>CM076573.1:579994412-580291132 GCA_034641835.2 Pinus albicaulis | reverse complement strand
TAGTACCATGTTCACGTAACGATATGTGGTCAACTTTTCTAAGGAGTTGGGTATAGATAGAATAAGAATAGTGACTAGCATGTCTCCTTCTCTCTATATATTCCTTGAGTTGGTCTCTTTGGATGTGATGGTGTGCTTGCTCACGTCTACCTGGAAGTGCAAAGCAGAAGTACAACTCAAGGCACCATCAGAGGTGTCTTCGACTGCGTAGCTGGCCCCTCGGGGGACGGAGAAAGACTCTCTCCGTCAATCTAGAAAAATAAGCAATAGGATGCGGACAGCTTGCAATAAGAACTGATTTTAGGCTAGTAAAGAGATAGGTATGTTTGGTTTTGGTTTTTAACAGCTCGGCACAGGTAATGGAAAACAAATTTTGGAGTAAAAGGGATAAGGAGTGGGACGCTGAGGAATCAGGTAGGCGAGTGAAGTGATGATCTTGATGCTTCGAATTGGATTTTATGGATAGATTAGATTGACGAGGAGCTGAAGAGGGCAAAGAAGAACTTGGATCCTCTCCAAACAGCTGAAAACATATAGAACTAACTGAATTCAAAGGCTAAGCACTGTAAACAATGGATTCAACCTTAATCACTCATTCAATTTAGTTCAGAAGCATAATGAAAGGATAGCATACATTAAACATGAAGAAACTTACAGTAAACAAAGGAGAAACACCATCAAGAACAGAACACCACAAGGATCCCAACAAGTGCCGCAAAACCCCTGATCTTTCCTTAGCCAAAATATGAAAAGTATGTACAATAGTATCAAAAGTATCCCAAGAGTCCAACCTGTAGAATGCCTCAGAAATTACAATATGTAGATCACTCTAACCCCTTTCCCCACCTCTAGGGGTCGAATTCCCTCTTCAGGGATCAGTTTCAACCAATTCTAATCATGGAACTACAATCTAGGCAGCTAACAACTTGCCTCTAAAAGAGTGGAAACTGATCCATTACATGATTTTTTACTCATTTGAGAGTGAATCTTCTAGAAGAGATAAAAACAAGCCAAAGTTACATACCAAACATGAATTTACATCATAACAACCCAAAAATTCTACCCATAAGCAAAACTGGTCCATAATAGGCGAAATACTGAGCTGGCAGCTGAAAACTCAAAAAAATCTCTAGGTGGGTCGCTCCTGAACTGCGTGGGTCGCTCATGTTCCAGGCTGATTTTGAGGTAGCTCCCGACATCCAAATTGAACTCATGATAGCTCGTTGGAAAGCCCTGGATGTCTACTTTCCAACCCAAGTGGAATTTCTGAATTTGGAGTTGATTTGACCCTTCAAAACCTCATTCTCCCAGAGGTACTTCCTGCTGGTGCAAAAGGTGGCAGCAAGGTGTTTTTTATGGTGTTTTTGAGCTATTTGACCATCCAAGAGAAATCACCTCCAAAACCCTAGGAGAGGGAAATGGACATGCAAAACTAGGCAGAAAGCATGAACAATGCTCGCAAATGGCCAATAGAACTTGACATGATAGCCTTCAGACCAATGGTACACTAAAATTTTGAATGGTGACATGGACTGACATTTGGACAAATTTGAAAAGAGTGAAGACCAACCCTAGACCTAATGCCTAGTGACCAATTTTGCTTGAAGACTCTTTGAAATGACAAAATTTGACCTTGACACTTTAAAATCACTTTGAAAGAGCATGTTTGATCACTGGAGGAAGGCTGCAAAGGCTGACTCTAACATTGGATCCAATGGGGATGGTAGCTCCATCTCCGTGGAGGTGCCAAGAACCGTAGAACTTTGGGAGAGCAGACCAGTGCTTCCATCCATTGGGCCATGGAATCATTATTTCAACTTGACAAGACAAACTTTAGACACCTTTATTAACTGCAGATTTGACTAATGATAGACTGCAATTTTGACCAAAACTGACTAGACTCAAACTGACATGACTTTAAACAAGAAGACTGATAAACTTAACTTTACAATCTCAAACCAACCAACCTCTATTTCCAGAATTATAGCCTTCGCTCCGGGCCCCAGACTGAAAATGAGAGATCAGTGCACTCTTGCAATGAAACAAAGTAAAATGATATATACAATGAAAATGAGATCAGCAGCAAGTACTCAGGAATAATAGCGCTTCAGCAACCGACCATTGATCGGTCCACCAGGACAATCATCTCCATTTATTTCTTTGAGAAGAAATGCATTCTGCCCCCGATACGCTGCAATCTTAAACGGTCCCTTCCACAAATTCTCAAATTTGCCGTGCTTTCCCTTGTCTTCATTCCGGGCATCCCATTTCAAAACTACTTCATCCAACTGAAACTTATCTGACTTTGCCTTTCTGTCGCAGATCTTCTTAATGCGCTCCTGCAACTTGAAAGTATTTTGAAATACCTCCTCTCGTGTCTGCTGTAAATGAATCATCTCATTAATCCTCCGCTGCATAGGATCCTCTTCACTTCCAGCCTCCTGAAGCAATCTGACCACCGGGACAGCACGTGAAGTAGGAAAGACTGTATCCGTCCCATACACCAACTCGAAAGGAGACATACCAATAGACCTTTTCTGACTTACCCTATCAGCCCATAATGCATTTACCAACTTTTTGTGCCAAGCCTTCTTGTTGATTTCCAGCGATTTCTTAATTATATTCACCAAGGATTTGTTTGAAGATTCCGCCAAGCCATTCCCTTGTGGATGGTATGCGGTTGAATGTCCCAATGTAATATTGTACTTAAAACAAAAATCAACCATCCTCTTAGACTTAAAAGCTGCTGCATTATCCGTGATTATTTTACTAGGACACCCAAAGCGTGATAGAATATTGTTTTCAAGGAAAGAGATAATTACCGCATCAGTGGCCTGTCGAGTGGGAATCGCCTCAATCCACTTCGTGAAGTAGTCTGTAGCTGTCAAGATCCATCTATGCTGTCCGGAAGATCCTGGGTGGATTTCTCCGATAAAATCCAATCCCCACTGCTGGAATGGTGCATTAACTTCAATTGGTTTTAGAGGCAAAGGCTGTAGTTTCTGCTTCCCTTCGAATATTTGACACTTATGACAATTTTTAACAACCTTGAACACATCAAAAAACAAAGAAGGCCAATAATACCCTGCCCTTAGGATGTTATTCGCTGTGGTCTTCCAAAACAAATGACCTCCACAGTCACCTTTGTGAAAATCCTCCAAAACTCTTTGAGCTTCCTCCTCTACCAAACAATTCAACAACATACCCCCAAGGTCTTTCCAATACCTGATACGAAATTCAAAATGCGAGTTGTGACCTTTAACCCCAATGTTCTATACCAGCCAAAGAGCATGGGCGGTGTAGACAAGATGGAAGCACATAAAATGTATTTATACCCGAGAGGAAGAAACAAAAATATCGGATACCTGAACGGGCGCACTTTCTTCTTCTTCATCAGACATGGCAGCAATCAAATTTATGTCTAGAGCATGCAGATTTGTTTCAGCCATGAGCTTGGAAAGTCCTTGTCCTTTGATTAGCTTAGTCGGTTTAATCTCTACATCGTACTCTAACAATGCAGCGATCCACTTACCCCTTCTTCCTTCTGGATCCGCCTGTACCAAAACATCCTTAACTGCTGCGTTAGGAACATATGCTGTAATATGGGAATGCAATATGTACACACGGAAATCCTTCAAAGCCTTTACAAGCGCAAGTGCTTGTTTCTCAATGATATTATACTTCAATGCCCCATCTCTTATGATCCAACTGAAAAAAGCGATGGGCTTCTCAACTCCATCCCTTTTTTGCATCAAAACAGCTGCCAATGTGTGCTCAGAAGCGAAAGAAAATAAAATAAAATCTTGTGTGTAATCGGGGCTGATTAAAATAGGGGCTAAAGAAAGAGCTATCTTTACCAAATTGAATGACTTTACTGCCTCTTCTGTCCATTTTACCTGACTGTCCTTTTTCAACATGTTCGTGATTTCTCTAAGGTGCTCTGCAAGATTGGGAATGAAACGACGCAAAAAATTCATTTTACCATTCGTGCATTTGTATCTCTTTCTTATTAAGGTGGCTAAATGTTGAATAGCTAACACGTACGGAATCCTTTCAGGTACATCTTTCGAGACAGTGTGGCCAAGAAACTCCTTCATCCATGGCAAAAAGGCTCTTCTTTGGTTGGTAAAATACATATTTCTTCTTTCTGGAAAACAATTTTTGAATCGTATAAATGTTCTTGTCGAAATTAGAAAATACGATTCAATCATGGTTGAAATGGCTGTTAAAACACATCTTTCTCATTGGTAATACATGTCCATGGCACTTCAGAAAGGTAAGCGCTGCATTCTTTAAACCGAATGGCATCTTTGTATGATATTCCCAAAGGTATTGATCTCTACGATCTGTCACGATCATCTTCCTGCACTAAAATCTGATTATAACCTGAGTATCTGTCGAGTAGTGACATCCTTGATGCTCCAGCTACCCGCTGCAATATGTGATCCATCTTTGGCAGCGGATAATTGTCCTTTAATGATACCTTATTCAGATTTCTGAAGTCAATAGATAAACGGATCTTACCTGTCTTCTTTCTCACGGGCACCAAGTTTGATATCCAATCTGAAAATCGAATAGGCACAATGATTCCTGACTTATACAACCTATTTACCTCTTTTTCGATCGATGGTAGCAGCTTTGGATTGATCCTCCTCAACTTTTGACGAAAAGGCTTCTGATTTGGTTTGATGGGAATAGTATGCTGGATGATATTGGTATCATATGTTTTAAGATCTGAATAATCCCAGGCAAACACATCAGCAAATGAAGATAACAATTTCACGTATTCTGCTCTTACCTTTGGTGACAATAGCTTTGACAATTTCACCATTTTGGGATTCTCAGCTGTCCCAATATTTACCTCTTCGACACCTTTCTCTGTTGGCCTCAATGTAGGCTTACGAGCTACATCATCCTGATCAAACAACTCTTCCAAAGGAATCAATCCCTTAGGAATGATGTTATCCTTCAGTTGCAGCACATCCATTTGATTTATCTGTATGTCATCAATACCATCATCAAATTATGTATCTATGGAGGTATCTTTAAACTTACCCTTATTCTGCAGAAATTCACTAATCTCCTCATCATCCTCAAAAACTTGCCAACATCGCTGATTGTCTGGAACGGTGGGCCGGTGTTTCACATGTATCTCAAACTTGTTGCTGGAATTCATTGGAATCTTAAGATTGCTTGCTGCCTTAGCAAGTCCATCAGCAACACCATTTTTTATGCGGGGCACACATGTCAAAGTATAATCAGAAAATAACTTCAGAATATCCAAAACTGCATTTCGGTAAGCCCTCATGCGAGGATGCTTAGCCTGAAACTCACCTTTAACTTGCTTTATCACTAATTATGAATCGCCATATACCGCAATCCTTTTCGCATTCAGCTTCTTGAGAATCTTAAGACCAGCAATAAGAGCCTCGTATTCCGCTTCATTGTTTGAACAATCGAATGCAAGCTTGTAAGAACACACTCTCACATTGCTCGGAACTTTATCAGGAGCGAAAACTGGACTTCGAATCCACACACCAATCCCAGCACCATCGCTGCCCACTGCACCATCAAAATCCATGGTCCAAAGACCATTTTCATCGTCCTCTAAATGCTGAAACTGTGTCGGCTCTGATTTTCCTGTTTGCTGATCTACACTACTGATTACAAGACAATCATCTTTTTCAACAGAGGAAGAAGTTTCACCAACACTTTCCTGATTATGTGTGCACTGCAAATCTGCTGTAGCTCGGGCTGTAACAAGACCCTTCAAAAGTAGATCTATCTCATCTTCAGACAAAGGGGACAATGCTTTTGGTTTTCTTCTGCTTAAATAGTAATTATCTTCATATGACAGGGCATTCAAACTATCATTCATTACTGAGTTATTGAAAGGAGATTTATCACTTACTTGCACAAAGATCTCATTCTGTCTTTCATGAACTGACTGAATCACCTCTTCATGAAGGCTGTGTTCTAATGATGAGCTGATAGTATGACTGAGAACATTTAGATCCATTACTGTGTCTTCTGCATCCCAGATGATTTCAACAGCAGAGTTCTCCTTGATGGGCTTTAGCACAATATATGCTTGGTCATCCTGATCTGAATCTGAATCTGAAGTAGCATTCTGAACATTATCACAATCTGCAATTGGAACTGGACTTACTTGCATGCTGTCTTCTTCCGTGGGCAGATCTGAAACTACACTTTCTCTTTCATCATTTTCAGTCATATGATCTTCAACCTGCTGCAAAGTCTCCTGAGCATCTTGATGGGTATCCTCTCGGTTCTCTTCATGTTGCTGAAATGGATTCTCGTACAGGGCCTCCATGATTTCATCATTCATGAAATTGTCATCTTCATAATATTTCTCAAGGCTTTCAATAAAAGTATAAGCATGTTTGCAACAGTCATGAACTAAATTTAATGATGGATAAGATACTTGATATCTTTCAATGAATAGGGCATGAAAATCCTTTAAACAATAAATACAGGCCAGCGGCAAATTTTCATACCAAGATTGGGCTTCACCTTCCAGAGTGGCCAGGAATATCTTCATCAAACAATCTTCAGGAAAAGCCACCTTCAACTTGCGAATATGCATGTGAAATCTAACCAAATGTAAAGCAGCATCTTTCTTACCATCATCATTAAACGTAGGCAGATTCCTTGACCAATCTACCTTGGGCATCTTATTTGGAAAACCTGGAATGTGATCTCGGCTCATGGGAGCATATCTTCTCGTGATTCGGTCCATCTTGAAAATGTCACAGCTACTGATCTCCCTGTAGTGAAGTCACCATGAAGCATCGATTTCTGGATTTGTTCAGTGAATGAAGTCACCAGGTGAATGATTTCAGCCTTGCGATGTCTGACCGTTGTTCACCATCAACGATCAGATCTGAACTTGATACATTTACTGGGGCAATTTACAAGTTAAATACTACGATTACAAGTTATACCGGAGATCGACTGAAGCAGCGTTTATCTACTTCGCTGATGCATAGCAACAACGTTTCGAAAGCTACCTGGCGTGACTTCAGACTCCGTCTATAACAAGCAAACGTTTTGAGTTTCTCCCCAGTATGGTCGCCACTATGTTAGCACTCAAATCTACCTCAGGTTGAATTGAAGTAAAACTCAAGGCTACATCAAACCACGCTCAGCCTCGTAGCTAGCCCTACGAGGACAGGAGAGGGCTCTCTCCGTCAATCTCGAGAAAATAAGCAATAGGATGCGAGATGACTTAGAATAAGAACTGATTTTAGGCTAGTAAAAAGATAGGTATGTTTGGTTTTTGGTTTTTTGAGTTTTCGCTGGAGTAATGGGAAAACAAATTTTGGGTCTGGGGATAAGGTCAGACCTTTGCAGAGATCAAGCTGGGGCGAGGTAGGTGATGATCTTGATGCTTCGAATTGGATTTTATGGATAGATTAGATTGACGAAAATGAAGAAAGAAGAACTTGGATCCTCTCCAAGCAGTGCCGAAAACATATAGAACTAGCCAAAATTCAAAGGCTATTATTAACATAAGCAGTAGATCAACCTTAATCACTCATTCAATTTAGTTAAAAGCATAGTAAAAGGATGGCATACATTAAACAGAAACTTACGATGAAGCAAAGGCATCGCAAGGCGAACACCACAAGGATCCCAACGATGCGCCCGACCACAGTCTTTCGTAGCCCAAAATATGAAAAGTATGTCTGACCATGTTTCAAAAGTATCCCGAGGTAATAATTTCCACCTGCGAAAATGATTGAAAAGTGCAATATATAGATCACTCTAACACCTTTCCCCACCTCTAGGGGTCGAATTCCCTCTTCAGGGATCAGTTTCAACCAATTCTAATCATGGAACTACAATCTAGGCGGCTAACCACTTGCCTCTAAAAGAGTGGAAACTGATCCATTACATGATTTTTTACTCATTTGAGAGTGAATCTTCTAGAAGAGATAAAAACAAGCCAAAGTTACATACCAAACATGAATTTACATCATAAAAACCCAAAAATTCTATCCATAAGCAAAACTGGTCCATAATAGGCGAAATACTGAGCTGGCAGCTGAAAACTCAGAAAAATTCCTAGGTGGGTCGCTCCTGAACTGCGTGGGTCGCTCATGTGCCAGGCTGATTTTGAGGTAGCTCCCGACATCCAAATTGAGCTCATGATAGCTCGTTGGAAAGCCCTGGATGTCTACTTTCCAACCCAAGTGGAATTTCTGAATTTGGAGTTGATTTGACCCTCTAAAACCTCATTCTCCCAGAGGTACTTCTTGCTGGTGCAAAAGGTGGCAGCAAGGTGTTTTTTATGGTGTTTTTGAGCTGTTTGACCATCCAGAAAATCACCTCCAAAAACCTAGGGAAATGGACCTTACCAAGGCACAACTGAAGCATGAACAATGTGTAAAATGACCCAATGGAACTTGACATGATGACGGAAACCCCCTGAATGATGATACACTCAGCTGAATGGTGACGTGGACTGACATTTGGACAAATTTGAAAAGAGTGAAGACCAACCTAATTCTAATGCTAGCAACCAATTTTGACAAAGACTCTTTGAAGGCAACAAAAATTTTGACCTTGACACTTTAAATCTGCTTTGAAAAAACATGTTTGATCGACTTGGAGAAAGTATGATGGCTACTAACGATGACAAAGCTGATAACGATCATGATGCCTTTAGCAAATAATGCACTTATGGAAAGAAAAAAAATTAGATCAAGTAGATTAGTTCATTCATCAAGATTGAAAAAAAGTAGCAACATACTTACTATGAAAGGTGTGCGGTTCGGGATTAGGCGAAAAATGGGCTCACTGAGCACAACGTAGGCTGCAGTCTCGTCGACGGGGAAGGCTCGAGGCTTTGATATTGTGCAATATGAAATCTCGACTAGGCAACGAGGGAAGAGTTTGTGCATGATTACACAATATCGATTAATGACAGGCGAGCTTCGGGGCACAGAATTCACAATGCATGGTTAGAGCTATTGATTGTACTCCAGATCTCAAATTCTAAGGGTGAGGATCGAACGCGAACTTGTGAAATCGTAGTTGGAAGGGAGGAAGTTGCTCAAGATTGTACGGAGATATATACAGGAAGGAGAGAAAAAAAAGACAAGATATGAATGTAGTAGCGAGAAAGTTTATGTTAGCCTAAAATTAAGTTTAATTAGTGAAAAAATGGTCCATAAACCTCATGCAAAGGAAAAAACATTCATGCACAAGAAATTTAACGACGACAACTACTAATAGGTAAAAAGCAAGAAATTGATGCGACACTTGTAAAAAGTGGACGACGAAGAAAAGACACTTGTAAAAGCTAATAAAAATATAAAACCCAAATACTACTGAAAATAAATGGTAAAAATAATTCTCCACCAATAGCAACAAAGATTACGGAAAAAGTAATGACATTGGAAAACTTTCTCGGAAAAGCATTTACCAAAAATAATTTGAAAAGCTGTGATCTCGTTGGTAATGCTAGACTTGTCAATATTTAATTTTAAATAATCCATAAGGTTCTATTATATATAAATATCTAGGAGGTACGGTTAAGTTTTATGACACGCATGCTAAAAATCAAGAAAAAACTACACTTGTTTTAAGATAAAAATAAAACTTTGAAATTTGTCAAACATCAATTGTGGACTCCCTATTTTCTAGTGATGAGCACTGCCTTATTCACAAAACTAGAAAAATTCACACTTGCATAAAATCTTTGTGTAATTCCCAACAACAAGGATTGCAGAATATTTATCTAGTGGATTGTAAGAAATATTGAGTATGAAGGCTAGCGCGATTTCTGTACTTAGTGCTACTGTCTTGAAGAATTACACATTTTTATCCTCGAAATAATTTACATTTCTAGTGGCAAGGATTACATGATTCCAAGAGAATATTAGCATTTATTACAGAATCGAGTGGGAAAAAGGAAACATGTTTAAGAGATGTTTTAGTGCCATCGATAAAAAACGAATTATCATCGAAAACCTAACAATTAAAGCAAATGGTGCATACGAATATTAGTATTCATAATCAAAGGAATAGCAGTGAAAATTAAAAATAGGTTCTTGTAAAACGGAAAGTGAGTTCAAAAATCAAAACGCAGAAAAAAATTTTACAGAGGGTTATGGCAACTACGACAACGATAACGAGTCTTCCAATAATGTATTCTTTTGATGTTCTTAAGATTATCCTCTTCCCAAGTTTTCCAAGGATTCATAGCCTACTATCTCCTTCATCCTTTAAAAGGACCCAAGTGATTACGAACTCTGAAGATTACATCTCCACCCAAAAACCGAGGACCCAAGCTTTTATAGAGCTCTGGTGCGCCGGTCTCAACTTCCCGACACTCGAGGGACCCAGGGACATTTGCCTGGGCTCCGGGTATCCTGCTCTCGACTCCGGAGAACTCCAATATGTTGGGATCATAGACTAGTAGCTCAACCCACGTCCTCCATGGAAATTGAGAAGCGGTCCCCTTCTCTTCTCTTCTCTTTTGCATTTCTTGTTGATCGAGCTGGGGTATATATTTTTATTTCTCTCACTCTCTCTCTGCCTACATATCATGAATTCGAATTCCTTTTCCTCCTGGCCTCATTTCATGGAAAGCTCACATTTCTTGCCTTGTCGCCTTTTCTTTGTCCCATACACAATTATCCCCTCTTGGTTTCTTGTCTTTTATATAAGTCCAGTTCATGGGTCTACTTCCTTTATTGCAAATAATTCCAATTTTGAAACCAATTCGTAATTTTATACCTTTAGCCCAACTAATGGTTTTCAAAATTCAAATTTCTTCTCTACCTGGCTTCTCAACATCCCTTCAATAATCCTCCTCCCTAGATATGGATTTTCCTTTGACTCAATCCCCTTTTCGTTCACATATTTGTAAAAATATTTACCAATACATTTTAACAAGTAGAACCATGGGTGGGGTTCCCACCATCCTCTGCCCTTGAGGAACACCACCACTCGGTGTTCTTTCTTATATGAAATGCAAAAATAAAACACGAGCACATATTGTCTCATGGAGCTTTATGTACACAACTCTCCACAATATTTACAATTATATGAACATGATTTATTGTACCAAACAAGAATGAATGATTGGCTTTCATAGCATCGACCATTTCATGTAGCCCCTTATTAAGTGCTTCTCTGCCTCTGACTTGCTAGGTGGCCTAATTCCAAAAACATGGTACTCCTTGATGTACGGCAGAATGGTAGCTTTGGTTGGAACTATTGTAAAGTGACTAATTTCTAATGCGTACAAAATCAATCTCACTAGATTCAAACTGAATCTGCGTAACAAACACGAACAAGTAGATATTTTCTGAGTTTATTTCTATTGAATCATAAACAATAATGGTAAGAGATGGAATCCTTACCTTTCCAATAGAAATGCTATCATGAAATATCCTCCATATGATTTGATGCAATTCCTCAATTATTGTAAAATAGATGTAAACATAGAAACAAAAAAATATCAAAGGCACATGAAGGATAAATGATTAAATAAAACTCATACTAGTGATCAAGAAACTAGTACCTAATATCATTATCAGGTAAATATGGAATAAAATTCATATAATTCTAGTGACCAATACGATAGGAAAAAAATTGTTGTATTAATCTCAAAGACAAAAATTCCCAACCTAAGCCTTGATGAATTATGACTACATGATGATCTCAAATATTCTCCTTGAATGACAATCCTTCTGGCCTTATTTCAACAACATGATTTTGTTAATAGCCTCCCTAACCCTCTAGTATGTGTTTTATTTACTTGTTCCAAAGAGGAAGGTTTGAGATCACTCATGTCAGAGATAAAGTCTCAAAATTTTGGATTAAGGTTCCATAAGAAGGTAAATTAACTCCATGAACAAAGGATCACGCTAGAATAAGCATCTGTAAGCTTTGCAATTTTGAAATATTCACCCAAAAAACTTATATATTTCACTTTTTAATTTTAATTTTAACAGGTCTGGCATACGATTTATAGTGGAGAACAAAGTGTAATTTTGTGCTAGGCATAATAGTCGAATACGCGAATGTCATAAAATTTGACTAGGAAATTGTGGAGTAACTAAAGTAAGTTTTAGACCATGAAATCGAGAATTCTCATTCTCATTAGGATTTTTAGATTATAACCTTACAGAAATGCTTTGGGTTTGTTAATGGTGGCGAAAAGATCCATGTCGGTGTTTTCACGGTGACAAAATGACGAGTAACAAATTCTGCCCCCTAAAGGCTGAAAAATTCCAAAAGGATGTTTGAGGACTAAAGTGATTTGTCACTAAAGTACAGATTCAGGACATGGTTGGAAGACTAAACAATCAATCGAGGTTACAATGAAATATATGATCATCCTTTGAGGTAGCCATTTTCCCATACCTAGGAACCCAAAAATAACTCAGCCAGACATGGAGAAAATACCAAATATCCATGTCAACACTAGACATGGTATGGATGCAACCATCAAAATATGGATCTATATATACATCATAAATATAAATCCATGCGACGTAACTATGTATGGAGAGCTATATCCGGTCTTTATCTCACGTCTCCTGTCTGTTCATAGTATGAATCTAACCATCAAGGTGAATGTCTAAGTGAACATGGTGAAAACCACTCCAATTCATTAAATGATGTGGAAAGCACACAACGTAGAAAACACTGATTACGATAATGGTTCTCAGGTACTTCATTCAATCTCAAGTTTGAAAAAGAATGTCCTAAAGTTGAACACTCATAGAATCATTCAAATGTAGATCAATGATGAACACCATGGTCAAATACGATAAACTACATTAGGCATAAAACAAGGTACTAAAAGGTTTCTAGAAAAAACTTCCTGAATGGTAGAGTTGAAGTTAAATGGAAGTGACGCATTACCGGAAGACCTCTGACACGAAGAAACTCATGTCAAATTTTTACAAGGAAGATAATTTTTGGAGTAATACTTAAAGGTGACTTGAGATAGCGTGCAATTGAGAGCTATGAATTGCAAAGAAAATTTAACTAAATTTAGACTTCTCTTGAACATATCTGTTGAAATAATGACTTAGAAACATTTATTAAAATAAAACCCAAAACCAACTAAATAATTTCAATGAGGTATTTTTTTTTAACGGTGTAGGGTGCTATTTTGTATTCCAAAAAAGAGAAGGAAGAAGTTCCTTTTTTACAACACTAGAATTCTTCGAGGGGCAACGGAAGAAGCTACAACAAAATGCTACACCTTCTTCCTTCTCTTGTTTAGAAATTATGGAAATATATATAATGCATAAGATTCGATAAACTTGAAAAGAAGAAAACAAAATTAAAAGACATGCTTGAAGAGGAAGAATCGATTGGTCATATAGGGCGCCGGTCGAGGGCATTTGTTTTGTCTCATTTCAGCTTGTTATCACATTGTTGGAATTGAACTGGAGCTAAGCGCTTCTCAGTATGTGAATTGTGAAAATTGAACTATTCTTCGACACAGCAAACACACCGATTGGAGGTTCATTGTAATACCTTTAGAGATGCTAACCACTGTGGAGAATAATTTCATCTACTTGTTTTCATCGAGGGATCTTCATCTATTACAGCACTACATGGTGCCCCGGTGGGCTACTCTTGTCAATTCTCACTAGTCACGCACGATGAAACGGATTCGATACGAGCCATGAGGGATGGGAAGAAAAAAATTAAAAGAGAACAAGAGGAGAATGTTGAGTGCGGTGAGAATACGGAGTAGAAGTCGGTGATGTCCAGTGGTGAAGCAGGTACTGATAATACGGAAACAGTGAAAGTGGTGTAAAAGGGAGTGAGAACACGGTGCCGAGAGCCAACGAGAAGAAGGTAATGTGAGATGGCCTTGCTCTGGAATGGCCGCTATAGAAACTGACAGAAAAAAACAATGAGAAACGGAAATTCATGAAGGCGAAGGCAGGCATGAAAGCATGGTGAAACAATAAATAATACAACTTCTACCAAGGAAGCAACATGGAGACCGGGGGATAAGATCACGGGGAAGGAAGAGGGGTACAAACCATGTAGAGTTAAGAATTTTAAAGGAGGAGATCGAAGATATACGAAAGATACTTTCATGGGAATCATAGCGAGAGGCATAATATATGAAAGCATCATCGCATAATATTTTCCCGGTTTGGGCACAAGATTTATTTTGAAAGTCTACGTCCTTGTTGTTCCTTACGAAGGATGGTAAATGGTAATTCCTTCCATGGATTTTACAAGATGATGTTAAGCATGCTGATTATTAAATGAATGTCTATGTTGTATCGGGTGATCATGGTTCATCGCATGATGATAATAGAAAATCACCAAAGCATTGCATTTGAGATTGTGATTTTTAAGCAGTATAGGCCTTGGAAGGAGAAACAACCACTAACACAGAGAACAGACCCCATTCAATGAATAAGACTTTCTTGTTCATTTTGGTGATACCTCCGGCACCTAGAATGCCGAATTCGATTTTGAAGCACGTCAAAAAAGTGGGCCTTTCCTTTAAAATCCATTTCGTCCTTGTCTTTGGAGTCGCTCTTTTGCTAGATTGAGAGCATTTGATGCGAATAGAGGGAGCATGAATACGGTATCTGTGGTAGATTTCCAGAAGTTCATATGTTTATAAATTAGTGACATCAATTTTTGCTGTTGCTTTTAAAGCTATTGTTTCGAAAGTGAGCAAGGCTGCTACGGACTTCCTACGGAAGGCTCTTTTACGTTGAAAATATTTCTATTTCTGAAAACCGTGTTCCATAAAACACGTACGAGCAAAGTGTCTCTTGAACCCTTCTGCTTAAATTTCTCTTCTTTTTCCCCATGGATAATTATTCCTCCAAGTTTGGATATGCAGAAATGGTGTTCGTACGGTCCCAGTAGAGGCTGATAAGAAGGGTTTAGATCGAGTTCGACGGTGGTAGCGAAAGGTGGCACCAAATGAAAGGGGTAAACGGGTCTCTTCAACCTTCAACATTGAACTGGATGGTCAACGGACCCTTTTTAATTTTCAAGTTAGTATTTTCCACTTGCGGCGTCCACTGAAAATCTTGTCTTGAGAATATCTTCCATTCACCATTTCCGACAAACCAATTGAGCGAGGAAGTGACAATCACTATGATTGTATATAGCATTCTTTAATGAGTGCGTAGAACGGAGGGATCTGTGAAAAATATCCCGTAAGTCTTTTTCAAAAGATAGGGACCATGAAATAATTTGAAGGTTGTAGAATAAGCTTCCAAATAGCGAGACGTTGGGAAAAATCCATCCTTCAATTTTGAAATGGTCATCCCATTAAGAAAAAATGACCAAGAAGGTTTTTAGGCCCAGATTATGGAAATGAGAGAATACGATGGAGGTGCAGTTTGTCCAAGGATTTTGTCCCATGATTTTCTTTCCTAATATTTGTCTGACCTTTAATTGGAAACTTTTGATAAATTTTGGGCTAAGAAAGATAGCTTTGCCAGGTACTGAATTTTAGAGACATGGTCTGTTAGGGATGTCATGGTAAGAAAACACCGAGAGGTTAGCTGAGATACTTGGACTCAAAAACTCTTTCCACCATGCTTTTTTTTCCCCACTAATTAACCTCCATACAATCTTTCACCAGCATTTTCGAGGACGCTTGAGAGGTGAATTCCAATCCTCACATGTTCTTAATCTTCGTGCTTTATCATGTGAGGATTGTATTTTTTTCTTCTCTTTTTTCCACCTTTAAGAAAGTGCCTTAGGATAGCTAAATTTAACGATGAATGCACTGGTCGGGGCTTGAAAGGAGAGTGAATTGTACGAGCGAGAGATGAGAGCGGTTGGGGGGGACAATGCACACCCCCAAAGATTTAGACAAGAAGGCCCCATTGTGCATTTTTTCTCTTCATTTTTGTCTATGGTAATGTTATAAACTTTGGGAATTTAAAGGAGACAACAGCAAGCATACCCAAGTAATTGAAAGTGGTCCCAATTCATTTGCAAAGGAGACTCCAAATATATTTACTGATGTTGTGAATGGTTTGGATGGTAGCATTCAACCTACATAAATACTGACTTTTTGAGGTTAGTCAAGCCTCCCAGTTAAAACATAAATTTGTCCAGGATGGTTTCATGTGCAGAAAGTGCCTGCTAGACATGTGCCTCCCATCTAAAGTGTCAATAAGGGTACACCGAATGATTCATATTTTTTAGCCATTGTTACACCAAATTTGATCTGTGATAAAGCCGGCCTGGTAACGCCTGGTCAAGGCCCTGCGAAAGGATTCACCATGGAGATAAGGGTAGGGAGAAAGCCCTTCTGTCCAAGGGCAGGCCCAAAGGACGGTGTTGGCCTACATGTCGAGAGAAGATCCAAGGGTTTTAAAATACAAAGTTTAATGGGTGATGAAATTTGGTCAAAGCCCATTTAAGAGGCAGGGGAATAACAAAGGTACTGTTTTATCGAAGGAATTGGCCTAGTCGAGCTTGAGGATAAACTTTTTCTTTGCGAGTAATATGATGGATAGCTTCTTTAACAAGGAGGATCGAGTCGTTTGTCTTTGGGGAGAATAAAGCCTCATGATTTTCCAAAGATGAGGCTATGGAGGGGAAGGCAGGGTACATGGCAAGGATTTTATTGATAGGTTTGTAGGAGGAATTCTGGGAGAGATAGAAGGTATAAATCTAGAAAAGGAGGGTGGTTTTCTTTGGGGATAAGGGCGAGAAAGTAGGTTGGTATGACCCCTAATTTTCTTCTTCCTTTTGAACCCAATGTATCATTTGTTAAATCCTTTTTATTAGGTCCTAGTTCACATATAGTGATAAGCTTAAATACCGGTCGAGGCATTTAATAAGGGTGCAAGGACCAAATTGTGCTGAATTTCTTCCTCATATATCTCTTGTTGAAAAGTGTTGTTCATCTCTCCTCTATGATCATAGTTGGAAATGTTGTAAGAGAGTCGATTAATCTTCCGGCACATTTGTTTCTGTTAGAAAGATATTTTAATGCATGGTAGCAACATCTTTGATTAACTCTTGATCGATGGAAATTTTACCATCGTCGATGATGGAGGAGATATTGTTTTCTAGTTTTGTAGACAATAGCTTGTTTGTGGAAAAAGAAATTGTTCTTTGTCCTGGCAAGCCTAAATTCTGGTTGATTCTCATATTGATTGAATAATTTCCGAGAAATATTTTCTTGATTGGAGCTTTCTTGATTTAGGCCCTTGAAATTAAGTCTTTCGCTATGGACAAAGTCCAGCTTGGTTTTAATTTCAAGTTTGATCTTTCAATGTGCCTTGGGTCGATTTGACACAGCAGCAAGGCCATTTGGTTTTCTTTAATTTTGTTTCCAGATGAAAGGAAAGGGGTCCATGTGTAATTACGGCAAGTATTTATGGTTAGTTACCTTGTGCAAGGTATCATTCCCATAGAGGTTGTATTTGAAGAAATTAAGTGAGAGGTAGTGAGGTAGTGATACGTGAGCCGAAAAGGAGAGAACATTGGAGAGGTGATGGAGTAATAAGAGAAGGGATTGCCAACTAGAAATACCTCATTGTTCTCCATGATATTTCCTCTCTGTCCTTCTGTTGTATCCCAATGTCTGTGATTTTTGAGTAAATGTCAACAAATGCGTGATTTTGCGGTAGTTTTAGATGATCTCTAGAGATCTAGATGCAAAAACCTCCCCTTTCATTTTTTCATGGGTATTAAGTTGATATAGCCTCCAGCCTTCAATGTTGTCATTTTTCTTCATTATCTATGTCTTCTGAGAGTGTTCCAACGGATCTCTTTGTCCTTATATTCAATAGGGCCATATACATTGTAGATGATGATTTCCTTGTGTTCTTTGGTGTTCTATAGCACCACTTTAGAATCCGATTACCAATTTATTGTTGAAGTTCTGCTTCCATGTGTTGTAGTTCTTGAGGGTGGTCAGCACAGTGCCTAGATTCAATTTGGGTACATATGATGCTTACATTTTATACCAACACGATTTCATCTCAAGATATCCTTGTGGTTCCTGCCCGGAGAACAGTATACTGGCTTTTCATTGTTGGATCTTGGGCTAATATTTTGGAAAATTATACAAATCCTGTAGGTTCAATGAAAGGACTTTCGTCATTTCCAGTACGAGGAAGAAGAAAGCTGCCTTCCCTCCTTGGTCCCTTTTGTCTTGAGTCTTTCTTTCCCCAAGATACTAGGTTTCGATGATTCACGGG
Source organism: Pinus albicaulis (assembly GCA_034641835.2). Lineage (NCBI taxonomy): Eukaryota > Viridiplantae > Streptophyta > Pinopsida > Pinales > Pinaceae > Pinus > Pinus albicaulis. The sequence goes on along the minus strand of CM076573.1, from coordinate 580,272,926 downwards.
TTCCGAAACTGTTTCCTTTTGGGGCTACATCTTGATCTTGCGTGGTCTCCTTCAGGACCCGTTTTTTTTGTGTTTATAGAGTTTCACCATGCTCCCTCACGGAGCTTCTTGTGATTCGAGCGGGGAGGGGTCGAGAGGGGGGGAGGAAGGGGTCGATTATTGATGGGGGGAGAAAGTGAGAGAGGCATGTTGGAGGAATAGATAAAGGGGAGAATCGTATAGTGGGGGAAAAGGAGGAGGAAAGGTTGGAGAATCTGGTAAGAAATATTGGAGGATATAGGGAATCGAGGGGTGGTCTTGAGGATTATGGGAGCTTAGGTGAGAGGAGGAGGGTTATGTTTGGGAAGGCGAGAGGGTATTGCTCTGTGGGATTAGAGAGGTATTATTTTCTTTCGATTTCCCACATTGCGTGTTTGTGTCGAACTTTCAATATCAATAATTTTAAAACATCTTGTTTGTAAAGTGGCCATATTTGCAACATACCTTTCATTTAAATAGGATTTTTTTACGTGATCAAGTTGCGGATGTGCTTCCATTCATGAAATTTTAGCTTCGATCACCCTCGGGGGCCTTTAGAGGTCCACCTCGCACGGATCCTGGCACGGACTTGCATATTGTCTTTTGAATCGCTCAGTCTATAAATTTTCCACATAATTTCCAATACTCTCGAGCAGTCATCTCCCAGTGATGCAATGGAAGATGAAAAGGTGCCAAACGAGGATGGTGTTTGGTATATATCAGACTGGATCAAGAATTTGGTGTCCATTTCTTGAGATATGAGCCTGCGGTGTCCATAAAATATGGTCCATTCTTGAAGATCAAGTCCTTATCCTCCTTCTTTTCAAAAATGAAGAAAGGTGAAATAGCCTCTTTCGCAGAGTCGAATGAAGTTTTCGACGCTGATTTGTACGACCGATTTACCTCCTTCATTTTTGAACATTGTTCGGAGAGGGCAAAGTCCGATGGTCGGCCTACGAGCCCTTCTCGGCTAGAAAAAGGTGGCCGCTCTGCCGAGAATAGGAAGGAAGGGCGGCCTCTTGGATTCCATCGAGCTTCTTTACAAGTTTGGAATTGTTATTTGGGGGGTGAGGAGGTGCTAGTGAGTTGATCGGGGGGAGAAAGGCTTGGGCGGTCGAGAGAGAGACCACCTCCGGGGAGGAGACTCTAGAGGGGCCATGCGTGGCGACGATGCAAAATATGGCCAACTGGTTATCGCGGCCAGGCTGGCGGTAGAGGAGTGATCAGGAAAATCGTGACCCACTTGATGAGGTGTTAAATTGAGGAGACAAATGGATTTCCCATTGGTTATAAAGTTAACGGTGTCATGTGGCGAAGACATACGCACATATTTTAAAAAACAAGTGTTTCTTCCAAAATTTACCCCCATTACTAAGCAAGTACACTCTTTTATTTTACCAAGATTGGGGAGGGAGTAACATATTCTTACATCATAAGCTCTGTCCTTTGGATGAGTCCTTGATTATTTTAACAAATAGTAGGAAGGTGGTTGATCTCATCATCTTGGATGACTCTTTTATTTATGCCCAAGTCTAGTAAAGGGATAACTGGAAGTGTTATTTTCATGTTTAAAGAGTTTGAAAAGTATAATAAATTAAATTCGATTCTTTCAACGTAAATTTTGTAAGCACAGAAGAAAGTAAACTAGGAGGTCTTTCATTTGAGATGGGAAAAACATTAGTAAACTATGTTAGCTCACAAAATGTTAATAACAGTCAAATGCATTTTTATGCAATATTTTAAATGTCTTCTTCATATACACACTCCCACATCATCTGGGTTTATTGATAAGTGTCACAAGGTGTCATGGGGTCTTTTCCCTCTTTTTGGTTTCGTAAGCCTATCATTTTCATGTTTCTATAAGAGAGAAAAGAGTTAAAAAGTTTATGTGTGTAAAATATTGGCTTGTGGGTTTGATATGTTCTTACGGTGTTTTTAAAGATATCATGCAAGGAAGGTTGTGTTTCATTATTTGATCAATCTTATTGAAGAAAAAGGTACAAGGAGCCTCCAAAGTGAGAAGAATGACAATTTTCACTGTGAATCTGCCAAGTTTTTCTGCTTTAAGATAAATGAGTAAGAGATTCAATTACGCTTCTTGATACTAGGAACAAGTGGATTTGATATCATCTTTATTCGAAGAAAAAAATTTAAGACTTCTCGGTTGAAGGTTTTAATGTCAAATGAATATTGATGATCACATTGTTTTGTGGGATGGGTTCTAGAAAATGGAAGGAAGCGATATTCTAAGGTGTTGGGATACTTTAGTATTATTGGTCTGTTTCGTATTACATTGCCTTCTTAGATATTATTACAATGGACTCAAGTGCTTGGAACCTATAGATGTTAACCAGGCAGGTGCTCTACAGTTGATGATTAGGTATATCGTATTTATTATGGATTTATTAAATAAAAAATAAAAAAAAAAAAAAAAAGCAACATGCTTGTTCAATTTTATGGTAGGTGGCTATGCATTCATTGTCGTAGAAACACTTTCGCGTTTCGTGCGCCGCTTCATTGAAAAGCACATGTTGAAGATTCAATGCGATTACCTTCGTATATAATAAAGACCTGAAAATTCCATCAAAAATCTCCATATTTTAGCCAAATTATGAAGAAAAAATGAACAAATGTATGCTCTAATAGCCATATGCCTCTCTATACGTCTGAAATAAGCTAGTTGAGGAAAATGTGAGCAAATCAGCGAAAGAAAGTATGAAGAAGAATGGAAAGAATATGGAAATAATGAAATTTGTGTAAATGAAATTTTTCATATGCATGTCCTAAATTTATTACTCCTTTAGTACCAAACTATGATGAAGCTCTTGTATTATAACGAGATGCATATGAGCTTGATTGAAGGTATTCCTAATAATAAGTAAAGACAACAACATATTTTATAGGAGTCATGGATCTTCTTAGTTGTATCATCCATATCAATATGGAAAGCTGAATATTGTAGACATTGATGATTCTACATTAAGGACAGAAATATAATGACATGCTTGTAAGACTCATGCAATTGATCATGATAGGAAGAATTATATCAAATATGGACATTGACTTTTATGTTGATGAGAGACATTGTTCATACTTTTGAATAAAAGTCTTCAGCTAGCTGATAGTTTTATGCATCACGTATCGAGTGTGAAAGATTATTAGTGATTTAAATGATTAAGCTTGAATAATATGGTTGTTGTTTGTTCATTATGCAAAAAACTTGGCTGTAATAGGGTCAAACATTCAAATTTTGTAATTAGAAAAAGAGAATTCTTGAATTTTAGAGAGTGTTTGTGCCTTTGTTTTGAGATGTCAGCTATGATCTTATTCAAAGAGCGGTTAGCAAATGGATACGATAAAATAGGCACACAGAAATATTCATGTTAGTTTCTTTTGTAGACATTGAATATTTGGTGGGGCTTCAAAACCATGACATTAAGTCCCAAATATATATTGAAGCCTAGAAAACATGTCATTGAAACGTGGAAATTGGAGTTAATGTTAGGATGTCTTTCCAAATATGTTGGTCTTCAACTTCCTCACTGACTTTCATTCAATTTCTTTTACGCTTCCTCAAATAGTTAGGTTTTCAGTGAAATATTTATTTCATGTTGTATCACGTATGTATGAATGGTTATCACCTAGCTTATGGATATCGTGGAATCTGAGATACTAGTCAACACGTGTATATTTCATGGCTATGTTAGTTGTAATTATAATAATTTTATACAATATCCATGGTCGAGTTATTGGGAGAAGAGTCTACGTTGATAACGGTGCCAACTCTCGTGGAATCTCTTCGCTTTCATTGTTTGACAAGGATAACATTTTTGGGTTGGGAAGATTTTGAAGGTTTAAATGATACGCAATGCTATAATCTCCATCCTTTTCGTAACGAGGTTTCGAAGATGATAAATCCAATAATCATGTTTAGTGGAGGAGGCAAGAGCCTACATTTACGTAACCAAGGATTTCAAAAAGATTTCCATGTATTTCAGGCTTGTGCCATTTGGAATACTAACGACGCTAAAAATACGGTCGAGCTCTACCCGGTTGTTCGCATCTTCTAAATTGGTTTCTTTATAAGAATGATAGCAGAACAAGATAATCTTTGGTAGGAGATGGTCTGTCTAAAACGTTGTGAATAGAGTTCACCATTTCTTGTCGAGGATTTTTATTCCAATGTGAAGATCATATTATTGTTGATAATACGGAGATAGTGAAGGATTAACAATCAAAGGATGACCATAGTATGCCAAATTCGGAAACTAGAAATATAAATAACTCTATGTTTTCAATCGGTGATATTAAAACCTTGAGAAAATTATAGGACATATGGATCAACATGTTGACACTATTAAAACACTCAAAGAAAGTGTAGAAAATTCGAAGGTTGGTAGTCCAAAAATAACATCACGGTTAGAATAATGATTAAGAGATTGTGTTGAAAATTTTATGTGGGATACGATTAGAAACGGTGTGTCAAGTCAAAGATCAACACGATTTTCGAGCACGTCCCAACAATAGAAAATCATCCTAAATTCAAAAAATATTTCTTTGTGTTCCAACAATTCGGTCTTTAAAAAAATTATATTATTTCCAAAGAGCGAGTTGTCGATGAACAATGATCCAAATTCCATGTTACGAGAAGATTTGACCAACAACCTCAGCTTGAGACATGTTCTTAGGCTGATCCAAATTTGGTTTATTATAGAATATTAATTGGTTTTGATTCCTAGAAGCTAATATGACTTGAGAATGTGTTCGCTTATTTAAGTTATAATTTGTAATAGTCGAGTTTGTAGTGTGAGACATGTGAGAGTGAAACTTTGGAGCTGGTGTACTATTTTGACAATAACAAAACCAAAAAGTCACAACTATTTTTTTAGGAATTCATGTGATGCCTTAAATTTGGTCGTACTTCATTTCCTTGTGTTAATATTTATCCATTTTATCATTATGCTGCTTTCTAGTGATAATCTCTCCAGTTGCTCTGCTTAAAATTCATGTATACATGATCTGTTTAAAGATTCTCCACATGCATTTGTCCCATTCTTGTAATCAAAATGAATTCACCTCTTTGGTGCTCGGTTGCAATTTTACTGCAATTTGCCTATATACCATCATGACTAAAACCCAAAAAATACCCACTCTTATGGATATAACTTGCTCCTAATTATTTCTATAACTTATCATTTTAAGTTGAAAACCTAGCTCTAGTTTCACTCTAAACCACCATCGATCAAAACCCCATTCAATCAATCAAATCCTGGTGCTACTATACCTAGCCTAAAATCCTCATTATCCAATCATCTTAAACGTGATCTCGTGGGGATGTCTCCTACCTAATGGAGCCTAGCTACTTAGTGAAAAGGTTGGTATGTGGTTACCTTCTTACGGTCTCTTTCTTGGCCTCGGAGATACGTTGGGTGCTAACAAACTCCAAATGTCCTTTTTTGTACGTATGTTCTCTAGGGCCCAAAAAAAGGGTAAAATAATAGCAGTGAAACTCTGTTGACCATTATTAGTCAATGTATACCTTTTTTCGTAAATAGTTTAGTTAGGTCCGAAGGTAAACTTATATTGAATAGAAAGATTGTTTATTTACTTTTTGAATTCTAATAGTGATAATCTCGACATTTTCATGTTTGAGTACGAAGAACTTAAAAATAGAACTCCATATTTCACTTTTTCATATTTTTTAAGAGCCCAAAAAAGCAGTAAAGTTTTACTCTGGTACAGTGATCCATTTTTATAATTAAACTTGTATTGCACATTTCAACTCAAAAATTCATCATAACTACTAAAAAATATTGTAAAACATTAAAATTTTGAATTTTAGGGTTAAAGGCAAAAAAATAATATTTTATTAGCATAAATTGCACATAAAAATCCAAAAAACTTCAAGGTGGATTCTAACCAAAACGATGAACCAAATCACAAATTGTTTTCTCCAAGTAAGATATATTTCCATTATCCTCATTTTCATTTCTTTTATTTGCATTTAACCATATATTTAAGATTTTTGGGAGGTTTTATTAATTTAAATTCCCCCCTTGAGTGTGGCAGTTACCTTCTTGGGTCCATGCACCTCGACTCTTTATGTATTTAATTTGATTTGCCAGTTTTCATACGGAAACCATGCCAAATGTGCCATGCTCATAAAAAAGGTTGTTAACGATTAAAAGTTTTGAAAAAGAAATACTGTTTAATATTTTGTTATGAGGTATCACATTGTTTTAATCATATTATTGTTATTTTATTATTTTGACTTTCCAAAAATGGGTAGAGTAAAGAGAACATGAGGATCAATATGCCAAAAGCTCTAAATGATCCTAAAATATAAAGGTTAGTGTGGTTTATATAAAATTTGGATGATCTGATGTAAAACTCGACTAGATTTGCTAGCATGGATGGTAATATCATGGGATGTTACAAGAACAATGTTTCCGGACGGGGGACAGGAGATAATCTATTTTTGTTAGGCTTTCACGACATAGGGTTTATGTCTCATTATATGAGCACCAACGGTGGAGAAAAATAAGGAACTTACAAAGAGCAACATTGTTTTCTGGGTTACAACTCAAAATGGACAGAAATATATATAAAAATACGTTGACTTCCTTTGAGAACCATTACCTTCTTTGTTCACGATTGTGGAAGTACAACGCTTCATTTACAGTCTTTAAGGCCTAAATTCATATTTCGATGGAGTGTTTACGACACCATTTTCCTTTAGTGTGAGGGGATTTGTTGCCCGATATCAAAGGAAAACTAACTAGAAAAACAACGGAAAACTCGAAAACTTTGGGTATGGTTCCATCGTGATCTCATTTCTGCGGAGATGATTCCCCTTCTTTCCTCACAAAAATGTTCTTGTAGATGCATTAGTACCTTGAAGATCCTCATATGCTTCGATGGGTTTCATTGATGGCACACATAGTGTGATAGTCCGATTGTGAGATACACTCTTAAGTTTTTCGGAGTGATAGGAATGTGAGATCATCATGATAAATGACTTTCCATATGCAAGCATGGATACAGTGATCCATATATCCCACTCGGCATGAATGAAGTGGGGTGACATAGGTAGAAATTTCACATTTTGAGCGTTTGTGTTTTCAATTTTTGACATAAGACTAAATATTTGATTATCATACCGGATGTAGGCACGATCGAACAAAAGCATTAGAACGCTTTGACACATGGGGTGATTATGATGGCCTGCAGTATGAAAACCTAATGCAACAAAGGCTTTGAGTGAGCTTGAGCACAACTAAATAGGTTGTCCTGAAGCTTCCTTCTGTGGATTTATGATTTTCCTCTACATTATGAGCATGTCATGGGAGTTCTTGGGCCAATCGGTCCTTACTATGAGTAGGTCACACCGTTGCTATGATCACCATGTGGTTGCTAGTCATAAGGGTATATTTTTTGTTGTCGACGTATAGGATAAAAAAAATCCATAGGGCCTCATATGTTTTGAATGGCAACATTTTATGCTTCATTTTTTACAAACATTTTGACTAATTAAAACTACTAATATTATCTCGATTTTATCTTGTACAATATGTCGATGAATATTGTTTTTCTTTCTTACGGATATTACAAATGTCTATTTAACACATAATTATCCAGTTCATCGATTATGTGTTTAAATGTCTTAAATTTTGTTGATATTAAGTGTAATCAAACTCTCTCTTGACGAACTCGAAAAAAATTCTTAGCATATTGGAACTTTTTATTGAACAAACCTTTGTTTAAATGTAATAATATGAGTTGATAATTTAACCCTAATTATCAGTAGAATAATTCAAATGAAAATAGAATCATACAATAGCCCAATAACTACAACACCTTGTTAATAACAGTTTTATCATTGTTAAATGATGTATTCGAATACTAGCTAACTCATTAGTGGGTTAATAAATAGCCCAAGCTACGGAAGCCCAAATTGAGTACTATAACTAGCGTCATCGGAAAAGCCATTGTAATATTAAAGAGCATTGACATCTAAAAATAAAGTGTAAACACAATATAAACGCAAGAAGTGAAAGAAAATCGTGAAAGAATGCAAAAATTTTTACTCATAAAAAATATGATACAATAATTTACAATGTGCAGCAACAGAAGAGCACATACCCCAGATTTTTGATCTTCTTAAGTGAAACCGAAAAGTTACTAATAGGTAGATGAAATAAAGGTTCATTGAAAAAATTAAAGAAAGACTCAGTTTAGAGGGGATTTGTTTTATTTTTTAACGATATTGAGACGAACTATTCTCCCTTGAATTTAATAGATTACTTTCATTTTTATGTGATGTTGAAACAAAAATAACCATGCTCGGAGATTATTTCATTTTTAACGAGGTTGACACGATCAAAAAATATCCTCCTAATGACTTGTTTATCCTTTTAACGATGTTGACATGGTAAAATAAGCTATCCTCATGGATAAAGATGTTCATGGATTCCAGTTGGAAGAAACACATGTCGAGGGACACACCTCGATGTGGATTCCCAAGGTTCTTCATCGGAAAGGAAGAACAATTCTCCGGAAGGAACACATGTCGAGGATCCAATAAAGATAAGAAAATTGGGTTCAAATGTCTCCATTGAGTTTTAACGTAGTTATCGGATCTGGGTCAAGTAAGTTGAGAAAATAAAGAAAGTGTCACTTTTCGATGATTGAATGAACGAATTGCCTAATTAACATTGGTGAGAAGCCCAGGTACCTCTTCCATATGAGAACATTCGGGGATGTCGGATGGTTGTGTTACGTTAATGCCAATCAACGAAAGCTAGTCCAATAGTAACAATGTTTCACATTGAGAAATATGTCACTAGAAAAAGTGTGGACCGATAACCTTCGCAGCATGGGAACCGTCTCGAGGAAAATTGAAGTCCAAGGGGCTTTGGTTCTTACATAAGATCAATATGAAGTTTTAGCGAGTGACAGAAACTTAGAAGGATCCCTAAGGTTTTAAAAACCATGATTCTGCTCTGTAAACACAAGCTACGGGGAACCCAGCTTGTCGAACGATCGAGGAAAAAATACTAACAAAATCGGTTTCATCTACATTTGTGTAATTCCATTATAATCCTTCACAATGATTTGGAAAGGGGTGAAGAAGAATATGATGTTCTGTCATTCTGTGCAATTAAAATAAGTAACCTTAGTACTTGGAGGGTGTTCTCTAAACGAGAATAGTCCCTTGTGTGAAAAATTTGAGTAACAAGAAGAACACGAAGTATGAATTTCATTCTCTAAAGGGAAGATAGGGCTTGGTAGAATAATGAATTTGAGTCCAACCACTTGATCAACCAATAGTTCATCAACAAGCCGATATGTTCACTCTCAAGCGTATAGTGATATTCCATTGTACTTGGAATTATATCAACCACAAAATGTTGGCGATGAGTTGGAAGAAAGCTTACGGTAATAGATTGGAAGTTGATATTTGAAAATAGTAATTTTCTCCAAAAAATTTAAGGCTTCATCCTTGTGATGGAAAGGTAAGTTTGATGACTCATTCACATAACCTGCAAAAACTAACTTTTCCTAGAACCTTTAAATCAATAGTTGATGGATCAACGATAAATTGATAAAAATCATTGAACCACACCCTTTAACACAGCACAGCAATTCAGGGACAATCAACCAAGAAGAGTTGTCACCCTTACAAAATTATGTTGTAAGGAAACTGGCTCCAAAAATAGAAGAAAAGAGATCACTTGTATGAAAATTAACACTTGAGGTGAAACACTCCTTTACATTACATAAATGAAAAAAATTCTTGGATAATTCAAATGAAAAACCTTTGTTATATGCTATGAGTCCATGGAATGCAATATAATCCTAGCATACTAGCAATAATAATATGAGCGCAACAATAGCAATGATGAGGTTTTATGGAGCACAATAATAACAATATGAGGACTATGGTACAACAATAACAACAAAGGATACTATAATAATAAGGGACTACATTAGTAATATATGGACTAACATGCCCTCTACTTCAAAAATATTTATGTAACAGCTATTCTGTGAATGCCTTATTATAAATTCTCATCCTCCCATGTGGAATCTTTAGTGGGTAAGTTCTTCCATCGGTGGGATACTCTAAAATTGATCGATTTCGTAATTGTTGAGTTCTTGTTTAAGTGAGCTTTGCTTAAGTTCAATATGATTTTCCTTCCTCATCAAGTTCTTGAAATATTGTTTTAGTGAAGTTTTTTCACCTATAACCTTCTTTAAGCATGAAACATGGAAAGAAAGTTGGGTGCACTCAAGAAAAAGCAGAAACTCCAATTTGTGTGTATGGTACCAATATTTAGCAACACCTTGTAAGGACCATGGTACTTTGGAGATAATTATTATCCTTCTTGGCTTGCTTGAGGGACATGTGTTTGTATGGTTGTGGTGGTAAAAATACACGATCTCCTGGCTAAAACTTCTCTCGTTCTTCAGTATTGATATGCTGTTGTTTCATTCGATTTTGTACCAAAATTTAAGTTTATCCTTTAAGAGTTGGAGAAATTTTTGTTGATGCTGCGATGTGATCTTCCACTACTTGAGCCTTAGAATTTTATCTTAAATATGATGTGATGGACGGTGGATGATATCCATAAAGTGCCATAAATGGGGTCATTTTTGATGTAGTATGGAAGAGTATTGCTCCACCATTCAACGAGTAACCATTTGACCCATTGTGTTTAGCTACATCGGATACAAAACAAAAAATATATCCTTCAAACATTTGTTCACTACTCTAGAGTTTCCCACATCGCATTGAGGATGATAAGAGGCTATGGAAGGCTGGTGAAATGCCCAAGCAAGAAAATAATCCCGTCTAAACATTTATAGTGAAAATGGGATCTCTATACACTTAGAATAATATTTGGTTTTCACTTGTAGCTTTCGAATTGTTTCCATAAATACGTTGTGAGGTGTACTTTCTTTAAATGGATGAGATAATGGGAAAAAGTGTGCATGCTTGGTAAGTCTGTCAACTACCACCAAAGATAGCATATGTGAACTTAGAAATGGCTTTGTTGGTAGGTTCCCATGTTTTGGCAGTTGGCAAGGCAAAAGATGAGACAACATCAAACCACTTTAGAACCTCATGATCTAACTAGTTCAGAAGATCTCTCTATATGCGCAGAAAGGTTTATGTACGTAAAAGCTCAAGGGTTAAGATATTAGGCTAGTTATAGGCAAGGATTTTGTTTAGTTCTTTAGTTGTATAAGGAAAGAAGGTTCAATGTAAAGCAAGATGAGCAAAGAGAAAAAAGGCGATGCAGTATTCCAGAAGCATTCAAGATAATGATAGTAAATTAAAGAAAGAGATTTGTACTATCCAATAAGAACAAGCTTTCAATTAGGCTAGTCATCTAAAACAAGTGGATGTTAAAATGAGATTGTGTGACATGGAATGATTTGAGGATAATAGCAATTGAGCACAAAGCTAAAGACTGTTCCAGTACACATGATATCCTAGTGGACGGAACTAACTCTAATCCCTAATGTTCCCAAATATTCCAATAAATCCTTAACAAGAAACATATAGAAATGGTACATTTTAATTCATACATGGAAGCAGGCAATAACATCCGCCACTAGATACAAATTATCGCAATCAATTCTTGAATAACACATTAGGAAAAGCATGTTGGAAAGGAGCGATATGGGGTACCTAACAAGGGTAAATCTATACCAATAATACCGAGTCCACGACGATCTAGAAATGAGGGCGGGACGAGTCCAAACAGAACGGAAAGGTGATAACTTTCATGGATACGAGGATCCCGAAAATGTGCTTGTCATATTAAGCCAAAATGGGTCAAGTACAACAATGCCAATGAGCTGAATACCTGGGTCTTGATCATGTTCGTAGCCTATCGCTTTACCCGGAGGGCACATCCAAAAACTACTTGCAATTCTGGAAAGTAAACTGATCAACAACATTTCGACGGTTTCTTGTGGGTCTCGGCTCCATTGGAACGGAAGAAGGTGAGTGAAGAACTAAATCGACGTTAAAAAACGGCAGAGGGAAGAAAGGCTGAAGCCACTACGCCTCGTTCTTACCACGTGTCTGGACACCTTGAGTGAAAGGTAGTCTTTCTCGGGTTTCATGCTCGGTATGTCTACTGATATGCTTTGTGCCGGTGCTCTGTGCAATGTCACCAATGATACGAACAAAAATAAATCAATGATTCAAGTCTACCATGCTGTATGGCAATGCTACGTGTAAATGAGACGGGTGCTCAGGGGTAGAAATCCTTTGAACATGATATAGAATAAAATTTGTATAGGCACTCTGTCTGGCCTGCGGGGAAAACATTGCTAGTGTGCAAACTACAGTATAAAGCTGAGTTATGCTGTGATGCTTTCTGGTATGATTCATGACATTGCTGATCTAGTGCTCTACTGCCCACAAGTCACACAACAAGGCTCAAAGCTCTTCATTAGGCTGTGGTTTATCACTAGGCGGTATTTCTCTTCCACTTCATAAAAATGTCTTCGATGCGCAAGATACGGCTTTAAGACGCGAATAGGTTTCTTCACGGAATTGAACTGTCCTTGGGTGACAGATTATGCCTCGCTGCCTTCCGCATTTTCACTGTGGTGTCGATTTACGGTTCAATTCTCGCTATGACACGCCCCGATAAAATAGTACATATGAACATAGGGGGGGTTTACGCCTCTTGGAACCATGGCTGCGGCGAGTTCGAAAACAATGAAATTGATGGATGCGGTCACAGGATGATGAAAACGATCGTGTGGTGGTGAGATATAGTGGAACAATGCGGAGGAATGATGGAGGAGGCTTCGCCAGTGAAAGTTGACGAGCAACAGCGAGCAAACGAAAAACATTATGTAGGTACGACTTTTGAACAGGGTATGTAATGAGATGGTGAGATCGGTGACCTTGGTTCTTCGCACCGCAACTCTGTGGAACGGCAGCTGACCAGGTAGGCGATGGCCCGGATGCCGACGGATTCACAACGATATCGCTACGCATCCTCGTTCGAAAAGATAACGCCGATGAGTGGCGGTTTTGAAATAGTGCGCCGACACGCGTCGATTGATGGTGGAGCTCGTTGGGCAATGGGAAAATACCGCCCTCTGCCCCAAAGGCGGTGCGTGCGTCTACCGGGTTTATGAGCGGTGTGCAGTGGGGTCACTAAGGATGGATATGCTACGGTACATCGGATACGGGTAAATAGACCGCGGATGTGGTTGAAGGTGAACGTGAAGAACGACGAACGCTGCCCGGAGTTTCGCCAGGCTGCCCGATGCGCGAAGATCAGCGAGCGTGCCTCCGTGTCCTCGATAAGCGCCTTCCCTCGGGTACTGGTCATGGTGCGGGTCACGTAGAGAAATAGTGAGGGATGACTTAGAAAAGTGAGCCCAATACGTGAAGTATGGGTTTTCGGCCCTTTATAGTGAGGTGAGGCGAAAATAGGAAATGATGAGGAAGAAGAAGTTGGCTAACCAAAGGTGCGGGGGATGTTTTAGGAGGGATTTTTGGGATAGAAAGGAACTTTAACAAGGGGAAAAAGGGTTGAGACACTTTGCGGTACGGGGGATAAACCTGGGTGGTGGCTGTTTGTGGTGGTGGGATGGTGGTGGTGGGTACATTTGTGGCAGCGCACGTGCGTTTGTGTGGTTTGTACGTTCCGCAGTAGGTTCCATGGCACCGTAACAAGAACACCTTCTGGCACGGCAAAAATCTATAGGAAATTTCTTGATCTGGCTCCCGTAGGATGGCTTCTTGGAATGGATGGAAGAATGATCTTTGGTGTGGGCCGGTGTGCTGCTTAAGCCACCTTCTTCTTTGATTTTAAATTTATACAATTGTGAAGACATCATTTTAACGGAAAAAAATTTCCCAATCAATCTACCTACCACACTATATAGTCCTAGCATTTCTTATTTTAGGGTGAATTTGAGCCCTGTCGGACCCTTTACATCTTTTATTTTATAACGGAGAAATAAACCTATTCTATCTCTACCCATATTATCATGAGACGAATTAGGCTGACGGTCTCATATGTTTCTCTACCTAATCTAATACTCTGCAGGATTCGGCCTCCGGTGATTTCTTCTCTATATTCTATGATAGAAATTGAAAAAACGATTGACTAGGATTCGACCTTCGACTTGCCCCAGCAGGTCGAGCATAAAGACGATTGTGCACATGGACAAAGGTACAAAGCTGAAACAAAACTTTGAAGGCTTGGAAATCTGAAATTTGAAGTATCCCTTCTTCTTTTGAGACTCGAGTTTTGAGCATGTTAGATTCATGTTACTTTTCTTCATCTCGACTCCGGTTTTGGGCATGTTAGAGTGATTCTTCACTGTTCTGTTTGGTCCATATTTTGAACGTGGGACCAGCCATGTTTGCATCTTTTGGCTCGAGTTTTGGTCGTATTAGAGCCAATCACTTTGCCTTGAGAGGTTCATGTTTGAGAATATCCCGAACCTCTCCTTTCTCTCTGTTTTTGGAGACATTTTTTTCTTTCTTGAAAAGTAAAAAAAAAAACTGTAATGGTATGTACAATGGAAATAGAGCGGAAATTTGAAATCGGCGGTAGTGTACGGTCATCCTTGCCGATAGCGGGACCCCAAACAGCTGCGTATCATCTAGTTGCCCCGCGGAAAAGGCATTTGGACCCACGATGCTTGTGGGATGATGTGTGGACCTTGCCACAAAGCTGTGGGCTTGCCATGCTTTCCACCTTGTCCTCTCTTTTTGAGTCCCATCGAACTTTGTCCCCTAATTTTAAAATCGGCTTTGGTTCTTTTTTGTCAAATAACCTCTTTTATATTTTCTTGAACCTTCTTGCTCTGTTGTAGACCTCTTCCCTCGTTTCTTTGAAGATGGATTTCTTGGTTTATCCTTCTCACTCTTTGTCTTCTTGTTTGAATCTCTGGACAGAAACAATCACCCAGTACTAGGGGTAGAAGTAAAACAACATACATCCTGAACAGGCAGTACAGGCGGCAATACTGATGGTTTTTTGTTGTAAGTACGTAGCCCACAAAGCATGTACTAACTTGTTATGCCATTAATTTTTCTCTTCCAACGACTTCTTATTGATGATCACTGAGCTTTTGTTTGATGATTCAACTAACCCATTACCTTGAGGTAATAGCGATTGAATATTGAAATGCTATTTGATACTGTGACAAAAATCAACCATTTTCTTGGATCCAGCATTATCGAAAGGTTATTTTCCTTGGGTAGCAAAACGAGAGGGATATGAACCACAAGGCAGTGGTATTTGAATCGTTAACACTCTAGTAGTATGGCCTCTATCCACATGGTAGAAAATAATGCAACAGGCTGTGGGATCCATTTGTGTTGTGCGAAGAAAAACGGTGTTCTGAAATCTAGGCCCCATTGCGGAAAGGACCTTCGATAATGATGAGGTTGTGAGGGTAAGGAGAGTTTCATTTTATGACAAAGATACGGCATTTTGTGGCGAAGTGCCATCTCGTGGATGTCATTGAAGAAGGTAGGCAATAGTAGCCAACTACCGAGTATTTTTGTTTAGGTAGCCTTCCGGCTCGGAAGGTGGACTCACACTCTCTTGCGCAGAATTCTTGTTTAATATTTCTTACCTCATGTTCGAGCAAAAATTTAAGCAATGAGCCATTTGGATTATTCCCGATGTAAGCGATTTATTCAATATGCGGTAGCTTAAAGCTTTTATTTTTAAGAATACGCCTTGGTCTTTGAAATTTTGGGAAGGGCATTGAAATTGTGTCAACACATACAAATGTCGAATACCGAAGCTCTGACTTTTCCTCAACGGTGGGATTGGCGATTCTGTTGCTCATCACGATATTCACCATGTTAATGTCTGAGGCTTGTAGTTTATTCAGCCATCAATTGGCACTGGGTACGACCCTTAATCGGTTTGGTGGGTTTTATCTCCAAGGTGTTAAAATCACTGACAGTCCATTTTCCCCTCTTCCCATGCGGGTCTTGGGACAATGTGTCTTTAACTACTATATTTGGCATAGGCTATGTTGTCGGAATGCTTTATGTACACCTAAAGTATTTCAGGGCCTTAATCATTGCATGGGCATGCTTTTCCATAATTTTGTATTTCCGGTGCATCCACAGATGCTTTCTTCGAAGAAAGAAATGGGTGGTTCCATTCACATCGGTTTTTCTACGATAGAACTAAAACTATTGTATGTTGAGAGCGAATGAAAAAATAAATCCTTTGAAAATACGGGCTGATCGGGACAAGAGCTTGGGTGAGTACCAAGTTTAACAGAGTCAAAATATTTCTTGCTTCAATATTCACTTAACTCCTACACCTTTCTTGACATGTTAGTCATGTTCTAAGGTGTTCGGCTAAATTGAGAATAAATCTCCTTAGGAGATTGATTTCCCGACGGTGTAACTCTTTGATGTTTCTTGGGTGTGTGTGATACCGCAATATTCCTCAATGCTTTGTGGGTCTATCCTAATCCCTCTCTCTCGAGGATATGATATTGGCCAAGAATTTTTCCTTCTTTATGACCCAAATACGGTCTTTTGAGATTAGGTGACGGACCAAACCTCCTGCATTTTCGAATACTTTTCTCGGATAATATGTCTTATTTAGTCTTGAATAGTGCAATGTCATCCTGATAAATAACAATGAAATACCCTATCTCATCGAAAAAACTATATCGTGCTCTTTGAAGGTTGCACCCGACGTTCCTTGATCAAGAGCATCTTTTCATACATAAGGGTACCCCATGGGTAGTAAAGGGCATCTTCGGTTGGTCTTCGGGATTGCTAATACTTGAATTTGTATCTTGAAAAGCTATCACTGAAAATCCTCTTTGAGCCTACACATTTGTGAAATGTGTTCCATTTTTGACAATGGGTAATTTTCTTTGGTGAGCTCTATTAAGATTTACGAAGTCTATACACAATACGGTCTCCCCTAGTTGTCTTTCTCCACGACCACTACAGTTTGATACCCAATCGAAGAACCTCACAGTGCAATTATATAACCATACATCTTCTTAATCTCTCTTTCACTATGAGAAATTGTTTTGGGTTTATTTTAGAATTTTTTTGTCTAAAGGCAGATTTTTACTTTCAGTATCTTATGTTGTATGATGTTTGTGTAGGCCCTTAAGTCTCCATAACTCCAAGCAAACACATCAATAATTCGTAAATAGATCCGATGTATTTCTTTTTCATGTTTTACGGTAGAGACTGCTTGACCAGTCGACACCGAGTTTTGTCTTGATGCCATTCCTACACGACATTAAGTCTGCATGTTCTATAATGCGACTTTTTGCTACATCATCAAAGTAAGGTCTTCTAAAAACGGAACCTAGGGTATGTTCTTATCTTTGATGTACCAACACCTCTATTATGCACCACTATCTGCGTTCATTTTCGTCTGAATTTCATCTGTTCATTTAAAGTTTGTTCTGTATTACAGTGTTTCTTCCTCGTAAAGACTCTTCACTTAGCTCTTGTATGGGTTGGATCTGATCCAGTTAAACTCATTCACTACGGAAATCTTCGTGTTATCTCCTTCAGCTTGCAATATTTTTCTGCAATTTTATTAAACTCTGATGCAATTTGATCTGAATGATCTGTTGGTCACTTTAAGTCTTCGGTGAACTGTTCGTGACTAGTCCGTTGCGATGACATTTTGAATCCTAAGACAAACCTAATTATTCTAACAAACATTTCGATGGAAAATCATAATGTCGTTCTTGTGAGCTTCTGGGTCTAGGATGTTTGGCTGTGTATTCACCATTCACTGTTTAATAAATAAATGGAGTCTCACGTACGGTTATCCTATGGGCTCCTAATTTTCAGCAGAGTTAAGCCTGGGATTAGAGCCTCATATTACGCAATATTTTAGTACATTTGGTGCAGTTGCGAGGCATGGCTCTCTCGCGTAATCGCTCTGCAGTATTTGTGTATCACACTCCCGCCAGTGATTTATAAGTGTGACACCTTACGAAATTCATTTCCCATGATTTCATTTCCATTTTAACTTCTTCCTTCCACAACAAGCTGGGTTACTTCGTACGCAGCATTATAGGGTTAGCTGGGGTACGTGGGTCATTTTGTTTTATTGTATGGGTGTGGGGAAAGCGAGAGAGAGACTAGTTAGCTAATTGTGTTGTGTTTCTAGTTCTGCTTTGTGTTTTTGTTTCAATGCTTTATTCAAGTTTTCTACGTCTTATCCTCTAAGTCTAGGGTAGCCATTATGTTAAAATCCATTGGCCTCTGTTTCATCATATGTGCCTTTGATTGTATCTGTGTTTTTAGGATGTGGTCTGGTTAATAAATGGGAAGATAAAGAATCTGGGTCTATATGTATAAGTGTAGAGAGAATTTTCATGCTTTTCGAGCTACTAACCGAAATTTCATTGCTTCCTATACGGTCATAGGTTGGCCAAAGATAGGAATTGTGGCACCGACTGTCCGTTTGCATTGTTCCTTACTGACTTGGCTCCCCATGATCTTGATAATAACATGCCATATTTGGGTGGCACATACGCCACAACAACATCCATGACCATACACTTGGCGAGAATCGGCAAGGCTCACATATAAATCTTTGATCGAGCCAAGACACTTTCTCTACTAGAGTCGAACGAATATAGGTCTTTGTAAAGGATGGGTTATCTCTGGGCCTAATCTTTCCATTACTACTTTAGGCATCGGTTGTGTGATGCCCGGAGGTCATCGTGCATTGGAGAATCTTATCATGGACATTAAGTACCGGTGTAAAATGAGCACTACCCTTCACGAAAATTTCCTTCTATCTTTGGACCAAACGGAGAAAAGGCGAGTTGATCATCACTCGGTTGTGATGTCACGCCTTGTTCTCACTAAATTTAATGCTCTCAAAATTTGTCCTTTATATACATCTTGAGTGGCCAGCTGGAAGGTAGTACGGAAATTTTGATTTCGCAACCTCACTCTCCAAATTGAAAGTGGGTTGACTCTTTGGAATATTCAACTTTGTTTTGTTGATCACTTGTGGTAGCTGAAATACGGTGTCTTTAGGATTCTCACTATGTACGGTGTTTTGTGATAGTTTTTTTAGGAGCACTTCTTCTTGTTTGTAGTGCTATAAGTGGTTTACCTTGTGTATCGATGTTTTGGTTGTCTTTTTCCTTTGCTCTTTTCAGAACTCTAGGCAGTTGATTCATTACATAACGGTCACTTTACTAATTTTCTCGGTATTTTCTTGATGGTGGCCTAGAAGCTTTTGGTTTGAGTTTCTTGGCTCTTTTTGCTTCTAAGTTCATATTGTTATTGTGGCTTTGCATCATGGCATTTTCAAATCTTAATCTGTATCTTGATTCTAACCATTCTCATCCCAACAAGAGGTGAGGGTTGATCTTCTTCGAGTAACGATTATGAGTTGAATCTTCTATTTCAAACATAATGGTGTGTTCCCTCGGAATCTTCTATGATTCCCTCATCTTCATCAAGAAAAATTCTCTTGGAATAGAGAATAACCTTGATACGATTCCCTTTGTCTCTTGTTCAAGGTAGCATTGTTTTCTTATAAAGTGCAATTACTGGTTATGGTTTGGTTACTGTTTTGGTTATAGCGCCTTCAACCATTTTTTACCATTTGTTTGTAGCTCTTCCACGTTTTTAGATAGGCGATCATGGTGGGGTCGGATATTGGAAGCTACATTGTCATCTACTGTGTGTTACCCCACTCCTCTCGACTCTCGGTCTTGCCCTTTTTCTCAATCGGTTGCCTCTGTTCACGGTCGCTATGTCCTCCGATGTGTTGTGTTCTTTATCCCTAAGTTTGATAGGCCATGGCGACATCAAAGCCTTCGGTGTTCGCTGGAAACCATACCTTGAGGAGGTTTCATATGTGGGCTTGTTATCGTCTTTCCTTCAAATCTCGTTGTGTCGTAGAGAGGCTTTCTCCTACGTTTCTTCATTCATATATTTCTTTAGGAAGTTAGCGAGGGTTGGCCTTGCTCCCATTTGCTTGTAGGTACGTATAGAGTGGGGGTCATTAATGCTGCAGGAGGTAGGCATAAACCATTTCTTCTGTCACCCCTAAGCTGCGAACGAGTTCTCATTTGGTGTGTCATCATCTATCTCCATGTGGTCAAAAATCTTCCATCCTATCTACATAGTGTTTGGCTATGGAGAGAACTCTTTTGTAGTGAAGTATGGAATCTTTGGTTCAGTAGTCATTGAGTAAGAAAATCTTGGGGGGCTGAGGGTAAAACCATGAAGTGCATACCAGTGCCATGATGATGTTTTAGCAGCAGAGTAAGACAGCTTGGTAGCCAGGTATATGGATAGTACGGATATGTAATGACAGTGATAGGCTGATGGGGTGACCCAGGCCCAAAATTTTGAATGAAGTGTATGTCGGGAGGTGTAGATGGAGGGTCACTCCCAAGCCAGGCCTTCTTCTTTGGGGTGGTGACGGAAGCTCAAGCTGGTGGCCTGGGCACTAGGTAACCTGGTTCTGAGCATCCTTCGTGGGTCAAGGCCAAGGTGAAAGGTGGTGACATAGTCTGAGTGAGTTAAGCACTCTGTGGTGTGGCCAGAATGTTGGACGGTACCTGGGTGAGACCCCTGAGCTATCGGTGTCATGCCAGGTGGGCCTGGGTCGGGCGTCTGGTAAGTGATCACTGAGCCAGGTGTTTGTTTTCCATAGAGCAGCCCAACCCTGCTGTATTTCTCTTGTGGTTGATGTTGACCTGGGTGGCCCAGTCTGGGTCTTCCTGGAACAGAACCAAACCAGGGGCCTCGTGCAGTGATCTGCAAACATTCAAGATGTCTGGAAATCGCCAGGCAAGAAAGTTAGAATGTTCTTGGAGGTGCAACATACCTGGGTGCTTGTAATTGTCACTAGGGGATATCTTCCCAAACAGAAAACTCTATTGGAAGATTGTTTGGAGGGAATTTACCATATATGTCACCTCTGAAAGAGTATATGGATACAAAATAACAAGCCCTTTCTGAACCTACTGTCCAAGGGTATGGGAAAACACAACAAATAGTATAGAGGTTGTTGTGAATAGGAAGTCTTTAAACGCAAACTATTTGATTGTAGGTTTTATGAGGCTCTTAAGATGTAGAAGGTAGAAAATATACATTTCCCAGTGATCACCATTATGTTAGTGCAACGATCTTTCTTTGGGGAAACAAGTTAATGTTTAGCGATTAACAAACTCCAGAATTAAATGATCGTAGGCATTATGTTGGGGCTACACATGTTGGCAGTTAGCGGTGAAAAGATGAACATCAGACACTTTCAAACCTCGAGTTGGCCATCACGGGGTCTGAAAGGATCTCTACAAACGAAGAGTTTTATGTCTATGAAGCTCAAGATTTAAGATATTAGGCTAGTTATAGGCACGAGGGTTTGTTGTTTGATTTGTTTGTTTGGTTGCTGGTTATCGGAAAGAGGGTTCAATGTAAGACAGAGATGAGCAAAAAAGGAAAAAAGCGGTCGTGTTCGGGAACCATTCAAACCATTGGGTAATAAGAGTTAGCAAAGAAGTTGCTTACTATCCAATAAACAGCTTTCAATTAGGCTAGCCATCTCAAGCATTAGATCTTAAGAGATGATAGTGTGACATGGAATGGTGAGAGGAAAAACAACACGGTTAAGGCACAAAGCTAATGACGAGTTGGTCGCACAAGGATCTGGTAAATAAAGACTGTCTCACTAGAAAATTTGGCGAAGTTACGACAGCCAATTAATCGCTATTCCGACACATGGTAAATATGAACGACGATTAGAAACCAAAAAACGTGATTTGTCATACGTACGATTAAAGCGCACCTAAAAAAGTGTCGCACTATCGACTTCTTCTTCATTCTTCGAACAAGCGTCACTCTTGAACGTCTTCAGGCAATCGCCTTTAAACGTTCCTAACGGTCGCACTTCGCGAAATATTGATCAAGCTTTTTGAACGTCGCTCTTGAAGCGTTTGTAAACGATACTTAATTCGGTATGGGTGTGGTTCGATATTTTGGACGTCTCTCTTAAAACGTTTGTAAGATATGCATAATTGACGAAATGTGGTCAAAGCGTTTTTAACGTCGCTCTTAAACGTTTCAGATGTCGCTCTTAAAACGTTTGTAATTTCGCCATATTTCGACGAAATGTGGTCCCAAGCGTTCACATACTATCGCTACTGTGACGTTTAAGTTTGTCGCAATTCTGACGTCTGATATTAATAGAATGTCTGCAAACGGTAAGGTTCAATTTTAAAAAAAAATATGAAACTTTAAAGAAGAAACGTTATTTGAATATATTATATGATAAAAACGATCCATGAAGTGTTCATTTCACATCTGAAGATTGGAACCCAAATATCCATCCCGAAAAAGTGGAAGTCCACAGAGACAATGATAGAAAAATACCCCATGTCACATACGAAGACATGATATAAAACAAATGTGGATCCACATGAGATTATCTCTACAAATCTAAGAAAGCATCCAAATATGCCGAAGGCATCTATATAAGGGTGAAATAGCAGTGTAGAATAGTAAAGAAACGGATAGATACGACGTCCATTGTTCCAAATACAAATTAAAGTACCCAAAACCACACTTGGAAAACGCTAATCATATGAGGTACTTGATATGTCCAAAATATAAAAAGACCATGGAACCATATCAATAAACTTGACAACATAGACCGACGTAAACAATTTGAAGAAAGCGAGTGATAAACATTAATCATTTTTTTTCACAAGAGAAAAAAGTGTTTTGAATATATTATATGAAGTAAAAGCAGTCCGCGAAGTTATTACATTTTCACATACGGGAATTGGAACCCAAATATCCATCCATAAAGTGAGTCCCCACCCTGAGCAGGTGATAGAAAAATACACATGTCACATACGAGAGACTTGATATAAAACCCGATGTGGTCCACATGGAATTATTGTGTCGTCTGAAAGCATCCGTGTACACAGGCATCTATGAAAATGAAAATAGCAGAAGGTATGTAGAATACTAAAACAAAAGATAAGTACGCGTCCATTGTTCCAAATAAAAATTAAAGTACCCAAAATCCTTGAACGAGAGAAAACGCTAATGATGTGAGAGTGTGATATGTCGAAATATAAAAAAATACCCGCCCGGACCATATCAATAAACAGCGAGCATGAACCCGACATCGCTAGTTTTGAGCGAGTGATAAACGATAATCGTTTTTTTCTCGAAGAAAAAACGTTTGTTTAAATATCGTATATGAAGTAAAAACAGGTCCATGAAGTTATTACATTTTACGTACGAAAATTGGAACCCAAATATCCATCCCTTAAAAGTGGAAGTCCCACCCCAGACGATTCTAGAAAAATACCCCATGTCACATACGGGGACTTGATATAAAACCCGATGTGAGGTCACATAGAGATTATTATTGATACGAAAGCTTGTCCAAGTATACCGAGGGCATCTATAAGAAAGTGAAATAGAAGTATGTGGAATAGTAAAGCAACAGGATCGTCTGGTGTCCATTGTTCCAAATACAAATTAAAAGTACCAAATCTTGCTGTGACTTTAATCATGTGAGGTGTGATATGTCCAAAATATTAAAGAACCATCAAACCATATCGATAGAGCAACAACATAGACTAACGCCGCTAGTTTGAAAGAGAGGTGATAAACATTAATCATTTTTTTTCACAAGAGATAAAACAACATTTTGAATATATTATATGAATTAAAATAGTCCATAAGTCTTCACATTTCACATCTGATTGGGTTTAAATATCCATCCCGAGAAAAGAGTGATACACGGAACAATGATAGAAAAATACCCATATGCATACGGCGACTTGATATAAAAACCCGGTAACGGTCCACATAGAATTATCGACAATACGAAAGCATCCAAATATGCCCGAGGGCATCTGTAAGAAAGTGAAATAACGGTATGTAGAATAGTAAAGCAATAGATAGGTACGTACGCGTCCATTGTTCCAAATACAAATTAAAGTACCCGAAATCCTTGAACAAAGAAAAAAGCTAATGATATGAGGGTAACGATATGTCCAAAAATATAAAAATACCATCGGACCATATCAATAAACCACAACATGAGCCGACATCGCTAGTTTTGAAGAAACGGTGATAAACATTAATCTTTTTTTTTTCTTAACGTTATTTTAAAATATGTTATATAAGTAAAAGCAGGTCCACATGAAATTATTGACAATACGAAAGCATCCAAACCAAAAGTGTCTATAAGAAAGTGAAATGGCAGGTATGTAGAAACCGGTAAAGCCATGAGATAGAGTACACGACATCATTGTTCCAAATACAAATTCATCCCAAAATCCTTGAACGAGATCAAGAAAAACGCTAATCGTGAGAATTCTAAGTAAAGTTAATCTATTAACATTGCGAATAAAATTACACAGTCAAAAACATTGCACAGCAGGACTCATGGCAAATTTGTCATCAAAAAATCAAAAATTAGAAGACTACCCTCATAATAAAGAACGGTCTTGAACGTTTAATTACGGAGTTAAAATATTCGAGTCCCGGCGGTAAAATAATCTCGCGGCCAATTAGGTGAACTTGCTAAGCAGAAAAACAAAATTAACAAACTGCCCTCGTGATGGTTCCTCCGCAAGTTCGACACGTCATCGGAAGGTCCGGGGATAGCGGTGCTACCTCCACATGCATGCCACGGCTCCCCTCACCGGCCCGAATGTTCGGCCGTACAAGGCTTAGACTCGTAGGACAGTGCATTCTTCCTCCGTTTAGGCCTCCTGCGCGAGCATCGATGACTGGCTTCGTGATTCGCGGGCGGTTGAAGAACGGTCGAAGGGTGTGCGATGCGCGTCGTGAGAAAGGTGAACTAGCGAGCGAGGAAAGCGAGGAGCAGAGAGAATCCATACGGTGGCCGGTCCTACAACACCGGCCACTTCACTCCTAATGTTGAATGTAAACACATGTAATCAGCACCGTTTTGGTAGAGTAAACTGCTGTTGAAGGCGGAAGGGAGCCGGGAAGGTTGACCTCTGGTATCCCCTGCGGCAATGCATCCTATGTGGCCTTGTGACGTAGGTGCGGGTCTACGGCGATGGGCACAAGAGAGCAGGCGAAATTCAATTAACGAAGATAGCGAGCGAACGAAATACGGATATGCTGAGTCTAAGCATTGATTAAGTTTGTTACTTCTCCTTATCATCACCGCGATTAGCGGTGTAATCCAATAGCCAGCGCCATCCCCGAAAAAACCATAGCTAAAAGCCATTTTCGTGCATTGCCAACAATGCAATCAAGGACACCGTCGCAATTAATCTATGATCATTAATAATGAGCAAAGCAGATCATATTGAAGCGTCTTACGGAGATAAAGTGAGCGATCTTGAGCGATGGTAAAAATTAATTAATGAATTTGATGTGGCGCAATTAAACGGTGTTAAATATTAATAAATTGATATTAAGCCATATCCGCTAATCATCACCTTCAACGCCGCCGAATACGCAGTAAGAAACAAGGCAAATTTTATTGAGGACAATAGCGAGAAATTGATTGGGCAGATCTTTGTTTGGGCAACTAAATGGGTGGAAATCGATCCCGAAAAATATTATGGCGAATTTGATAAGAAATTTGGGTCGCTCTCCTCGTCGCCCATTTAACCGGACCGAAAAATATTAGTAAAATTCATTGGTTTCGCGTCCACAAAATTAGTAATGATAAATGAATATTTTAGAGCAATTGGTCAGATGTAGTTTATCGCGTTTGAAGTCGTGAGAACTCGACTTAAGAACAATTTTATTTGATCCCATCCTAAAATTTGTGTTGGTTTCTTTGATAATACACATATTTATAATAAATCATGGGAATACCACCGAAACATGTGGAAAAGTTATATAAATAGTTGTTGAAACAAATGTTTTATGTAAAAATATCCGTGTGCTTTTGAAAATAAGAATTAAAGTATTTGGTTCATGTTGTTTTAAAGGAAGGAGTGAAGTTGGGGCCTCAAAAAAAGATCTGACTATTACAAAATGACCTATTCCTAAGAAAATCAAAGGTTCTTAGAAGATTTTTTGAAACTTATATGATATTATTGATCGTTTTGTTAAAATTATACATGCATTCAAGTCCACTCACATATCTCTTGAAGAAATATCATTTATATGGAATGATGAGGCTACTTTGGCATTTTCTCTTTATTGGATACCATATCTTCTACACCAACGCTTGATTTACACCTACTTTTGTTAAAACATTCATAGTAGAGTGTGAGCACTAGGACAAGGAATTTCCGTAACATTAACACAATAAAGGATATCATTAGCTTTTAAAAGCAAAAATTCAAAAATATTTGGTAGAAATTGAAATTCACTTTTGTTAATAGGTTTATGTCACATGATGATGCGAGGGCATTAGGCACTAGCCAACAATGTAGGAGGTTTTGTCATGTTAGCTGGAGAAATTCAAAAACATTTCGAGGTTATGTGACTAGGTGTCAATACCTCGTGCTTGTATTACTTAGACTAGTTAAGTTGGGAAGTCATTGTTTACCAGTTAGTTGAATTATTATAATTAGACCTTTTGATTTCTAAACGGTCCTCTAGAAGGGCTTAAAAGAGAACCATATTTATGTATATAAATTATAATTTTCCGGATGAATAAAAGTAGAGAGGGAAGAGGAGAAGTGGAGAGAGTTTATTGCAATAGCTTCTCTTGTTATTGTAGACAATTGTTTCCAATTAAATGATTTCCAAGCTTAGTTGCCATTTGAATTATCTCAAAGCTGCTAATTTTGAAGAATTTTTAACTATGAGGTGATTGAGTGCGGTAATTCCATTCTTTTTGTCTTTGAATTTACGTAAATTGTTGGATAACCACTGTGAACTCACCACCCCCACGGCCCGAGGTGCATGTATGGGGGCAGGGTGGTAGAAAACATTCAAAATATAAATCCGCTTAATAAAGAACAAAATTGTTGTGCTTTGAACCTAACCGAGGATTGGACATGGTTAAAAAACAAAGGATAGCCAGGGCCGGAACACCCGTGGTCAAGCCCTCTACAAAACCCTGGCCCGGAATCACAAAAAGCGGTTGCCCTGCTACTTCTCTTTTTTGCGGAAGTGATGGTATTTCTATTAACGGTGATTCACGAAATGGGCAATGGTGATGACCCAGAAAACCACCCGTTTAACGGCGCCCATACATGCGTTAAAGCCAGCATTGGGCAAGAAAGAAATTGCCGAAATGCGTTGATTTGAAAGAAACCGCCGGACGGTGATACATACGTTGAACTGGGGTTAAATAAGGTGTGCGAGATGACGATGCAATCTGGTATTTGATTGGTTATTGATATATGGGTGGGCGGGTATAATGAAATTGTTTAATTAAACAATTGAGATAATTAGCATAAGTGCAGGCGTGATTGTTGTAAGGCTGGGTGAAGAAGTGAAAATATGAAACCGAAAATTCATTACAAGTTGTTATTTAAAAAGCATTGGAGTATAAATACAAAGTGTTGAAAGTTAAACATTGGTTATAAAGTTGGAGATAATATACGATCAAGATATAAATTAAATTCCAACCATTGTGGATAGTATTTTATTTATCAGATTCTCACAATTTGATAAATAAACCAATCCAATTAAGACTAGAAATTGCGGAAAAAAGCAGGGGCCGACAATCACGTGAGTGATTGTGAACTTCACCTGACTCTCCTTAGGGTCAATTTAGGTTTTATTTAGTCACCACGATAGTCTCGCCTACGCGTTTACTTGTAGCAAAATCACTATTCTAAAGGAATAATTATTTTCTCCAAAAATAACCTAACAACAGTATTAATGCATCAAGGATATCTTCTGTGCTTCTGCTTTATTTTCTACATCTAAATCATGTCTTGCGATAGTTGTTGTGTAGGTATTCACCAGTTGGTTTTCGCTCAAAAAAGTCTTTTTCCATTTTCAGCATCCAATACATGAAAAAAGATAATGGTTTAAAACAACATAAATATTTGAAAATTTGCAGAATTGTCTGGCACACTTTGAATATGAATTTTGAAGTCAATTGCATGATCTTGTATAGGATCAAGTGTCATTTTGAATACCAAATATTTCATGGGCTTCTCAACATGCTACCACCGTTAAGGATTAAATGACAATATTGCATCTAACTATTTCACATAATAAGTGCACCTGCGGCTATGAACTAAACAACTACCAAATATTTGTAGATCGTGAAGACCATACAATCAAATGTATTCCAGGCAATCATCATGAAAAATGAAAGGGTTTGCAACCAAAAAATACCTTGGGCAACTGAATTCAATTAGATACACCAAACCACATCGACCAAAAAGAAAACGACCTCAAAAGGCAAACGTTTACCTCATGGCAACAAATTTTGAGTTCAGAAACAGAGCTTTTATTGTCTTGTCGGTACTAGTAATTTGAATGGGGTTTTCTTTGTAGCCTAAACAAAAAAGTTTCATTTCAAATTATTTCTAGGTGGGTACAACCATTATCGTTTGTGTTCCTAGCTCATAAATTGCAACAAACTAATTTTTAATACACAGTAGCAATTTTTAACCAAAAAATATCTTGAACTACGATAAGCCCAACCAAACTAAAACCAAACACCATAAGACCCTACAAAAATGAATAAATGATCTTAATCTAGTACTATAAAGCAAAAAGTTACCTTTACACCCTCACTTATTAAACTGTGATATTTGAATTTTAACTTCAATGCTATGGTCGGAAGAACGGATACGGTAATAACGATTTTTTGTGGGTTGCTTGCATGCCATCCGGAAATTTAATTGACATTTAAAAAATTCACTGTGATTTTTTGTGAACGCGCAACCATGTTTACGTACGGATTGTATTTAAAGCACAACAACCGACATTAACGCAATTCACCAACCGGTAAACAAGCAATTTGTTATTTTCAAATTCAAAAGGAAGGAACAGGCGACATTAATATTGGATACTTGAAATTGAAGAGATAAAAACATAAAAACCGGACCCCGAATTTTTTATAGGGCATTGGATTGAGAATTAAAGTTAAAAAATTGGACGTCGACATCCCATTTCAGAACGCGAATTTGGTTTGAAATTAATCTATTCGGACATTTGAAGTTCGACGAAAATGGTTCTTTAATATTTTGATAGTTTAATATATACATATATTTTAAACTTATATATTATATATATATCATGTCTGGTCGAAAAGGTAAAACGTAATTTAGTTTTATTTTTTATTTTTTTAAAAAAGGTTTGTTATAATATGTTTTATATGTTACGGCATATAAAAATAAAAAAAATCGAAAAAACTTGGTATTTTTGTAAATGATACGTAAATTTTTATTACGGTGTGTGGTAATCTGAGTGTAAATTTTTAAGTGTGTATGCAGTACAAAGAGAAAAACTCACAATGATGTTTTAGAAATGATATGTTTATTTTTGAAGCAAGACGGTGGGTTAGTTTTATACACTGCACGTTTATGGCAGTCATAATTTCTGTCCTCTCGGTGAGGAAATGGTGTAATAGTTTTTTTGAGTTGTGAAGGAATAGAAGTTTGTTTTCAAAGTATTGAAACTATTGTCTCCTGTCGAAAAATTTTTATTTTCTACGTATTAGAGAAGGAATTTATTCTCATTCATTGCTACGAAATTTTCATTATTCCAACATGTCGAGAACAACGGATGTTGTGGTTTCCATCATTCGTCATTTGTCTTTACGCATTGCCACCAACTTGGCCCCAATATTTTCAGCGGGTCTCTAATTCAACCAATAAAAAGGCCAAAACCATAGCATTTGAGATACATTTCATTATTTTGCTCCAATAACAATAAAAATTTGACTGGGCCATAACCACTTTCCTTTTATTTTTGTGAAAAAGCTTTGCATTACTCTAATGTTAGCTGGTCCATAGGCCAAGTAGACAACGGGTAACAAATATGTTTTCCTTTCACCTTTGAGTTTTAAAATTGTACCTACCAAATCTCAGACATTTTAAGAGGAACTAATACAACGTTAAAAAAGAAAACCGGAGCACACATATGCAAATTACCTCCTTGTCATCACACCATCATTAACTATTTTGGAAGACAACACTCTCCAAGACAACATTATCGCCCCAAGGGTGACTTCAACAATATCGACAAGTTTATTTCACACACTTTTTGCGAAGACAAATTATTTACTTTTAGGTAAGTGTGCAATTGAATACGGTCATATTCCAAAACAACCCTCCATGAAAAATTAAATAACACATTAAAATCGAATATAAGTGGACAAAGAAGGTCACCCACAACGATGAAGTTTTAAATGCGGGTAATATTCCTTTAAACATAATTTTTTCTACATTTTCGCAATTTTTTGTCAACGAAGCCATCCTTGTTGGAGTACAACTCATGCTACATAGCTCTTCCTGTTCGCTACCTTCTCTCTTGTTCGCGTAATCTAAAGTCCCTCTTTGCTTGACGATTAAAAATAGGTGAAAAAGCTGAAAGAAAGACAATTATACATATAATTATCAAACATTGCACCCAACCTTTTCATTGTTACCCAATAAAGATGAATGTAGCAATTGTTGTCCTACCGCTTCAGCAAAGCCATATTCTCTTATCTTGAATATGTAATTACAAGATCTTCATATTAGTATGAACAACAAAAAAACATGACTCCCATTGCTAAGCTTGCTTTTGGTGCTGTAGAACAACTGTTGTTCATCGCAACGCATTTAAAATGGCGGAAAAGCAACGAAACAATACCTTTAATCCTCCATTTTATTTTGGACAGGACTATCTCTTGCATTGAATATTAATCACATTATATTAAGGCGACACAAAACAATCTTTAACTTGATGTCTCTCGCGGCCTTGATTTATGCATGCTAGAAAATTTTGTCCTTTTAATTTAAATTCTTGACCTCCTGTTGTCATGAATACATCCAATGGGATATATCTACATCAAATGCTCCTTTATATCCCCAAAAAAAAATTCCCTACTACAAGGCACAGTGTTGATGGATCACCCCCATCCCACCACTGAAAACGGTGAAAAACTAGAAACCTTCGAAATATCTCAAGATGACTATGTGGGTTCTTGTGAATCAACCAACCATTCGAACATGCTCATCAATCCAAACCATGGTGTTATTAACGACAATATTCAACGAAACCTTGAATCGGATTTACGAAGCTATAATGTTGAAAACCCTAAACTCTCCTTTGAAAATAGGTGAAATATGGCACCACTCGAGAAGTTGACATGTGCCAGTTGGTGCAAGTGGTAGACAATTGGCATGCTCAAACAACGAGGTGATGCGGGGAATGACATGAGGAAAACCTAGGAAAAAGCCCCAAATACGGAAACTAAAGCTCATCACCCGACACAAAAAGTTGACAACTTTTAAAATGTAACCTATGAAATCGTAAATGGAAAATCATAGTAACAATAAGTAACCTATGTAACAATAAAGTGATTCATCACAGGTGGTAATGGGAGAAATCATAGTGAACAACAGAAACATGCTGGTTACTTACAATCAAATAGATGAAAAAACACATGTAAAAAACCTAGATAATAATCATGAACAAGCTTAATATTGAATTATGGTATAAAGGAACTTACAAAATGTGACATTAGAACTTTGATCAGCGCATAGAAAGCAAAAATATCTGGAAGGATTGTAATACTGGTTGACAGTTGTATTGCTCATGATGCGGGGAAGGATTTATTACACTGCCTTTGTAGGTCAATCAAAATCCATCATTATCTATACAATAAATGCAAGTAATTGATGTAGTATTTTTGCACCTCTAAGATGCATTCTTATGATAATGTTAGAACATGTATTGCGTGTCAAAACATACTGAATAAAGCTCCTCTTCATTTCAGAACAATTTATTGGAGTCATGAACTTGGAACAAGCCTCCCACGATGCGAAGAGGTAACTGACTAAGTCACTGTTGACTTTTTGTTGTCTGTTTGAATCGAGAGGTTTGCTCCAAATTCGTCGGCTCAATAGGGTATTCTCTACTATTCGAGAATGACAAGCCAGAAGGTGGAAGCTCTGTGGCCCCTCCCCCCCTCACATCACTCTCAATTCCCTAATACCCAATCTATATTTGTTTGCCTGTGAGCATAAAAAAAAATATTCAATAACTAATAAAAAAACAATTCAACAAAAAGTACGCAAGAAACATTGCAATTAATACTTGACATAAAAATAGTATGATAAATGATTTATATAACGCAAAAAACGTTTCAAGTATGTTAACGTTTGTCTTATAATAATACAATATTTTACATTGTCAAATTTTCTTCTTCCTATTTTCGAAATATAATTACATCCTTGATATCATCGTACTCTTGCTCTTTATTTCGTGCCTTTAAGCCATGCTATTTGACTTCTAGTTGCGTATTCACGATGTCAGCTCATCCCGTTAGCAGGGCATCACCTACAAAAATAGATAATATTAAATTTTAATTATCGATTTTTAAATGTCATTGAAACTGGTCAGTCCAATATTAATAAAAAAAAATTGCAATGAAGATTATTACATAGTTATGATTTATGCTACGGCAACCTAGTTTTGGGTGGCTCAGGTGTTCTGGTCTCATCAATCAACGGAGGCACTCTACTTAAAATAATGTTAAATTTTAATTGTCGATTTTTAAATATCATTGAACTAGTTAAGTAGTAATAAAAAAAGTGCAACGAAGAATGCTTTTTTGGTGCAGTGCCATGTGACGACTAGTTAGATTGTCACGATATCTAGTCTCATCCGATGTGTTGAAGCATAACCTACAAAAAGCAGAGATAATATTAAATTTTGATTGTATGGGTTTTTAAATATCGTTAAAACTAGTTAGAAGTATTAATAAAAAAATTGCAATAGGATTATTTACTGCAATTGCCAGGTTATACGCTTAATTGAGACTATTGTGCAATATTACTCTTGGTGGTAAAAGATCCTGAAAACATTCATCGTTTAAACAAAAACGTTATAAGGACAACCATCAAGGTATAATTAGAAAAAATTATAGTGGAAATTAATTACCGTCACGGCCCTCCTTTGATAGCGACATTGTCGACCTGGTCCCACTACAATGATCGAGTTTATACGAAGGATCATCACATACGGATCTGTTGGGTTATTTGCCTGCATCAGTATTCTTGCTCCACGATTTAAACAAAGTTGTTAGAAATTAAATTTATGAGGCGAAAACAAAAATATTGAAAGGTTAATGTTTTACCTTATCGAGCATTTTGGATCTTGAGACCGCAGGCTACAACGACATTCAACTACGGCTTGATAGCCAAAACGAGCGATATTTTTGTCTTCCTCTTGTAGTTTCGACCCAAAGTCATCCACCTACATTACATATGATTGTATGTTTTTAATCATATACGGTAGGATTACAAAACGTTGGAAGAAATACCAATTAATTGTAAGATGTTTGCCTATTGATACAATTCTTGCGACTAATTTTAGTAGCCATAAGCGAAACATGATGGCCCTTTTCTCAATCCTAGCTTTGGTTGCCTTTGAGGTGTCGGAAACCTAACGTCAAAAGATTAGTCGAGATATGACGTACTTTTGCCCTGGCCTTTAGACATAAAGAAAATTAAAGCTATTGAATTAAAGTTGTAATTTGTGGTCGAGTTGGCATTTTTTCCTTCTTTCTTTGCCCTTTTCTCTTTTAAAATCATGGATGAATGCTCTCCTCACTCTGCGAAGCTGAGAGGACGCTCATATCTAGGGTTAAGTTGCAATTTCGTCCTATAGGTGTCCACAGTATGTTTTAAAATATTTATTGACTACTGAAGCCACATTAACATCCAAATATGTGAAGCCACAAAAAGAGACTATAAATAATCTAGAAGTTCTTTTTTTAGGTTGGAGTGCAGGAATTCACCACCGTACGTATGGTTGAGCCCAAAAGTGCACAAACGCATGGCTCTCCGGAATCTGTGAACTCATTTTTTTCTACACGAGAATAAAACCAAAAAAAAAAGAAGATATTATCATTAATTTAAAAATAAAAATCATGATAAATATGTTTTAGATAAAGTATGAAATAGTTAAAATATTAAAATTTACCTGCGGTGCTTTATGCTTTGTAGGGACACCCTCATCGTTCTTAACAACGTGCCATTAATAGTCCACTGTGGGTACAACTGCATTAACTCTAGGAAACGCAATAATGTGGTCGCCATATCGACCTCATCATTGCCAGCACGTTACGTTGGTTGGGCTGGGTGTCTGTAGGCGGTGTGTTTCTAACAGGGCCCCAGCACTAAAGAGTAGAGAGTGTATGAGAGGGTTGTTGGAAATCTCTTGCCCTTGTGTCCCACTACCACCAACACCGGTTCGACCGTACTGACGCTACATACAAAGAACTTTTGTTAGTTTAGTCGATGTAAAAATTAAAAATCAAACTATCACAATTCATCTCGTACGAGAAAAAAAAAAAATATCCTTTTGACTTTTATTTATTGCAGTATCTTTCTAGGCACTCCTTAAGATGTTGTATCCTCTCTTTTGTTTCGGTGTTTGAGCGCGTCTGTCAAAAGTATTAAATTCCGACCTTGCATCTAGTACACTTTTTTTCCAACAGTGTTCTTTGAAGATAGGGATGAAGAAAGCTCTCTTCCTCAAGGAATCATCGAGCGTACCATGGCTAGGTGTCACGTATTTGAACAAAATTAATATTATTTCAATTATGTAAATAACTAAAATACTGAAGATGAAGCAATGCGGCATATACATATTCTTCACGGCCTCTTTTAACGATCTCATCCCGTCTCGGTTGTTCCTGTATTTGCTACGTACGATACTAACACATTGCAATAAGGTATAAATGTAAGCTTGAAAACAATATCTAACTTGAAAACACAAAGTAAGCGAAATAATTTCTAATAAGACAGAAGGCAATTGAAATTTTAAATATGCCTTGCATTGAATTCGATCCTGAAAACATGTCATTGCATTAAGGCACCCAAACATTCAATCACAGACCAGTATGTTTAAGTAAGCTTCTCCTATTTTGAGAAGAAACACATGCCTATAATACATTAACTTTCATGTATAAGGGAAAAGGAAAACATGTTTTCATACACGTAGTGACAAAGAGCATCTTGAAAGGTATCTTCCTTTTTATTTATGTTGTTCTTACACCACTCTCGTGTTTCCTAATCTGTTTTGTCATTTTGGATTCAAATTAAGTTACAAGGCACTTAAGTATTTTTTGACCTTTCGGTGTAGTTTTATAAGTGGCATGTATGGATTTTCCATTAATTACACTTTTATATTCGTACGCATGTTCTTTTAAATCAAATGCATGATTTAGTCATACATTTAACAAGTTATTGGATCGCTCATAGAAATATCATGTTTCCTATTCAGTAAATTTATCTCGATTGGGGTAGGTAGGAAGGTTTTCCTTTGCCGTAACTCGGCACTTCCTTTTGTTTTTATTATATCTTTCAAATTTAGTGTCGTTTCAATTAGGGCATGAATTTTTGCAACTTTCGGTGAGAATGAACAAAGACAATTTTTTGTGATGGATGACTATATGTAGCTCACGTAGCCGGAGGAAGAAACACTAATCTACTTCACCAAATATCTGTGCGTTCTCATTCTCATACGAGAATGGTCACGATTTTGAGCCAAATGTTGCGGCCAAAGATTTTCCCCCCTCATAATTTGATATTCGGTAGAAATTTCTTAAATTGATGATGGGGCATGATTATGGAACATTGGCACATACATATGTAATGGAAATTCCAAAAGATGCGTGTATGTACGCATATGTTTGTAACGTGTTCACCAAGTCGCAGAGTGGGAGCGAGGGCGAGGGAGCGCGGAGCGACCTATGCAAAAAGCTCCCTGCGATTTTCAGAAGCATTAGAGACGTCGGGGTCATAAAAATTATAAAATTTAATATTTAAAATGTAACTCTGTTTTAAAAGAATGTATATACGGTCCTCATACACTTTCATCATGAAAGATAAAATCATAAATGATAAAATTACAAATGCTGAGTGAATGATGAATCATATAATTCAGAGAACAAATTTAAAGTTGAAATTTAAAACATACATCCTGCTGATCATGCATGTAAGTTTGTAAGTTTGTAACTATATAATCATTAATGTAACTACTAACAATGGCAATGAAAATAAAGTTTAAGATATCATATGACATATTATCGAAGATTCAAAATAAGTTTAAAAGCGGGGTTACAACTCAGAGTACGGAACCCTTAAAACTAAAATGGAAATAAGTTATATACTGAAACATAAAACATAAAACATAACATATATCAAATGATATCATCACAATGATAAATAATGCTAAATATAAGATTAATGCCCACTAGTCTGCATCCAGCACGCACGAATATGTGAGGATCATGTGTCACCATACGAATCGGAAATCATGGTTCTCGATATGCTAAGTAGCACATCAACTTTTAACACGAAACCATAAACTAAAAAGGCGGTCGGGGGGACGTGAGCGTGAAGGGGGGGTGTGAGCGTGAGCGTGAGGGGGTGTGCGGGGGGCGTGGGGGAAAACGTCCCTAGAAAGTCCCCAAGACAAGACGCCAGTGAGAATGAACCCCTAGGTGGGGGGGGGCAGTATGTTCTTCGGTTTGTGGAGGTGGTGGAGCAAAAAAAGAGCTCAAAATAGGCTGAAATTTTTCACATAAAAAGTTGTGGGCTTGACTAATGGTTCCATTTAAAAAATGTGAGCCAGAGAGAATAAGTGTAGCATGCAAACATGGGCAAAATCCATACGAGTTTGCATTGTATTACTTATGATGGATTCAGGAGGCTTCAGGTTTCAAAAATGCCGAGGGTTATGGCATGATTTTGTTAAAGCACTTAATTTAGTTCTCATGTTGATTTTAATTATATTTTAAGTTTTGTTTTTGATCTTTGGGTGATAGTAACTCATGAACTAGGTTACCAATGTGTAGCAATCATATTTTCAAGAATAAAGTTGTGATTTTTTTTATATTATTATTATTATCTATTAGCTACGAGTATTGACACCTAATGCTAGAATTTTGACATCTTAAATGCTTTGTGGATAATTTAGAAAATGTTCTAGTAATGCTAACATATTAACTATGTTGTGTCTTCCTTTTGTCTGCCATAATAGACACACGCCAGTGGACTCATCACACAACTTCATATGTATGTCCCAACAAGGACAAGCTGATTTGAACCTACCTCATAGTGTGGTTATTAAGGACAAGTTGCTTGATGTATAACTGGAAATAGCATGAACCGCATTACTGAGTTCTAAAAAAAGAATCCTCAGAAGTGTCAAAAAAAAACTTCACAGCTATAATTTCTCACTATAAGCCTTTTGGGATACTGAAGCAATATATGTATCATTGATGACTTTTAAAGTATGTGAGATCCGGAGAAATAGAAATCAATGGAAGAAGTGATCCACCAATGAGAACCTAGGGTTGTATCGGATGAAATTTAGAGTCTGGAAATTTGAAACCCTATTTTAATTGGTGATGAAGGACATATAGAGTGATATATTTTCATGTAGAATAATCTATTAATTCAAATTTAAACACTACATAATATGACATACCATAAATTTTTTCCCGTAAATCCAAACATTTATAAAGAACACATGCTTGGAAATAGTTACCTTTCCTTGTAGGACAATCTAAATCACAAAAAATATGAACTATCACGCACATTCTTGGATAATGTGAAAAGTAGAAGAATACTACACCATTGATGCACATGTGCATTTGAACACTAATAGATTTTTGTAGTTGAAATACGATGCTTGTTTTCATTTAAATATGAGGTTTTAAGCGAGGAGAAATATTAAGTTTGTAAATTAATAGCGTTTCTTTGGGAAAAATTTAAATCTTGTGTTGGGTGATGAAGATAATAGGGTATTGAATCTTGATTCTTGACATCTAGAGAGAGAACCTACGGCTAACACAGTCCAATGGAATTGACCAAAAAACCCAAATAGAGTCAACCCTACTATAGGAGAAGGGCCTACGATGAAACACCATTTGAGCGGCGAATTACGTGCCCAAGAAGCGAGAAGCGAATGCGAGGGCGAATACTGAGAAGATACCCGTGCAAGAGTTCGAGAGTGAATGCGTACGAAAAGAGGCACGAGGGCGAATCCGAGCGAATGCGTGCAGGCTCGGGGGCGGTGCGTGGGCGAGGTGAATGTTGTTATACTACAGGCGGGGTGAATGCGAGGTGAATGTTTGTTAAAGAGCGGGCGAATGTGTGTGATATCGGGACGTTAATGTAGCACACATGTACATTTGAACACTAATAGATTTTGTAGTTGAAATACGATGCTTGTTTTCATTTAAATGTAGGGTTTTTAAAGTAGGGAGAAATAATGGTACGCAAATTAATAACGTTTCTTTTAGGAAAAATTTAAATCTTGTATTGAGTGATGAAAGATAATAGAGGGTATTGGTCATGATTCTTGACATCTAGAAGGGCCTACGATAACGAAATCCAATGGAATTATTAAAAAAAACCCAAATAGAGTCCTTCCTACTATAGGAGAAGGGCACAGTGAACTTGCCATTTGCAAGAGGGCGGGCGAATGCGACGTGCAAGAGATGAGGGCGAATGCTGAGGGTGAATGCGGGGGAAAATGCTGTTTGCCGAAGCTAGCGCGAATGCGAGAGAAAATGTTCGGTCGGGGACCCCGAGGGCGAATGCGTGCCGAACGGAGGGCGAATGCGCGCGTCATATCAAACGTTGTGCCAGCTGTCGACGGATACGAAACAATAAAATCAATTTTATGTAGCGCGCATAAGTTTCGAATTTTTATGTGGCGCGCATGTAAGTTTCGTATTTTTATGTGGTGCTTTTTTATATAAGTGTCATTATCTTAGAAGCGGAAAAAGCGTCGCTGTTCGCCCCGGGTACCTAAACGTCGCAATATTTGACACCTAGACATTGTGTCGCACTTGTGACGATTGAGTCGTCTCCAATAGCGACGCTTTGGGCC
The DNA here is from genome assembly GCA_034641835.2 of Pinus albicaulis. Lineage (NCBI taxonomy): Eukaryota > Viridiplantae > Streptophyta > Pinopsida > Pinales > Pinaceae > Pinus > Pinus albicaulis. The sequence goes on along the minus strand of CM076573.1, from coordinate 580,233,877 downwards.
ATAGTGTCGCGATTGCGGCGTCTTCCTCCAAACATCGCAATTATGACAGCACCTACAAGTGTCGTGTTGTGACACATTTCTATAACGTCGGTGGCGACGGTTTGAGCGGGATGGAAAAAATTTGGGGAGATTTCCGACATTTGGTCAAAAGCGTCGGAACCAAGTGTCGGAATTTCAGCAAATGTGAGCGGTAATCCCCGGTGTTTAAATCTTCCAACTAAATCGTAATAAGAAACATCTAAGAACGAATACATTTAATTCATACATCGAGGAGAGCGAGCAATAACATCACTACACTAGTTAGGTGTACGCAATCGGTTCTTAGATGCACACATTCGGAAGAAAAACATCCAATGAAAGAGCGATATGAAATTACCTAACAAGGGTAAATCCTATGCCAATATTCTGATGTGGCTTCGTTAAGCAGAAATGAAATAGTTAAAACACGAGAGATGAAGAAAACATCACCGCTACTTTAGATCGGGATCCAAAGAAATGTGCTTGTCATATTAAATAGAAATGCCAGTCCAAGTACAACAATGCCAGTAGTCGAATACTCGATTTGAAATCATATTCCTTAGCCTGTCTTTAGCCTTACACGAGCTTGTGTCTCCAAAAAGAAACACTTGCAATTCTGCGATAGCTGATCAACAACATTTACAATGGTTTCTTCATGAATCTATAGCTCCGGTGGAACGGAAGGTAGGTGAAGAACTAAATGCGGCATTAAAAACTTCGAGAAGAGGAAGAAAAGCGAATCACTGCATAAATTCATGCATTAATACGGGACACCTTGGGTGAAAGAGTGATCTTCGTCGAGTTTCCGTTAACTTTCAGTGTGTCTAAGTGAACTTTGGGCTGCAGTGCTACGTAGTATACCCATTGATACGAACAGAAATAAATAAGTTAAATACCTTGTCTTTGTGTAAGCAATGCTACGTGTATTAGGATGCATTGTGGTGAGAAATCCTTTAAGACACAATATAGAATAAAGTTAGCATAGGCACTAAATAAACTAGAAAACATTCTTGGTGTACAAACACGATATACATGGTTACATATGTTATTACACTGCGTGTGATTCGCAACATCGATCTGATGCTCTACCTTTAAATCACTATATCTAAGCTCAAAGCATAAATTGTGAACTGGTTTATCACTGGTGGTATTCTCTGCTTCATAAATATCTTGGTCTGAAAAATACGGGCTTTAATAGCGCCGAATAGGTTTCTTCACGGAAGTTGTTGTCCTTAGGTAATATTTGTCATAGCTACCTTTAAGGCATTTCCACCTTAATGTAGCTTCGATTCAATTATTTCTAGCAACACGCCATTAGAATAGTACATATGAACCATGGCCATTTTCCGCCTCTTGGAACCCTACAAAACACGAAATGGGTTAAAAACAATGGGGGTAGTGGTCACGATGCAGAGATGATAAGCCGTGTAGGCTGGTGAGATGGTGGCGGAGCAATGGAAGAAATGATGGAGAAGCCTTGGTGAAATTTGGTGGAAGCGCGGGGGAAATTTAAGCGGCCTTAACCAACTACGACTTTTGAGCAGGTATATGTAATGAAGATGGCCGGATATGCGATGACCTTGAATTAAACCGGCAACTATTGTGGAAACGCTTATTTATGGCGATAATGGTCTGACAGTTCCTGCGCGATAACCGCTACGCGTCACCTGGAGCCGAAGATAACGTGCGATGAGGTAGTGGTTGAAAACAATGCTTACGACGCGTAAATAAATGGCCAGATAAACTGACGATGATCGCCTCGCCCAAAGCGGTGCGGTAAATACCGCAAGGTTGTGAATAGTGTGCCAGCCGGGGTCACGGAGGCGGATATCGCGCGGACCGCCGGATCGCAGGTAAGTAGGCGGCGGATGGTTGAAGGTGAGCGGCCGAAGAACAACGTGGTTACTGCGAGTTGTGAGGGTATCAAATGTCTGGCGTCGATAAGCCGATATTTACCTCGCGATATCGCCTACGATAAACTCCTTCACCAGAAAGCGCCTGGTCGCCGTGACACAGGTCACGTAGAGAAGCAGTAAGTGCGCTTTGAGGAGGCTAAGCGATAAATGAGTATGGGTTTTTGGCCCTTCTTAGTAAAATTTGAGGCCGAAAATAGGAAACGATAGAGGGAAAGAAGGAGGCAATTTGGATAACCAAAGGGTGCGGGGGATGTTTCGGAGGGATTTTGGGATGAAAGAGAACTGTGGAAAAAGGGTTGAAAAGGGACACTTTGCGGGGGTACGAGGATAAATATAGACCTTTTGGGCACAATTATGAGCAATGAGACCTTATAAAGAGAGTCGGCGGAGGAAATTTATCAAAAGGCAACGACACGGGGAGACTTCGAGGATGATGTGTCTTAAGAGAGGAACACGTTCATTGAAGGCACTGAAAACAATTTAGCCCCCTACTTTGCTTTGTAAAAAATCTGTAGAGGGGGCTATTTTGTGATAAATCCATTGAAACCTCCTCCCAACGTTGACTTGGAATGGGGTAAAGTTGTAGCAGGACACAGATCTTAATTGTCTCAACTTTGTACACAGAAAACCAAAAAAGTTACCCTTTTAATTTTGAATATAATAATAAAGCCATCCCAAAAAAATCTTTCTTCACCTATGGTAAGTTTTAAAAAATCTGGTGTCCTCCTACGGAAGATGTAAGAATTAAATAATCTTTTGTTTTAGTTGGGAATTCTTACAAAGATATAAGCGATCTTTGTACCATAAGGAATCATTTTCCCAACTAAATGTATCAAATGTACTAGAGATCCTTGCTGTGACTTTGAATGGTGTCCATAATTGTGTTCTTCATTCTTCCCTTGCTTTGGTTATCGAATCTAGTTGGATAATAAAGTGGAAAAAAATGCTTCCACCTCCTCATCCTTTCTTGATAGTGCATACCAACAACATTTACTTCCTTCTTTGTAGATGATTTCAAAGTCATATTAAACATCTTTGTGGCCCATTTTCTTGCACTTTTTAAGTTATCTTTGTTCCAAAATGTATTTAAGACTATCTTGATCATTTTTTACCTTGCGTGTCTTCCCATTAGGTAAGGTCGCCATTTTCTTTAGTGCATGTAGTATTCCAAAATTTCCTTCTCACCAAATAGCTTTGCGTAAATATGTCCTTTGATTGAACAACTTTCAAAAAATGGGTCTTCCTTATTGCATTAAAACAACACCAATTTCATTTCCTGGGGCATCACATTTCCAAAATAAAGGTTTTGTGAAGTACGGCATAGTAGGAGCGGTCTTTAGACACATTTCCTCTTTAAGATGTTCGGAGGCCTTGGGTTGGCCAGTCCCATGAAAATGCATCTTTGTTAATTGGTGTTGTTAGAAATTGCTTCTGTTCTCCCATAATTACTTAACAAACTTGAAATAATACCATGTTATTGAAATCATACAGGCACCTTTGTAGCTGTGGGAAATTTCATTCCTTAATAAAGCATAATTTTTAGGGTCTACCTTAACGCCCTCCTGAGATACGAAATTATGACGGATATTTCTTACTTGTACTCGAAAATTTTGGAGGTTTTTTCATATAATTTTTTTTTTCTCCTCCAATAGTTTGAGCACCTTGTCAACAAGTTGAACATGATCCTTCAAGACTTTTTTGTAAGGTCATTTTATCGCCCTTGAAAAATAATAACACAAAATTTCTAAGGAATGGTTTAAAAATGGAATTCATCAACCCTTGGAAGTATAGAAGGTGCATTGGTAAGGCAAAAGGCATGATCAAAAATTCATAACCAATACATCATCGATTTGAAATGTTATTTTAGGAATATACAGGTCTTCATTTCAATTTGATGGTATCTTGAACGAATATCCAACTTGGTAAATAAATTTCTACCTTAATTCTACGTCCAATAATTATCGATCAAGAATGGAAATTTGTCTTTAATAGTGATCTTTGTTGAGCCTATAATTCAAACACACATGTTATGTGATCCATATTTCTTGTTCCCCAATACTCTTGAGCATAGAAATAACTTTGGCCCCAAATTTGAATTATACTAGCCTCTAACATTTCTTTGTAATCATCGTTCAATTTTCTCTTTTGGACATAAGGATATACTAACAGGCTTTGATTTTTGGAGGAACTTCTTCACAGAATCAGGTGAATAGCATGATCGTGATCACAAATAGGTGGAGTCCTTTGGGAGTTTCAAACACCTTGGAATGATTGTCCAAGACTTTGCAGGACTTGGAAAATGAATCAGTTGATGTTGGAACTTCTAGTGAGCATAATTGTGCAATTATGCCTCGTTGTTCTTTATTCAAAAGATTTTTCATGACATTAGAGCTTATTATGTTTAAACTTCCCTATGATGCTGTAGTTAAATTCCTTTCATTTGAAAAAAATTCAAGAAAAGTTATTGAAAATTAAGATATATCATCCCCAAATATTGTAACCATTTTATACAATAAAACATCAACACCTTCATTAGAATTGAAAGAATTAGGCTATTTAATACATGTTCCCCCATGGTTATCTTGATATTATGGAATTTTTCCGGAAGAAATTTTATAGTTCGTCCATTTATGACATCACTTGATTCTGCGGTGTTGGCTATGAAGCATTCAATTCTTGGCTACCTTACAATGAATAAGGTATAGGCACTACGAATCAATCCGCATTATTAGCACTGTTAACAGTATGTCCCCATATATGTTGAGAGTTTGAGGAGATGGTAATTCCTTCCAATGCATTACGGAATGTGGTCGAGACTCATTTCTTCTTTCTCACAAGATTCAGTTCTAGTGTATATCCTCTTCTTTTAAAGTTTCTTGTTCATTTCTTCTCCTCTTCAAAATCTATATAAAATTATTTCTTCTTCAGCACATATGACCTTCGATGTATTTTCTATCTCAAATGTATGCAAAGCCTTTTCTGTTTTTCTTGGTTGTTGTGGTGTCGACCTTACGGTGTGTAAGTCTGGTCAAAGCTTACTTCCATATTTATAGATGGTGTTCGGCTTCCTTGTCCATCCCATCTTAGCTTCTTTGTCATTATTCAATCCATCCATCTTATCTTCCATTCCTTTCTTCAAACCATCCATCTTAACTTCCACTCCTTTCTTCAAACCATCCATATTAGCTTCATACCTTTCTTCTAAATTTCCATTTCATTTTTTGTTCTCTTTTGCCAAGATCAAAATTTGGTGCACTTGGTCTTGTAATTTTTGATATCATGTTACTTCTTCCTCTTCATGAGTCGCTTAATGAAAATTTTTGAAGGCTTAATAGGTGTTTAATTGTTTTAGGGGCATTTTAGAACCCAATGCGAATATCTATACTTCAATATGCCTTGGAATCAATTCAAGCTGATTTTCAAGCAAGACTTGTACACGGTTTGAAAAACAAATACACACATTTTTCTTTCTTTTGAGGAGCTGCGATATTAGGCGGTATTGTCTTTGGAATTTAAGTTAAAGTTTTATCTTCCGGTCCTTTAGTATCCCTACAGAATATTCTTTCCAATCACGGTCGACCCTAATTTGGTTCGTTAAGGAAAATGTTCCTAATATCTGACTAATTATGGATTAGTTTAGTAGAGCTAACACTACACAGGTGTTCACTTGTCACCATTTCCTCCTTGACTCTAAAATTTATATACGATCAACTAAATTCATGTGATTTCGGAAAATTTTTACATAATTCCAATACCAATGCTGCTCGGAAAGTTATGACGATTTCCCAAGGTCACCTCTTTGATATGAAATTGCAGGATGTGCAAAAACACATAAATTCCACGGATCATATCTTCGAAACTACATGAACCAAGATGCAGAAATTTTTACGCGTTCCTTGGTTCTTCGCAAATGGGTTTTTTGAATTTTTTAACCTTCGTGAAAAAAATTACTGTGAAAATTCCACGATGACTTTATTTGAAAATAGTGATACCCTGAAATCCAAAACTATGATACCAGAAGTTTTATGGAAACCGGCTCAAAAATAGAAAGAAGATAAACGCAGCAAGGTGGGCATTTCGAGGAAGGAAACTCCTTTACATTACATCGTAAACATTCAGATGATTCAAATGAAAAAACCTCCTTTCTATATATAGGATTCATGGGATCATGATATAAAAATGCGTCCCACGACCTATGATAATAATGTAGGGGCACAACAATAACAATAATGAGGTTTTGTAAAGGCCGAAATAATAATAATATGGGAACTACGGTGCAACAATAACAATAAAAGAATACACTAACAATAATGAAGACTACTAGTAATATGGGGACACGAAGCTTGCGAAATTTGAGCTTACAATGCATGTTGGAGGATAAGTCAACATTACCGGTACTTACATCCATGGTTGGATAGTTGTTATTCATATCTTGCTTCTTATTCTTCATCCATTTATTTTCTTCTTATTACCTAGTTAATAGTATATCGAGGAATTTTACGAGCAATGAAGAAGAAAAGGGAGGAAGACATGTTGGGTGAAGAAGGTAAAGGTTCAACATAAGGTTGGTGACGATGTTGAGATGGTGAGCTAAGTTGAGAGTGAATAATTCGATTGAAGTGGGAAAATTTGAGTATTTAGGGCCAATGAAGTTGAAAACAACACGTATTGGTAAACCTATAGTAAATCCAAGTAATGGAAATGTAGCCATATAAGGAGGACCAACATTTCCAAAACAGAAATAGACTAGGATCATGACAAGAGGGTTCCTTAGTTGGTGAAGTTAAGGAAACTTTTGTCATTAGATTCAACTTTGGTAATTTGGTTAAAAATTTAACAATATTAACAATCCAAATTCACAATCCCACTAAGTTTTGTAAAATTAAAACAAGAGAATAACACACACTAATAAATTGAAGTTCAAACCATGAAAACAACCTTTTCATAGTAAAATAAATAAATAGTTGGTAATAAAACGCGTCGCGAGAGATAAATGTGGTAGCTGGGAATAGAGTGGGAGAATCGATTGCTGACAACCTTCTTAATAGCCACGATATGGTGCAATTACTTCACTTATTCATCTCGAGTGAAGAATACCCTCGAAAAATGTCAAGTGGTGTAGTCAACGTGTGTTCCGCCTTACAACGGTGCTTCCTCCTATCACCTTCGGTAATAGCCTAAGATTATGGTCTCTAAGAGTTACCACTTACAATAATTTAACCCAAGGCGCAGGTCATAGATGGGATGTACACGTACGGTGGAAATGTAAAACTTAATCCCCTTAAGAGGTTCCTCAACATGGTGTTAAGTTTATCCTTGGTGGCTCCAAAGAACCTTTCGGCACACTATGTAATGTTGAAAATGTCTCTGCAACATGGGTGAAGTGGGTCTGGTGTATTTGGTATAATATGATCTTGTGCTTAACTCATTTTTAGAGAGCTTCTGGAGGCAAACTATAATAATGGATTTTTACACTCTATCACAAGATTCTAGTGTTTATTAACATCTTTGGAAATCAACTCACTTAACTATTCCAAAGCCTACAACACAGTCTAATGTAGGTGGAAAGAGCCCTAAAATAATAAAAACTCTAATTAATTGTATTAGTGTTATGTTTTAAATTTGTTATTTACTTAATGGGTAAATAGTTGTGAACGATGATATTATGAATTAACAAAAACTTTAATGAAATCGAACATGATATTGTGATCTTTTCATTTAGAGTGAATTCTAGTACGGAAAGAAAATGTCTTTTAAAATTTTCAAATAAAATTCAAGAACTCCTAATTTCACCACACGTCCCTTTTTCATGAATGCAAATTTTCACTTTGAAATAAATCCAAATGCAGAAATTAACCTTTAAAATTTTGATTCGCTCAATAAGCTTGAAAAAAAAAACATGAAATTTTCGTAACAAAAGATACTCAAAATTTCCAAGATCATGGAGAAACCAACCAAATATTTAAATGATTTCCTCAAATTAATATTTATGGAAATTAACATTTTCAAGGTGAAATTTTGAAAAAACCCGACATTGAAATGAGAATGGATTTTACGTTTCAAAAGTTTAGTAAGTAAGAACTTCTCATCAAAACACTTATTCTTGAAAAAATATACCTTTCATTAACAAAAATATCATTCCTAAATAGGAAAAAATAAACACTAAATTTGATATTTTTGAGAGAAAAAATACGGGGGAAGATGGTAAATCAAGATCAACCAATATTTATTTTGATGGATCTACAAAACACCCAGATGAATCTCTGCCCCAATTCATGAAAACGAGATATTTTCAAGAAGACTCGCCACGACATTCCAATTGAAATAGCGGAGATTATACGAAGGGTGCAAACAAGTATAGTGAAAGCATAAAAAACCAAAATTTAAGACTTAGTGAAAGGAAAACTCAAATTTTGAAAAATTTCGAGGCATGTTCGCAGGAAATCGGTATGATTCGGTGCACATATACTATTGGTAAAACTACATGTGTAGCTATTAACTCTGTTCTAAATACCAAACATATAGTTCAAGAAAATTTTAGAAAAAAAATAAAATTCAACCAAACAATTTCAAAAATCCAAACTTTCAAAAAATGTTCAAAATCAAAACAGGAATGATAAAGAAACAAGAAAATTCTCGATAGAGTCTCCAATTTGTTATAGCGAGACTAATTTCTAATACGGACATAACAAATCTCCCTAGGTCGACAAACCAACTCTAGTAAAAAGCAAACAGCGAGATCTTGCAAGGTTGTTGAATTATAAATAAAATAACTAAGAATGGAATCCATAACTTTCAAATAAACACAGTGAATATCCTTTTCGATTTGATACAACTCCATGCTCACAAACCAAACCTACAAACATAGAAACAACAAAATGTCAAAGGCACATAAAGGATAAATGATTCAATACAACTCATAATAACTTGTGATCAAGAAACTAGTACCTAATATCATTATCAAATGGAAAGATGGAAGAAGTGCAGAATACTCAATTTGACAAGAAATATAGTGGAAAGAAAAACTCTTTGTATTAATCTCAAGAATAAAAAAGAGTTACAAAACCTAAGCCTTGATGAAGTATGACTCCTTCCATTTGATATCCAATATTCTCCTTGGATGAAAATCCTTCTAAACTTATTTCAACAATGTGATTTTACCTTTAATAGTCCTTCCTAACCCTGCGGTTTTGTTTGATTTATAGGCAGAAGGAGAGTTTGAGATCCTCAAGAGTGGGATTAGGTTTCCATAAAATGGGGTTATCTCCATGAACGAGAGGGAATCGGCTCAAATAGCGTCACCTGCGAAGCTTTCGATTGGAGAAATATTTTCCCTTAAGCTTCTGAATTTCACTTTTTGTTTTACTTTTAATGAGTCATGTGGGTTTGGTGGAAGACGAGCACATTTTTTTGGCTAGGCATAATGTTCAAATATGTGAATATGAATAATTTGACAAGGAAAATACGCAGTTAGCTAAAATTAAGTTTTTATACCATGAAATCAAAAATTCCCATTCTCATTGGATTGTTTCGTTAACAACACGAAGAAATTCTTTGGGCTACCATTGATGGATAGAAAAAGATCCCAGTTGATGGTCATTTTCTATGGTGACAAAATAATAAATGTGTGATCTCATATGGTTCCACATATGGCCTGAACAGAAATCACACATGATTAGAATCTTGTATATATACTTTTAATGAAAGAGCTGTCGAAAAACATCATGAAATCTAAATAGTGGAGTAAAACTAGCCTATGTACCTTTGGTCCAATCCTCTCAAGGATTTCAAAAGACCTGGGTATTATAGTTTAACTTGGCACTTGTCATAATTCTTAGGGAACTCTTGAGTTTTAATTCTCAAATAGACATGCTCCCCAACCCAGAACTCTTCCTTGCACCCTATGTTGATACATAGATATTTTCCTATCTTATACTAGTTTCAGTGCTTTATGATATGGACTTGCTGTCCATATCCTTGAGCACTATCATGTCCTACATAAACCATATTATTTTGAATCACTCCAATAATAGGATTGTTGCAACTCCTCTTAAACGCCTCAAATAGGCTCATCTTTATGGATTATTGGTGTCCAGGTATATGCAAATTCACAATTGGAAAGATATTATTCTCACTTCTTGATTTGATGCATCACCTCCTTAACATGTCCTCAAGGATTATTAATCCTCTATGTTGCCCATCTATTTTTGGATAATAGGTTTCACTAAGTATAATTCTCTTCCAAATCACGAAATAGTTTATTTAAAACTTAGATAGAGCTAGCATCTTTATTAAACATAACTTCTTGAGGATGCCATTGTTATCACAATTTCCTTTGTAATATTTTTGATATGTCAATAATGAAGTTAGTGGACTTAATTTTACTTTAAAATGAAGCTACCTTGCTCGGATGTCCACCACAACAATGATTGCATCATGTTTCTTGGTGGTTAGGTAATCGATGACAAATCTATAAAATCTCTACAACCCGTTACGGAATGAAAGGGATAGGATCTAACAATCATGTTGGATGCTTGCACTCATCCTCTACCTGTTAAATTCTATGCGTTTTTCCATGAAATCGGCCACTTCCTTCTTCAAGTTAAGCCATTAATAGTGCTTATTAATGGTCTTAAGTGTCTAATGATACCTGGATGGCTAAATAAGTTTTAACATGGATCTCTTTTTCATTAACCATTTTTTACTTCATCACTATTTGGCACATAATTTTGTTTTTAAACATGATTATATCATCCTTAGTGGTGGTATTCTCCATCTGTACCACTTTGCAACAATTTTCTTTCACTTCTTTGATATTTTTAATCTTTCCCAACACTTTTGGCTCTTTCTGTCGGTCTATTTTATAATAACATAAATACGAGTGATTTGCTTGAATTGTTCTATCAATGCATCAACAACTTCTTGTTTTCTTTACCTTTTATGTACTTAATTTAAAATTCAAATTCATTTAACATGGCCACGACCATATTTGTTCTTAGCATTCAACTTGGGTTTCCCAAAAAAATGTGGAGGCCCTGTGGTCTATCACGGTGTAAATTTCTTGTAAGGAGGTAATTCCTCCACATTTTTAAGGCATAGTTATAGCAACCAATTCTAAATCTTGGGTTATAGAATTCACCTCATGTTAATTTATTTTTATGAACTCATAGAATACTAATTATACCTATAAAAGACTCACCAAGTCCCTCTTTGTTGGAATATATACATATACATGAAATTCTTGTCGAATCTGCTAATTTCTAACCTTTGGTGCATTGGTGGGAAACTTCTTTAATAGCTCAAAGATTTTCACATGTCGATATGGGTCCACTCAAATATTTTTTCCTTTTCTCTTGTAAAGGTTGTAATAGGATAGCTTATCTTGGAAAATTCCAAATAAATCTCTTGTAATATCATGCTGTCCATGAATGGTCTAACCTCCTCCACATTATTTGAAGTTTGCCACTCTATTATGTCTTTTATCTTTTCGAGGTCAATGATTCCTTCCTTGGAAGGCAATGTACCTAATTTAATGTATTTATGATTGGAATAAATCACGCTTGATAATATTTTCACGGACTAATTCTCCTACGAAAAATTGTAACACGACAAATAGATGTTTTCATGCTCTTCTTGTCTTTGAATACACCAATATAATACTATAAACATAATGACATACTTTTCAAATAAGGATGAAACACCACGGTTCATTAGGCATGAATATTGCTTAAGTGCATTTGGTAATCCCAAATGGTACCACAATGAACTCTTAATACCCATATCATGTCCTTAAATCAGTTTATGAATATCTCCTCATCTGATTCTCATCGGTGGTAGCTGACCTCAAGTCAATTTTAGATAAAATTGTTGCTCCCCTCAAGTGATCGAATCTCAATCGTAGTAATAGGTACCTATTATTGATGTTCACCTTATTTAAATGTATATGACTAAGGAATATAAGGGTTCCATCTTTCCTCTTTACAAATAATATCGGTGTATCCCCATGGAACCTCGGCCTTATGTAGTCGCCTTGACATTTCCTTTGGCTGAAATTTCAACTCAACCAACTCTAAGTGCTCATCATATATGGAACCTTGGATGTTGAAACTATCTAAGTTAACTCAATAGATAAATCCATCTCTGCAACGAGAAGGTAATCACATGAACCTCTGCTAAATACATATGCATCTTTGTAACCATTGAGGTACATTTCTGCTTGGGTTCAACTTCCTCATCTTATTTATCTTCATCTTTTCTTGTCATGAAAACATACCTTCGCAAATAACGCGAATTCCTTTCATTGATGCAATTTTCTTCGCAAAGTGACCAATCTTCTTTGAAATGGGATTTTCTGCCTACAACACTCTTTTTTCTCCTTGCTCATCAAGCATTCGATTTTTCATAGAAATCGCTTCATGATACATTGTAAATATAACCATTCCTTCATGAGCTGTATATGCACCCCAATGTAAGAAAATAAATTCAAATGGGCTATTGTGGGCATGTAATAAGCTTGAATACACATGACCTTACCCAATGGTTGATCCTTCTCTTTGTCACATTTCCATTGAATAACTGCAAAGGTTCTTCATGCGACTCCTTGCCCACGTTTTTTAGACAAAGATCTGGGCCTTTTAATATCTTTAGAACACCGTATCAATAAAAATGAAAATAATTTGATCTTTCACTTTACCTTTCCTAGTGATATTCTTGGTGGTTATCTGTTGTGGCATAAATTATTGGCATGCTTTTGCAGCTACGTCACCCATAGCAGAAGCCTCCTAGAGCGTAAATGTTGGTCTAGCATTTTGTTAATGTGGAAAATATCTTCTTATGTGGTTCTAAACATAATTCCAACTTGCTCTGACGGCTCTCGTCATCGATGCTTGGGTTGTGTTGTGGTGTTGGATGTTTAACATTTCTTAATATGTTCTTTGACTTCCTTCAGAGACTATCTTTATGAGTTGGGTGTTGCCTTCTCTGTTATGAGCTTTTATTGAATGATTCTTCTTGTGTCTAGCATTGTTTTGGCATACCAATTGCTTCTAATGCATGTCTGCTGCATTTTCTTGCTCGTAGTAATGTTCTATCTTCTTGATACTCTCAAGGTTGGGGTTATACAACTCAACTTTGCTCACAGATACCATAGGAAATCTACTAAAAAATCTCTAAATTTGGATTTTCATCCTTGAGATATGGGACATGCCTAAGTTGTTTCTAAGAACTTGGTGACATACTCATCCTTGGTTAATTGACATTTTTGATTAACAACTAAACTTACCATCATAATAGCGTTAAGAAAATGTTGTTTTATAAATATTTTCAAACTCATCTTGGGTCAATTATTTCTCAACAATACCTCCAACATTGTTAAAATATTCCCACCATGTGTCATTTTCCCTTTAGGATATAAGTGGTGACTCTGGCTTTACTATTCGGAAAGTCATGTATTAGAAAAACTTCTTCATTACTAGGCTGAAGTCAATATTTTCATCCTCTTCTTTCTTCTTCTCCCCATCAAGTGTAGGTGGCTTGGCTGCCAAAAATCACAGGGCATGTGATCCTTTTCCTTATACTGGTTATTATGAGTAATGTTGAAAGTGCGTTTTTGTCCATTAGAACTAGATGGTTTGCTAGAATAATGCACATGTATGCTTTATTTCCTCCTTGGAGTGCTCAAGGTACATCTGCGGCACAATTTTTTCACTTCCATACATGCCTCTTCCTGAGCTGCCACCATTTGCTTTGTTGGTGTTTTCTTCTTATTCATAGAGAAGGATTTTCTGTCTCTATGACTAGCCATCATCATATTTAACCTTTCCTTTATCAATACGAAATTTTAGATGAATGATTTGATCTTCCTTTCTTTTCTTGGGCTCCTGCAACTCTCATTATCGGCCTTAAAGCTTCTCACCTCCAATCCTACGATATACAAAATTTGTCCATCCGGTCTGAGAGTGATTCCTTGCTCCAGCAGGCGATATCTCTTCCTCGTTAACTTTGGCTAGGACACTTCCATGTTGCTAATTGATGGGAACTCTACTCAACCGTTACGGTCCTCATTATTGTATTTGCTCGATTTTATGTTGCTTGTGTGATGTGTTGTCAACCACACATTATTAGACATTTCATGATAAATAAATAAACATAATCATGACCATGAACTTGCATTTATGCGATCTTCAACGGAAATTACGCTGTGAAAAAAATTACCATATTAGTATACCAACATATTTTCAAGCAACCATCAATCATTCAATCTGCCAATCCCTATCATGAATTCATAATTAATAGCATGTCCTTTCTTGTATTATGTATTGCTCTCACCAATTTGATGTTGTTTTTCTACAATAACTCACATTAACATATATGGTCATTATAGAAAGCAACAGTCACTACATCAATCAAGCATGGAGTTAAATATTTTAAACCAACTTTTAACACCTAAACAACTGCATGGTAATTTCTCATCAATCATCATTGGATCGTGATGAAGCCCCTCCAGTCGAAGATTTGAACACAGATTGTCATACCACTACTATGTATGCAACCTCGACTAATTTTGAAAGATAGGGTAAAACATATTTGTTTTTTCATTTGAACTCTATGAACTTCCCAACTCATCACAAGGGCCTCAAGCCATATATTTTCTGTACGTATACATATATGTTGGGCGCTTGACGGTTTTAATGCCCCTGCATGCTTCTCATCGACTTTCGATGCCTTTAGACATTGCACCCTTATGCCTCCCCAGGATGATTCCCCAGGACATACCACCATCTTACCCTCTCTTGGCGGTTCCTAAGCACGACGCATAGCTGTCGAGCCGCATGGGTGGGTCCCGCGGCCTCCTCTCCCATTGGTACCTTTCCTCTTCAGCCTTGCCATGCTATCTCATGTCATCTCGTTCCTTTCACGACTATCTATTACACCTGTTGTTTATCGGGAGTCATAGCGTCGAGCTAACCTAGTGAAGGGACCCTTGTCTTAATAACATACATGCACAGCGTGTTTTGTTCATCATCCCGCTAATCTCCTCATGACTTACTTACATTAACTCAACACTTTAATTTTCAAGGTGAACTGCGTTGATTTGACTCCCAATAGGTGAGCTGGTTCTCGAACAATAACACCATGGTAATAAAGGACGCCACACCATCTTGTAATAACCCACAAGGCCTTACTCAACACATGCTATGTCGCTCCTATTGCACCTACGGTAAAGAATCATTGGGCTTACTTAAGTAGGCTCTCTGTCTGGAATAGCATGAGCATGAGAAACCGCTGTATTTCCCACATCCCTTCATGCTTTGTGTTGGAGCCTGCGCACTACTTCTCCTTGGTGTTTTCTGTCTTGTACCCTTCTTCGAGACTGTTACGAGTCCTCGGGGAAATTTCATCCTCAACTTCTATCCCGGTGGTTCCCTATTAATACTCATGCTAACACGTAGATATTTCGAGTTGAGTGGTTAGTGGAAGGAACCCTTCTAGGCAATGATGGTGTTGTATAAAGGCTCACATCACCCTCTAAAATAATCTTGGTACTTTTTCACATCTATAACTGCTATAACCCCTTGCAATGTTATAAGGTGTGTAGAAATTATATACAAGATGCATGTATATATGCATTTCTCTGATCTACAATATTTATCTTCTTTTCGTCGAGAATCCTTCTAACATTAATCTTTTACCAAAAATTAAAATCAATTGCAAATACGAAGCAAATAAAAATAATAGCATATACGATTGTTTAACGAAGCCTGAGCTAAAGCCCCAACTATCATATATTATGTATCATAAGAATCGTATAACAATCTCATACAAAGCAGTACATCAATCTCTACGGTACAATCAGTAATCACCACTAATCAGGAAAAATCTACAAATCCATGTAGCGATTTCTTGCTACGATAGCGATGCCTCATACAATCACTAAAGAATAGCTCTTGAATTAATTAAATTACTCTTTCATAAGCTACACAATATCATTATGTCCAATGTGTGTGTGGTGCAATCAATACATCACTATAGTCATGGATAATCCATCTTCGCCCTTACCTTATCTCTTCACTAAGTCTCATGGACTAACATGAACTATAGTTAACTATTGTATTTTTAGGTTGATTAATGAATTATTTGTGAATTAATTAAATAATTAATTCACTCCGCTCTCCCTAATTATCATTAGGTTGAACTAGATACCAATAGCTCCAAGTGAGTTTAACTCCATTAGCGGAGAGTTAAGGCTGAATAACAACTCCATGAACTACTCTACAAACTCCATGTAACTTTGCCACTTTAGTTCTATTGAATCCTCCGTGTGGACCACCAGGTAAACCTAGGAATTGTGTAATTCCTTCATCACTTCGATTTTCCAAATATGTGCAACGAAATTAAGTGCTCGGCCGAATAAGTTAATGTTTATTATCCTTATTATTATTAAGATCTAATAATAATCAACTTCTATTTTATATAGAACGTTACCTTAAATAGACTTCATCATAAAGGCAGAATCTCATCTACTTTCAACCACCACCAACCATCCACAAATAGCATCATGCAACCACAGAAATATGATCACAATGTCTAAAAAATAGACATAGTGCAAAAATAGACATAGTCTAAAAATGAACTTGCACCTTAAAATAGCTTGGGGCCCACTTAGTGACGACTTAACTTTCGCTAAGCTCATCATCTTGTTGAATCTCAACACTCCCTCTCTAAACAAGATAGAGATTGTCCTTCACCCCAATCTTAACACTATGGGTATTCGAATTTTCTCCTGGTGGCGCCTTCGCCCGAATATCGCATCCACAGTCTTCTGTGAGAATGTCTTTAAACAACATGATCTTTTACTACCACAATATCGATATGACAATGCCGAATATCAATATGTACATATATATCTATCATGAAACACAAAAAAGATTAATCGAAATTAATGCAACTATGATTATCACAATGTGTCATTGTAGGATCTAAATGTAGACAAACAAACTTACGGGATCTTCCTCATCTGGAATGCCCTCTGTAGCTTGACTTGCTTGTGTAATGCAGTTCATTGAAATGGTGCCACGGATCTTTGTTCTGCCCAACATAAAAAACTACGTAGATAAATCACGAAAACCCCCTCCTGATGTGCTCTTTCGCTTGGGTAGGGCTGTGTTAGGTCCCTATATTACTAGTATAGTCCCTTATTGTTAAGTATGCTTATGTTATTATTATTGTACCCTTGTAACCCCCATTTTGTTATTATTGTGCCCTTAAATTATTATTTTAGGTTGGCTAGGGTGCAGTATGACACATGGACTCCTATATATAGAAAGGGTTTTGTAAATTGTATCATCCAAGAATTGTTCATTTTATGTAATGTAATGAAGTTTCCTAAAGTGGCTTATTTTTAAGGTGTTGATACATATCTCTTTTCTTCTGTTTTGGGTTATATTGTATCGGTATTTTTTTACATGTTAGTGACTATATCTGTTTGAGTTTTCTGAAAACTGATTTCCTTATGTCAATATGTCATCCGGAAAAACCACTCTAAATTTTCATATACGCTGGGTTCGCCTTCTTCGTCAAACCTCTGTCACAATCCTGTCTAGCTTGACCTTATTGACATGTGTTTTAAAAAACCGTCCACATCTTGTTTCAGGTCTCTATGTTAGGAAAGTGGCGTTTTAGGACATTTCTGCCACAACGATCTCAAAAACCAAAGAGCACTCCATCATGAACACATATGGTGATCCCCATACTTTGCAAATGAAATTGACAACCTTAAGTCGCATACTCCATCCCCCTGAATCTCGACACTACATAAAATCAATCTCAAGGTGACTGTAGGTTTTTCACGATGTTCTATGGTTTCTACAAAGCGAGAAATATAATTTCATCTCATGGAATAAATACTTAAATTCGATTGGAAACATTGCTTCTAAATGTAACTTGAGCACGAGATATATACTTAAAGCAGCTACTCATCAGGACATACAATCTCCGAGCGCGAAAATCACGATAAAGAAGGACACCTTTATCTTTCGACAAAAAGTAGTAAATTGTCAAGGCGAACCTCGCCCGTTTACAAGCGAGGGTTAAGCGCCTCCTTCATCCACCAAGCGATGGCCAATATTGACAGAAGGTGCAAAGTCGAGTTTGCTTTATGTTAAACGTTGAAACAATATCTCCAGTTTTATGAATTTAGCGATGGTCATATGAAGAAGTTTGAAATATGCTAGCTCAAAGGTAAAATGATGCAGTACGATAAAGAAGTGTTTGAAGCTTTCAAATCATGTGAATTGTTGAACTTTAGAAAAGCATGTCATCGGTAAACATTCAATCTTGATGAGCACCTTTCCTGAATCAAATGGAATGGATCTTGACAAAATGGTACATAGGCAGAAGAAAATTTCTTGGTTGAAAATAACGACATATGATCAAACATTTTAATCATCATCTATGAGATGACGAAAATGGTATTGGTGCTGGACGATCTGAAGCAAATATTGCTATTAGGTTTAACCACAATGGTCGCTGATGATGCTAAAGAACAGTCATTTCTCTAAAGGTTTATACATTGGAAAAAACATATGAACTAAATGGTCAAAAAGTCAAAACGTAAATACTTTATAAATGGTATATCTATGTAATGATTAATGAAATCGTACATTTGTGAAAAATGATGAGTCTAACAAATGTGAAAGATACAAAGATTGATAAAAGGTATTAATCTTCTTGATATAAGTGTATTGATCTCCCTCACCAAAAATATATCGAGTCATCGTGGAAGGAAAATATGAGTATATTGTATATTAATTTTAAAAGGCGATTCATTTAAAACTGATTAAAAACATTTCACAAGATACTGAAATCTAAAGAAGGTCATGAGTAAACGATGATAATTATGAAAACAAAGCAGCAAGAGCACTTGAATCAAAGATGACTTGTGAATCACTGGGAAAGCGAGCAATCCTCAAACACTTTAAAGAACCATGAGGGCTATCTTATGTTGAATAAACACAACAATGTCAAAAATGGAAAGAAGTTGGATTTTGATGAGTTGCCACTATTTATATATCCCAAAGCGATTTGATGTCATTTTAAAGACGATTCATTTTGAAAATCTTGAATATAGAAAACAGGTGGAGAAGTAACAAAAGGTAAAGATGTTAGATGAATATAAAAATGTATGATACAATGTATGACCATCAACAAGAACTCGCATTGTTACCTCGATGAGAAGAACCATCAATGGTATGCGCATAATGATACAAAAAGAAATTATTCGTAGAAGATCCAACAACAGGACAAATAAATATAGATCACGAAGCAGGTGTTTTGGTGCAATTATGAAATGACACTTATTTTTAAACGATACAAGAAGACAGGTGAAGCAAGTTTGATTGAAATGGTTACATGGTAAAAAGTATTGATCATTCGAGGATGGTGATATATATGATATTGATATGGCGAAAAAGACAATGAAGTTAAATCGTAATCAATAATGAAGTTGGTGATGATGAAGAAGAAGCAGGAAAAAATTTCAACTAAAATCAATCATTATTCAACTCAACAAATAATGGCGAAAATTAAAATTTACCTCAAGTAATAGCATTTTTAGATATGTATGCTGGTATCGTACAAACCTCATCCGTGTTGTATCTGTATTATTTGTATTACTATAGTGTACTTGACACTAAACAATTAATGACGTACTCTCTCATGAGTTTATCCAGAAGACCAACAACTTTCAGCTTATCAGTTCTTACATCTTTCAAACAAACAATAATTGAAATATTTTTTATGAAATCCCATCAATTACAGAAATGTTGATAAAGGTAATAATTTGTAGAAACAGGATCTTACCATCTTTTTAAATAAAAAGCAATTTTCTGGTGGACAGAATAATTCTAAAAATAAAAATTATTAATGAAGTTTATTGTAGGCAGTTATAAATGTATTAATTATATCTCAAACTCTGAAACGAGTATATTGTCTGAAATTCTTTATTACTGATTCTTTCATAAAGCTAAATGCTCCTCCCTTGCATAACATATTATATCATTGTGGAGGGTGTTATTGAGAGAGTTTTCTAAGGGTAGATGGGGCCATTTTCCGGAGGAAAAAGTTTGTTGATAAGTCCAAATCTAAACTTTGAGCGGTATACAAGTGATGTTTTCTTAAAAACTTCACAGAAGAAGTGTCCTCATAAAGCACTATGTATGGTTAACCCTGGGTTTGCCATTTTCTTCACCTCATTATCATGTTAGAAAAGGCTGATTGACAAAAGGGCTCTGAGAGTAAATGTTACATTGAAGAAATAAATAGTGGTGTTTTATTTAAAAGTAATGTTAAAAGCAATTTTTGACTATACTAAAAAGCGCTGTAAAAAGAAACATTTAATAGCGTTATGTCTTCAAATTAATATTGGAAACGAGGGTATGTAGGTGTTGATAGACTATTAAACTCACAAATTTGAAAATAGTTCACATTAAAACGGAAAGTGTATTCTCTAAACCACTGTGCATATCTTACACCTAAACTAAATGCTGCTTATTCATTACACTACATTATTATCATTCGAAAGATTATTGAAACGAGTAATGCCCAAAAGGTGAAAATAAAGCCATATTCTAAAGCAGTTGTTGATGATCAAGTCTAACATTTAAACGATACACGGTACAACGAAAACAAAAACGCAATGATGGTTAGATTTTGACATTAGCGGTACCAAAAGTGGTGTTGATTTCTCAAACTTCACGGTAAAAAGTAACCCAAGCTGTCTAAAAAGCGGTACTTGTTAGTGGTGATATTAAAACGGTGTAGGTATTATGTTGATCTCTTAAACTCACCAGCGATATGTTTCTAAAAAACCACGCAGCACGTGGTTATACATCCAACTTGAGTACGCTTTTCCTAGAAACCATATTGTATCATGTTAGAAGACTTGTTCGTGATTTTCAAAAATGTGACGCAGTGAAGACGAGTTGTCAATATTCGGATTTTACATCAAAGCGGTATAAGGTGGCGATTGACTTCTCAAAAGTCACAAGCGAAAAGGTGTTTTCCTTAAAACAACCACTAGCAAAAAGGTCTCCTTTCTTTCCTTTGTATGGTCTCTACGGAATGCAATGACGGTATTTTTAAGGCATCACAGTGGAATGATTGCTTAGGACTATACGGAAACTTACCGACCTGTTGTCTCATCTTTATTGGTGGTTTTCTATTAGGGGGATTTACATAATTTGATATATATCGATTTGAAAGACTATTATTAATAGAGTACGGTGGCTTATTCCAAGAACATTGTTGCATTTTATTCAAAATCCAGGGTCCATATCTTTCAACGAGTGTGGTAGCCGATTTCGTCAGTGAGCATTTTCATACATTGAAAGGCGATGCACGCACTCTTCATTGTTCAAGTGAAATGCACCTCCCAGGCAAGATCACAAAGCGGACAACACTAAAGATATGAGCTATCAAGCCAAAGAAAAAATAAATGTACCCTTGATTTTCAATTTTCATAAATACATTTGTCTTGATTTACCGTAAGAGGATAATGGGCTCAAGTTTCTTCACTGCCACATTTGTGCGCTTTGAGATTCAAGGACAAACACTTCACGGTTAGCGGTCTTGTTAAAAATCTCCCCAAGGTATCCAGGCTACCAAGATCCCGTATCATGGTGAAAAGTGGTTTAAGCAAGCGCATCTTGATGCAGAGGGGATTGTAAACCTTTCATCGAACACAGAACATGAAAACCATCCTTGCTATTTTCCTTTCTCCTATCTTCTTGACAGTTTATGTCCTTTGATAAGCCATAATGAGATATTTCACTTGTGAAGGAGGGTTTAGCCCCAAATTTTTGCCTATCAACGTTCGCTTGTTGATGCATTTACCCGAAGCAGTGTTTAAACCTTCCATACTTTTGTCCAAAAGCATAGAAAATGGCGACTCACTGTCGAAACAAAGCTCTCCACCTCAATAGTCCTTCTCTCTTTCATCATTCATGATCAAAATCATTTTTTTCTTACCGATTTCGGAAAAAGGGGTTTCATGGGATTCATTCATTAGTCATACCCGATTTAGCACTATCCTCTGTTCGAGTGTCTCTCTCGGCACAACTCACTTACGCCCGGTGCCTTTATCTAGTAAACACCACAAAAACTCAAGATGACCATGAGCGTGAGTAGCGAGGGAAGAAGCGATCGGGCCACGGGGAGAAAGGGAGGATGATGAGCGAGCGACGACGATTTTGAGGAACGGCGATTGGATATCCGGTAGACGAGTGAGGTTGATGAACGACATCAAATTAGGAAAACGACTGAAGGTTGAAGAACGTCGAGTTGAGCAAACAATTGAAAGCATCTTGTGAGCCACAAAATTTGAGCCAGGATATTCGAAGGACAATGGTGGTAACACTCCTTGACGATGACCAAAAACTGACTACAAAGAAGGTACCCAAAAAAGACAACTTCTAGCTTGCCGAGAAAAAGCGCTGAATTGGCCTTCAAAGCAAAAAGTACGATTGGAGAAAGAGTACTGCCATGGCTTTGTGGGGGGTAAGTAAATTTCATCATCTCTAGCGATGACGGTGACAATGAGCACGCATCCTTGAAAACCTCCTCATTCACAAAGAAGGGAAAATTGAAGGTACGAAGTCTTCAAGGCGAAATTTCAGCGCCATTTCTTGGAGGTTGAAAACGAACCGTGGTATCATCACATTCATGGTAGAGAGCGATCAAGTATAAAAAGAGAGCGGAAAAGCGCAAGTAAAGTTAGAAGAGCTCATTGGCAGGTTGATGATGAAGAGGAAAAGGGACCAACCTGAGCGAAGAAGGGCTGGGACATCGAGCAAAGCCTTGGAAACGAGCGAGAGAACAAGCTCGGTTCGGTGCTTTTCCTCATGCCCTCTTTGAACGGGAAATTGAGGAAAACAAGGAAGTATGGCCCGAGAGGGCCAAGCATTTGAAGCAAAGCTGAAGACGAACGGATCTTGAGCTACGAGAGAAAGAACTCTTCACTTTCGACTAAATCAATTGCAGGCGCAAATTGAAGAAGGTGGCCTGAAAAAATTGAAGAAATTGAAGGAGAGGCGCCTAGCACGGAAGGAAGAAAAAGCACATCAACCCTAAATGTTTTGGCTTCGACTTGGAGCATGTCTCTATGGACCTTTGAAGGTCATGCATGCAATTTTGAGCTGTTTGAAAACTTTTTGTTTTTGGCATTTTTGAGTTTTTGGCCAAAAACTCATAAATGCGCCATTTTCAGTTTGATGAGTCGTCCAAAGGAGGAGGTAAATGCAGTGGATTCCGTAATTTTGTAGGCACTCTCCAGTGATTTTAAAACGTGAAGATCGTACTTCCTCAAATTGGTAAAAAAACAACCTCATTTCTTGCGTTACGCACATACGTGTCATTTTTGCTATTTTCACAGGTTTTTGAACCTGAGTACAGTTTGAGGACTTTAGAGGAATCAGGTTAAGGGTGATTCACTTGCATTGGAAAAGCAAGACAAGAGAGCTTTCCAACAAGCCATCATGAGCCTCATTCGACATCGGGAGAAAGCTTCCATTTTGCCATCTAACAAGTCGAGGGGACCTTTTTAGGCATAAATATGGTATTTTTGTAATTTTGAACTCTAATCGCCTTAAATATTGCGTTTAGCTATTTTATCATGGAAAATCATGTAAAGTCAATATGTTCGTTTTTAGCAATTTTTGAATATTTTATGGGATATTTTGTGCCTTGAGCTTTCCAAAGCCTCGGGACAATTAGATATTTACAACTTGACGATACGATGGTAGTTGCTCCATGATTTCCTCCTTCTAGCTATTTATCCCATAATTCTCATTATAAATAAATGAACTTAAGAAAATTAATGCATTGGTCATATGACTTTGAAAAAGAATACACTTGAGTTATGATGTTTGGTGCCTCTTGGATAACTTTTAGAAATGTTGAAAGGCTTGTTGATGGATTCACTTGACATGGTGAAATGGTATAGTGCTTCTTAATGTGTTTTGTCTTCTAATTTTCACTCATAATTCATATTTCTTATTTGCTATAGATCAGTAAAAATTGATTTACAGAGATATGCCCATAGAGCACACCTCAAAATCCACTGAATCTTCATAGCTTGATGTTTTCTTCTCATAGTTATGCTAAGGAATTCTTGTTTTGCTCTTTAGTAACCTAAGGTGTTGTTGCTAAGATTTTATTCACTTGATTTCATGTATTGAGTAGGATGTATGGTTTGCCCTACCTATTAGGCACTTGTAGTTATGTCATAAAACTTTCTCTTTGGTGATTTGTTGATCATTTGTTGAACCAAGGGGCCTAGTCTAGGTCTAGCCCTTTATAGCTGAAAACTTGTTGTCCAAGTGCCCAAATGACTTAAAGACTATGTTTAGGCGTTAGGCATAATTTATGAGTTGTTAGTTTGTCTCATGTGTTTTCCCAAATTAAGTAGCCTTTTCCCCGAAGTTAGGTCTTATACCTCTATGTGTACGTTGAATGTTTGATTTCTATGTATTGATTAGCTTATAATTATTCTAAGCATGATCGATAACCTAGCTTCTGTGTTTATATACTATTAACTAGTTTTGTAGAAATCCTTGTCTTTCACCAACTTATTCATTAATCATTTGCCCAGTCCTTCTATTTGAATCAAATTGGCCTCACAATCGACTTTACATCATCGCCTCATTTTAAACTTCATCACATTTTGTTTAGCCCCATAGCCAATTTATCTCACATCTTGTTGTCGGTTTATGTATTTGATCGTTTCATCCTACAAACTTAAAAAACCAAAAACTAAAACATACTTGAGAACTAGCCTAATATCGAACGCCATGGTAAACATGACATCTTTTACACTTATAGAGAAGAGCCACTCTACCCGAGTCCCGGAAAACTGAGTCCTTGGGCTCAGCTTCAGTTTGATGTTACACGTAAGTCATTTGGCTAGCCAGTAAAGCAAATCACGGGACACAACATAATGGCGATCATGATGGGACCTTGGTCAAAACATCAGGTATCCTTAGGAACTCTCAAAATCTCATTCAAACTTCGAAGGAAGTGATTTGGTTGTCTCACCATCTGAAAAAGGTGATGACTGGTGCCGCAAGACACTCTTCCAAACATCGGGACAACATAAAACTCGAAAAAACCCCAAAAAACTCCCTTAAGATTGGTTTTATACGGTGTTGGTGGTGGACCATGCATATACCTCAAAACAACTAAAAATCACACTGGCGACTCCTAGCCTCCCGGTGAAAGCCCTTCTACCTTCACTGAAATTTTCAGAATGCCATGCGATTTTGCCACCTCATCGCCACCACTAACATAATAGCGATCACGTTGGGACCTTGAGTTAGTGACAATCTAAGGACACCTTAGAACTCTAGAAGTCCCCTTGTTTAAGAATCTTTTTATTTTGATTGACTTATCCCCGCTCTCTAACATAATGGCGATCACGGTGGGACTTTGGTCAAAACTTCCTAGAGTATCCTTAGGAACTCTCAAAATCTAGGTCAAACTTGAAAGAGTAGAATCTGGTTGTCCTGCCATCTTGTAAAATGATGAGTCGATTTATAGAGAAGACTCTTCAAACCTTGTAAGCGCATAAAACTCAAAAAACCCCAAGCATCGCTTAGATTGGTTTTTGATAGTATTGGTGGGTGGACCATGCAAATATGTCTCCAAACAGCGACAATCACTGGCGGCTCACTAACTTCTAGTAGCCTTACTATTTCACCAGAAACTCTAGGCTGCTATCAGGTAAGCCTTTCCCATCCTCACTAACATAGCGGGAGATGGTGGGACACTGAGTTCTGTTAGTCCGACAAACTCTTGTAGACTCTTTAGTCCTTTAGGTACCATAAGCAATGACGATCCCTAGGCCATTTTTTAGAGTGTAACTCTTTTGTTCTCATCACCACTGAAAAGTGTTGAAACAAGTCAAGTATGCTTTAACAAACCATGGAGCGCACACAAAACTCGGAAAATCCCAAAAACATTTCACTGGAAAGTTTCGAATTCTTTGGTGACCGGACCACCAGCTATCTTCTGGCAATGACGATTTTCACGGCGACTCCACTAATCCATCCTTTCTTGCCCGACCATCATCGCCTTAGTATAACTTTAGAAAAATCACTCATCGAACATTCACCAATACCATTCTCTCTAAAACTACGGATCTAAAAATACGGCTTCAGAAAATCAATACCCGGATAGCATCCAAACCCAAATCCCCCTATCTTAGTGAATGACCCGGAGGGTCTGTGAAGCACGGCGGTCCTTCTGGCTACCGATAGATCCATCAAATGAAACTGAGTCATGCCTAAACATCGCACTATCCTGCTAGATTCACCTTTTGAAATGAAGGTCATCCTGACTCTTCCCGGAAGAAAATCATATGGTAAGATAAACTTCGACGATCTTGAACCCAAGACACACGGTCCTATTGAAGGCTTCTTACACTCCTCTTCGGTTCAGCTTCTTTATCAGTTTGACTCCTATCATCCCGGATACGCTCAAAACCGGATCACTAGTCCAAGTTCATCAGCTACACGGAGTCAAACACAACTTTGTTCAAACCACTTCATTTCGACCTACTAGTCCTCCTCTTGTATGTCATCCATTAGCTCCGGTCATGCCGCCGGCTGAGTACGCACGCTGATACATGCACCACCTTCAGCTCCTCTCCCAAACAAATATCAGAACAAGATCCCACACTGCAGAAGAACACCACCACACCTCAACAACATGTAAGTAGGATTAGCGATGCTTTGAATACATGGAAGTGCACGACGAAACACCGTCGAATGAGAATATTCGCCCAAAGCACAGGTGGAGAACCCAAAACATGTGGTTTAAAGCTTGCCTCAGCTGACATCCACAACATCCTGGAACTCTACCAAGTCTTCACGAACAAGCTGGGGTACGAAGGAACCCTATTCAAATCTGTCGAATATAACAACCTAAAACGGAAAATGGGAAAGTGTCTAGGAGCATCTTGCACTAGGTTCAACAGTGTGTATAACTCCTCACCTCATTTCAAACACTTGGTTTAGTCTTAGTGAAATTCCCGAGGTTTTGGTCGGACCGCGTGTATCATCCCCCAGAGACGAGATCCCCCTACTACTAGAGGAAATGCAACAAATAGCCATAAAAAGCGAAGCCAACTTAGCGAGAAAAAAGAGCCGGACTAGATTAGAAGGAAAAATCCCATATAGGACAGAATCTCACTTCATCTCCTTCCTAGATCCTGGGAATAGATAGCACGATCAAATCCATGACAAAGATGTGGAAAAATAGGTGAAAAAGTCCTCCTAGGGACAACCAACTAAACCCTCCGGCAAGGAAACGAACTTTAGAAAGATCGGTCTCAAAAAATAAACCAAGAGGAAATGATCAATGGATGGGACCATCCTTCGATGGGGTATGTTGATGAAAAAGAATAGGATACACGCCGACAAGGTGATCGTTTCCAAACTCACTGCATGAGTTAAATACTTGAAAATGAGTTTGCACGGCCGAGCGAAGTTATGCTCCCAGTCGAGGCAAAAACTGACTGAAGATCTCGAAGATCACACTTGCATAGATTTTCGAATACCATTATATAAACCATAGCGTTATAACCTTAAGACGAGAAAAAACCAAGACACTCAAGAAGAAATGGCCACGGCAACAAAACCTCGACATCCTTAAAAAAGCCACGGATAACGACAAAATTGAAAGCTGAAAATTGACCAAAACAAAATAAAGCTATTCAAACAAATCTTAGCTCGGATATCTAGTACACTCCACAAAGACTCCGAAGCTGACCCCTTGTCGAAAAGATCTCAAACCGAGAATCAATTAAGAGCATAGAAAAGGTCATGTCCGAAAAAAGGCTGAAACAAATCTGCCCAAACTACAAACTCCTTTTAATTTAGAAATTTAAGGAAATAAAATTACCATACCCCTTCATGAGCTAATAACATGAGTAGGTATAGATCTCAAATTTTCAAAGTTTTGACATGAAGACAAGGCAAATACTTTAAAATCTACTTGAAAACAAACCCGGAAAATATCCATTAGAAATAGAAAGGTCAATATCAAGGAAAGGTCTGTTTCTCCTTCTGTATAGCTTTGAACATCGGGACAAGATATTACATAATGCCATGTTGGATTAAAGGTACTCATAACCTCATGCTAAAAGTCATGGAAAACCTAAGACTAGAAGTAACTCAACCCTACAAGCTTTATTCCTTTGACTCAAGTACGGGTCAAATATTTAGGCCTAATAAAGAACAGAATGTCTAAAGACACTATCGACCATTTTGAAATCACAGTTAAGAAATGGAAGAGAGAAGAATCGAAAACCTTTAGGATCTGTACCATATGCTTTAAATCATTCCAGGACTTTGAAAGAAAATTTGCATCTAAAGATCTCTACAATTAATGGAAAACCTACTCCGTTAACTCTCACCTAAATCAACGGGCCGAAGATTGAAAATTCAAATCTAAAGATAGAAGATAAAGCAAAGGCACAACAGGATCTCTGCCTTTGTCTTAAGGTCATTTGAGTTCATAAAAGCAAGTGCTTCGAACATCTATCGAGAAAAAAACTCATGAATTACATGATAACTATCCTCAACATCACAAAAGAATTGAATTTGAAGATAAAAACAAGCAAGAAATGAAAGAGAACCACGGGATCTCTCTAAGGACATGGTGATGATTCATCATCTCTCATAGGTGAAACCAAAGAACATTCATCCTTTAAATCGAAGTTTCCCAAGAAAGAGGATTGTTGTAGAAGAGAAAAATGCCTCCCTTTTTTAGCTGAAAGAGAAATAGATCAACTTATAAACATACGGACGGCCTACGAATCTTCCTGTACAACTTTTCTAATCACTGTCACAATAATCTTGCATGTCATAAATCGGAAAAATAGATGTGTAGATCAATTTGAAGAAAAACAATCTGATAGTCCAATATTGCGCCAATTTGATGACATTTCTTTTGTTAATGATTCTCCAAGGTTTGATCAATATGTTGATGATTGTGATTCCAAGCTTGAGACACTAAGCACATGCGAACACTCGACTTTTGATTTTTTGGGAGAA
Organism: Pinus albicaulis; assembly: GCA_034641835.2. NCBI lineage: Eukaryota > Viridiplantae > Streptophyta > Pinopsida > Pinales > Pinaceae > Pinus > Pinus albicaulis. The sequence goes on along the minus strand of CM076573.1, from coordinate 580,204,836 downwards.
GGCTAAGTTTCGTAAACTTGAGAAAAGTGAGCAAGCATTACGGGTCATATGTGTGCTTTGATAAGATAGCCTTGAAAGTTTGGAAGTAGTGAAGGTCTAGGACTCTTTTCTCTCGCCACTTAGGTCCGCCAGAATAACATTCACATAATTGGAGATCAACGGTGTTTGACTTTGATGATGAGCTTGAGAAGATGATGAATTTCTTGAGCATGTTGTAAATGAAGGCCTTTTCTGAGAAATAGTTGAGGAAGTCATTTTGGACACGGAATCTTCCTTAACTCTGGGTGCACAACCACAAAGTTCCATTGAGTCTGGAAGTGCACACGAGGATGAAAGGGTGATAAACACATGAGTTGTCTCACTACCCTTTCAAGATAATTTACTATCACGGTGTGTCTATCACCAAACTAATAACCTCCACAGTTTTCGGTCCGTAATCGGAGACACATCAGCTTGGAATGGCTACCTTTCAATACATGATGAGTCTATGTAGGTTCGGGTGATCATGAAGAAGGATTTAACTTTGCAGGGGGGTCCCAAATATAGCCAAGTGGAAGAAAGAGTAGTCTTGAATGAATCTTGTATATCAAAACCTCTAGATAAGGCATTATTCCAAGATCCGTTTGTTGTTCATCGAAGTACGAAAGAGTAGTCTTGAATGAATCTGTATATCAAAAACCTCTAGATCAGGCATTCCTTCAAAAGATCATTTGTTGTTTTCCTTGGTAAGAAAGAGTAGTCTTGAATGAATCCTGTATCTCAAAACCTCTAGATAAGGCACATTATTCAAGATCCATTTTGTTGTTTTCCTTGAGAGGTACGAAAGAGTAGTCTTGAATGAATCCTATATCTCAAAACATAGATGGAACGACATTCCCGAATCCATTTGTTATTTTCTTAAGTACGAAAGAAGTAGTGGGTTTATCATGAACAAATTCTTGCCAAAGAATGAGAAAAAGCTTAAGCACTATTTTGTCCGGAGAAACAAAACCAGGTAGAGGTAGCCTTTTCATTACTTCTACATCATGAAGAACTAAACTAGAATCACCCATTTGATCATCTACTTATTTGAATTACATGGAAAGAGTTCACCAAATGAATATATGTTGTGTACGATTTAGATTAGGATGAGTAGATAGTTAAACTACACGACCTTGTGAGCACTTTTTCATTTGTAGTTTGTTTGAAGAAAAGTGAAAAAACGAGAAAATACAAAAAACGATTAGAAAGTAGAAAAAGAAGAGCGGGTTTCTAAAAAACGTTAGTGAAGCCCATGTTTCGCCAGGTCCTTCGGGCTTGTAGAGTCTAAATGCCGCTACTAGTACTTCAATGTCTTGTCGACTATCTGCTTTAATCATGGTAAGGCATGTTTAAATTTATTTGTGATAAATTAGTGAGTGTCAAAGATAGTCAACATTGTATAAAATTGACTTATCCTGAGAGCTTAGATTAGGGAGGGTCCTGGTTCCACATACCTAACGAACCAAAGAGAGAAGCAAGGATGAAAAATACATTGTACATCTTAACTTGTGTCTAGTTTCCTTTGTTGCGAATAACATTTGTGTACGCTTGTCTTCTATGCCGCAAATACTGGCTCGTCAGTGCTAATCTGATTTAGTCATTTTTTGAATTTCATGTTGTAGATTAGAATGGAAATCTGTCAAGCTGTGTCTGCTTGATTGATCTGGTTACACAAGTGAAAATGAGAGTTCCCTTGACAATACGAACTCCCGTGAGATATAAGAGTAGAAATAGATAGGTTCATTTTGCAAAAGAAAATATGCATTGTCGAGCTGCTGGTTAAATGCGCCAAAGAAGAAAAAATGTTAGGAAAGATAGTGGGAGGTGAGTGAAAGTATCATTGATGATTAACCATGCTGTCACTTTTAGAAATAACATCAAGAGAAAGGTAAAATTTTACTTCAATGGATACCATTGGTCTTCATAAATAAAGATAAGATTACGGACACCTCTGATGAGAAGCTTCTTCCTCCCCAAATACGAATAACGACCCAGCCATACGATATTTTTACATGTTAGTGATGACTATGTCTGTTGAGTTTTCACAAGCGTTCCTTGTGTCAATATGTCATCCGGAAAACCCTCCTAAACTTTCACCTTTCTACCTTTTCGATTTAATATGTCGAAATCAAAACCTCATATCACAATCCTATCTAGCTTGACCTTATTATTTCTTATCGCTTTAAAAAGCAAATCCACATACAGCCCCAAAAAGTCTCTATGTTACGAAGTGGCGTTTTGAGACATTTCACCTTTGGCAATCCTCAAAAACCAAAGAGCCTCCCATCTTATAAGACACTGTGGTGATCCTTACTTTGCAAATGAAATTGACAAAAGCGATAGCAAGTCGCGCCACTCACATCTGAATCTAAATATGCATAAAATCCGTCTCAGTGACTATTGGGTTTTCCACGGTGTTCTATGGTTTCTACAAAGGCGAAATATAATTTCATCTCATGGAGTAAATGTGGAATTCTGATTAGAGGAAACGGTACAACTAAATGTAACGGGCACGAGATATGTCTTGCCAAAGCAGCTACTCATCGGACTTGCAGCTCTTTCGACGCAAAATCACGTTGAAGGGACACCTTATCTTAAATAAAATGGTAAATTGTCAAGGCCCGAAACCTCCTTGGTTTTACTGGCAGAGGGTTGAGCGCCTCCTTCATCCTAGCGAGCGTTGGCAATATTGACAGAATTACTGAAATCCCAGGGTTTGCTTTGTGTTGAGCAGGTGAAACAATATCTCCAGTTTTATGAATTTGACGATAATATGTGAGAAAAAAGTTTTAAAAATATGCTAACTCAAAAGGTAAAATGAGCTTTGATACGATAAAGGAAGTCATTTTGAAGCTTTCAAGTCATGTGGGTGTTGAACTTTAGAAAAAGCATGTCGTAGTGAACATTCAATCTTCGTGTTGCTACGAATCAAATGGAATGAATCGTAAAATAAATACATAAGCCAGGAAAAGTTCTTGAATTTTCAAAAAACAGCCTCCATAATCCCCGAAAAATATTTGTCAAGTAATACATCGCGGGAATGACCAAAAAAAGAAAATGATGATATTTGATCACCCATAGGGCCAGTCACAAGAAGTAAGTATTACCAGCTGGGTTTATAACGACACACAATGATGTACCAAGTGAAAGATGCTAAAGTGATGTTTCTATAAAGTTTCTTACCACTACGATAGAAAAAAGGGTACATGTCGAACCTAGTGGTCAAAATCCTGAAGACGTACGATACTTTACAGTAGAAGAACCTCCTCCATATATGAGCGGATAGCCAAAATCATTGCAGTGGCAAGCTGATGGCAGGTCAACAGTACGGAAAAACCTGAAAGAAATTGAATAAAGAAAGTATTCTTTGTTTGTGATATAAATATTAATGATCTCCCTCTTCAACTATGTCAACAGTCCATCTAGTAGAAGGAAGAAAAATATTGAACATATTGTATGCTATTAGTGCCAAAGAGCGATTGATTTAAGGGTTAAAAACGTTCATGATCACACAACGAAAATCTAAGAAAAGTCCTTTGGAAATGACGGTGAAAGTAGAGTGTGAAGGCAAGCCACATCGAAGCACATGGGTCCCAAGAGTGAGCTTGTGAATCACAGAGCGACAATCATCAAACACTTTGAAAGAACACGAGCTGTCTTATGTTGAATAACAACAATACTTAAAGCGAGAAAGAAGTTGGTTTGTTGATGGGTTGCCACTATTTATATATCCCAAAACGGACACAATGGTCATCATTTCAAAGAGCCAGTTGACACAAAGATACGGTATAGAAAAAGCGATTGAAGGAAAGTAGCAAGAATAAAAGTCATTTCACGGATAGATATAGTCTTTGTTGATGCTGAACTTTAGTACTCTGTTTCAAAGAACTCTCTGTCTGACTATACCTACGATGGGAAAGGCAATATTGAACATATGTATGCCAGTACCAAAAAAGAAAAGCTGTCTCCTTCGAGAAAAGATCAAGCAACAAGACAATGTCAAATACACCAAATCACATTTCAAATATTTTGGTGCATTATGAGCAGCACTTCATCACTAAACAATCACCAAAGAAGACGATTGAACGAGGTTCGATTATGGGAAATGGTTCGCCAGGCAAAAAATAACACAAAGATCGAGCTAGGGATAAAGGGCGGTATATATATGTTGAGTGCTCGACCAACATTTGAAAAGAACAACGAAGTTAAAGGTCAATGATCAAATAGCCGAGTTGAAATGTTCTTTTGAAAAATGATGTAAAGTTGAAGAGATGAGAGTGGGTCGTTTTCAAAAACTAGAATCAAAGTCCGTGCTTACGACGCCAAACAATAACGAAAAGCGGCGAAAATTTAAAAATTTTGCTACGAAGCGCGGCCGTGCTGAGATCTGGCGCGCGTGCAGGCATCATTTTGCAAAAAACCTCCTTAATCGTGACGTACTGTGGGTAGGCGCTGACGTGCTGTAGGTGGCCGCTTGTGCGTAATAGTCGACGACGACGCATGTCTATCCACGTGAGTTTATCCGGAAGATTACCGCGCAAATTTTTCGCTATCCGATTTCTTCATCTTTTCAACCGAGCATCCATCAAGTTAAGAGGTATTTTTATGAAATCACATCAATTGCAAAGTGTTGATAGGCGTAAAACATGTTTGAAAACCCGGATCTTGCTGTCTTTGCTAAAAAACAACGATTTTCTACACGGTGAGATGAGGTAATTTAAAAGGGCCGAAGTTGTTGTGGAAGTTTAAACCTTGGAGGTTATAGGGTGTATTGGTGCATATCTCCAAAATACCAGGCAAGGTGTATTGTCTAAGTCTTTGTTACCATTTGATTCTTTCACCAAAGCACGTGCTCCTCCCTTACTGTTTTATGTTATATCATTGTGGAAATTGTTGACGAGTTTTCTAAGGGTGGATAGACCATTTCCGCGGAGGGCAAAAGTTTGTTGGTGGTCAAATCTAAACTTTGAGCGGTATACAAGTGATGTTTCTTGAAACTTCACAAGAAAAATGTCCCTCATAAATCACTATGTGTGGTTAACCTAGGTTGCCTTTTTCTTCACCTCATTGTCATGTTGAAAAGCTGATTGACAAAGAAGGCTCTAAGGGTAAATATTACACATTGAAGCGATTTAATTCGATGTTTTCTAACTGCGGGCGGAAGTATAAGCGATTTTTGTTCTCTTAAAAAAACTTCACAAAAGAAGGCCTTTCGGAAAAACGAGTTGTTAATGTTTAAATTAATATTGGAAAACGAGGTATATAGGTGTTGATGGACTATGGCTATAAGTTGAAAATAGTTCCTGGCTGGGCAGGAAAGTGTGTTCTACAAGCCTTTGTTACACTTATCTTACACCTAAACTACAAAATACCTTGTTCATTACTACATTGTATCATTAAAGATTGTTGGTAGATAATTTGGCAGGGTGAAAATAAGGCATGCTAGAAAACCGCAGTTGTTGATGATGAGTCAACATTTGAAGCAAGTACGTTACTGAAAGCAAACTTATTAGTGGTTAGATTTTGACATTAAAGCAGAGGTACCAAAAGTGGTGTTGATTTCTCAAAGCTTCACAGTAAAAATAGCCCTTTGTCTAAGGCAGAGTGCTTATTGTTGCATTTGATATTAAAGCAGTGTGGGTATATTTGATCTTAAACTCACAAAACGGAAATGCTATAAAAACCATGTGCATTAGTTGTCATCAACTTAAAATCACTTTTCCTAGAAATATATTGTATTTGAAAACTTGTTCGGCAGAATTTTCAAAAATCATGACATAGTGAAAAGGCCAGGGGAGTTGTCAGTAATGATTTCATCAAAAGCGGTATAAAAGGTGGCGATTGACTTCTCAAAAAAGTCACAAGCGAAAGGTGTTTTCCTTAAAACACTTCACCTAACCAAAGGTCTCCTTTCTTTCCTTTGTCTGGTCTTTACGGAATACGGCCAGCAGGTATTTTAGACTCACAGTGGAATGATTGCCCGGACTACACATACGAGGAAACTTACGACATATTGTCTCATCTTTATTGATGGTTTTCTATTGAGATTTATAGTTGAAAGTATATCGATTTGAAGAGTTTGTTATTAATAGAGTACGGTCGCTTATTCAGGCTGTTGTTGCATTTGTTAAGGTAAATTGCATATGCTAAAACGTTAACATTGTTGATTTCGATGTTGAGCATTTTCATACATTGAGCGATTACGCACTCTTTTAAAGCTTTATTTCAAGTCGAAATGTATCCCAAAAACGAATCCTGAGCGGACAACATAAGAAGAATGTGAGCCTATATCACGTAGAAAAATCAATGCTCACCCATCGGTGCTTTTCAATTTCTGTGAAGTAGGTTGTCTTGATTTGCAATAGGAAGGTGTGGAAATCAAGTTTCTGTACTTACACATTTATTAACTTTGAAGATTCAAGGACAAACACTTCCAGTTAGCAATTAAGCTTCCAAAATCTCCCCAAGAGTATGTGTCCAAGAGCTACCAAGATCCCATGTCATGGTGAAAAGTGGTTTAAGCAAGCATGCCAGTACGGAAGGATTATAAACCTTTCATCAAGCTTTGAACATGAAAACCATCTGCTTTGCTATTTTCCACTTTCTCCTATCTTCTTGACGATTTATCATGATAGAAGGCCATAATGAGATATTTCACTTGTGGGGTTTAGCCAAATTTTTGCCTATCAGGTCGCTTGTTGATGCATTTTACGAGCGGCATTTAAACCTTCCATACTTTTTAATAAGCATACTGAAAGAAAATGGCAGCTATTTGTCCAAAACAAGCTCCACCTCGACAATCCCTTCTCTCTTTCATCGTTCCTTGATCAAAATCATTTTCTTACACAATTTGGAGAAGAAGGGTTTCATAAGTTCATTCATTAGTCATCCAAGTTGTACTATCCCTCTGACCAGGGTGTCTCCTATAGAAGCTTGTCCATGTTTGGGTGCCTTTATCCTGGTAGGCCACTACCCTAAAACTCAAGATGACCAACGAACGACCAAGTAAACGACGAGAAGAACGTTGAACCACGAGAGAAAAGGAGATGATGAGCGGTGGCGAATTTGAGGGACAACGACGGTTGGATATCATTGGACGACGACTGAAGGTTGATGAACGACATCAAATTAGGAGAAAGAGAACGATGTGACTAGAGAGTTGAAGAGCAGCAGTTGAGCAAACAATTGAAGCATATTTTGAGCCACAAAATTGCCAGGCAGATGTTGAAGAAGGACAACAGTACAAGCGCCTCCTTGGAAAGTGACCAAAAGCTGACATTCCTAAAAAGAAATTGCCCAAAAAGACAACTTCTAGCTTTCGAGAGGAAAAAGCGCTGAATTGGCCTTCAAAGGCAAAAATGAAGTTGGAGAAAGTGCCAAGCATGGAAGTAAATCCGACATCATCCCTGCTCCCAGAGTAGCCGGTGACTTAATGAACACGCATCCTTGAAAACCCTCCTCATTCACAAAAAAAGAAGGAGCAAATTGAGGTGTTACGAAGATCTTCAAAAGAGCGGTGTACTTTGCCAGAGGTTGAAAACAAACAATTAGTATCACGTAGGCATTCATGAGCAAGGGCGATCCAAACAAAAAGAGCGGAAAGGGCGCAAGCAAATTGAAGAAACAAACATGGTGGCCCGAATTTGATGATGAAGAGGACGACCTAGGCGAAGAGGCTAGGACCATCGGGCAAAGCCTTGGAGAAACGAGCGAGAAGAAGACGAGCTCGGTTAAGTGCTTTCTCTCACTTTGCCCTCTTTGAACGAGGAAATTGAGAAAACAAAGATATGAGCGAAGACCCGCTTGACATTTGGAAACAAAGCTTGAAGAGAAAACGAGGATCTTGAGCTACGGAGAAAAGAACTCTTCACTTTGAGCTAAATCAATTGCCAGCGCAAATTGAAGGTGGCCTGAAAGAAAAATTGAAGAAATTGAAGGAGAGGCGCCTAGCACGGAAGGAAGAAAAAAGCACATCAGCCCTCGTGTTTTGGCTTCCAGCTTCGGAGCATGTCTCTATGGACCTTTGAAGGTCAATGCATGCCAATTTTGGGCCTGTTTCGAAAACTTTTTGTTTTTTGGCATTTTTTGGGTTTTTGGCCAAAAACTCATAAATGCGCCATTTCAGTTTGATGAGTCGTCAAGGGAGGAGGGTGATACCAATGGATTCCATAATTTCATGAGCAGCTCTCCAGCGATTTTTAGGGCATTTGAAGATCATTCGCCCCCTCAAATTGGCGAAAAACAGCCTCATTTTGCACGTTCTGCCCGCCATATCAGCAGCCTGCTATTTTCTGGGTTTTTGCACACAGGTACAGTTTTGAGGGACTTTCAGAGATCAGATTGAGGTGATTCCACTTGCATTGGAAAGAAGACATAGAGAGCTTTCCAACGAGCCATCATGAGCCTCATTTAGACATCGGGAAGGCTGCCATTTGCATCCAGCAAGTCAGGGGACCTTTTTCAGGCATAAATATGAAGTATTTTTGTAATTTTTGAACTCCAAAAATCTGCTTTTCCCAAATGTGCGTTAAGCTATTTTTATCATTGGGAAATCATGTAAAGTCAATATAATTTCCGTTTTTAGCAGTGTTTTAGATATTTTATGGGATATTTTGTGCCTTGGGCTTTGCAAAGCCTCAAGGACAAGTTTAGATATTTTGACTTGGCCAATGGGATAGCTAGTTGCTCCATGAGGTTTTCCTCCTTCTAGCCTATTTATCCCATGGTTCTCATTGTAAATCAGAGGCTGAACTTGAGAGAAGAATTAATGCATTGGTCATATGAGCTTTAAAGAATACACTTGAGTTATGATGTTTGGATTGCCTCTTGGATGCTTTTGAGGAATGTTGAAGGCTTGTTGATGGATTCCTTGACATGGTAGAATGGTATAGTGCTTCTTAATGTGTTTTGTCTTCTAGTTTTCACTCATAATTCATATTTCTTGCTGCTATAGATCGGTAAAGATTGATTTTGAGATATGCCCATGGAGGCACCTCAAAATCCCTGAATCTTCATAGCTTGATGTTTTCTTCTCCCTTAGTTATGCTAAAGAATTCTTAGCTGCTCTTTAGTAACCTAAGGTGTTGTTGCTAAGTTTTATTCATCAGTTCCATGTATTTTGAGTAGGATGTATGGTTTGCCCTACCTACCTATTAGCTGCCCATAGTTCTGTCCATAAAACTTTCTCTTTGACTGATTTGTTGATCATTTTGTTGAACCAAGGAGGCCTAGTCCCGATCTAGCCCTTTGCCTAAAACTATGAAAACTTATTTTTCCAAGTGCCCAATGACTTAGAGACTATGTTTAGGCGTTCCGGCATAGTTTATGAGTTGTTATTTTGTCTCATGTGTTTTCCCCAAAGTCTGATAGCCATTTCCCGAAGTTAGAGGGTCTTATACCTCTATGTATGGCTGGAATGTTTGATTTCTATGTATTGATTAGCTTATAGTTATTCCTAGCATGATTAATGGCTTGCTATTACATGTTTATGTCTGCTATTAACTAGTTTGCACTTGAAATCCCTTGTCTTTCACCAGCTTATTGTTCATTTAATCCATTTTGCCCAGAGATCCCTTCTATTGTGAATCAAATCGGCCCTACAGCAGCTTTACATCATCGCCTCATTAGCTTCCTTGACCTGTTTGACCCCATAGCCCAATTTATCTACATCTTGTTATCCAGTTTATGTATTTGATCAGTTTCATCCCTCACAAACTTAAAAAACCAAAAAACTAAAAACATACTTCAGAACTAGCCTAATATTAGAACATCGCAAGTAAACACACCGACATCTTTTACAGTTATAGAGAGAGCCCTCTCTGAGTCCAGGAAGGCTAGGTCCTTGGGCTCCAAAGCTTGGTTTGATGTTACATCGTCATTTGGCTAGCCAATCGGCCAAATCACGGGACCCTAACAGGTTACACAACATTTGGTATCAGAGCTTTGGATTCTAGGGTTTCGCTGCTCCAAACAGGTCATCGTGGAATTTTCGCTATAAATTTTTTTCTACAAGGTTTCAAAAGTTGAAATTTTTAGGGTGCGAAACTGAAATCCTTAGGAACATCGTAAAAAAATTTCAGAGTTTGGTTCGAAATATTTTTGGAGATATGATCTGTGGAAGTTAGGTCTTTTTTTAGGCTCCTAAACAGGTCATCGTGGCATTTGCGCTATAAAAAAATTTCTACGAAGTTTCAAAAGCTGAAATTTTTAGGGTGCGAATATGAAATCCTAAGGAAAATCGTCAAAAAATTTCAGAGCTTGGTTTGCAATATTTTCGGAGATATGATCTGTGGAAGGTAGTGCTTTTTCCGGCTCCAGAATTTCATCGCAAAGAGGTGATCGTGGGAAAATCTTCATAACTCTCTCTCTAAGCATCGGATTGAAGTGCCGTAAAAATTGGTCACAATCACACTGATATTAGTTTCTTGGATATCAATTGTAGAGCTGAAGGATGAAACAGTGAAACGTGGAAAGTCATAAAAGTTTGCTCTACTGAACCAGCCCATAATTAGGTCATTGTGGGAGATTGCACACAACTTTGTCTTGGAGAATCCAGATCAGGTCAGACCTGTGGAATTTGAAAGATAATTCAAAGGGTTACGTTGGTACCTAAATTCAAATATTTAAGTGCTCCAATCACAGAGATAATCTAATTTCAATATCGAGCTCCTCAAAAGCAAGAAAAAGGTGTGTATATTTTTTTTTCCGAATTGCATAAGTCTTGTTTGAAGAATCAATTTGAATTGATTCCAAGGGCATATTTTAGAATAAGATATCAGTATTGGGTTCTAAAATATGCCTTGTAAAAATAATTCAACACCCATTAAGCCTTAAGAAGGCTCTACTATGACTCATGAAGATGAAGAATTGCAACATGATCTATCAAAATTACAAGAGCAAGTGCAGCAAATTTCACTCTCGCAAAGAGAAAAAAAAATGAAATGGAAGTTTTGAAGAAAGGCATGGAAGAGAAGATGGGTGGCATGGAAGCTGGCATGGAAGTTAAGATGGATGACATGAAAGACAACATGGAGAACATGAAGAACGATCTAAAAGAAGACATCGAAGGTTTGACAAAATTGATACAACAAATGTTTCCTAATGGTGAAAAGATAGTAGAAGAACCTCATGATGAGAACAAAATAAATGTTAATCATGATTTCATAAACTCTAATGTTGGCAGGAAGAACCACCATATTCCAAAAATGGATATGAGGAAGAGTGATGGAAAGGATCCTGTAACATGGATACTATAGATGGAGCAATATTTTGATCTCCATAACATGCAGAACACACAAAAGGTACACATTGCAACTTTACATTTAGAACAAAATACATTTGTATGGTATCGATGGCTTTGCTCCCGTAAAAAAATTGTCACTTGGTCAATTTTTACGGAGGAAATGATAGCACATTATGAGGATACGAAGAGAAGCACCTTCTTTAGCCAATTGATAAATCTTAAACAAAAGGGTTTAGTGGGGCAACACATTGAAGACTTCCAAAACTTGAATATAAGGGTAACTGATATTCCAGAGGAACACAGGATCGATCTCTTCATAGGCACTTTAAAGGATAACATCCAACATGAAGATTGCGTTTTGGAACCGAATTCATTGGAGAAGGCATTCAAGTTGGAAAGAAAAGTTGAATGTAAAATAATGGCGACAAGGAAGCCTAACACTCAATTCTATAAAGAAGGAAGTGTTGCTACGCCTAATTTCCACAACCTACAAGGTTGACACCACAACAATTGGAAGAAAAAAGAGCAAAAGGGCTTTGCTACAGTTGTGATAACAAATACACTAAAGGTCATAAGTGTGTTGAGAAGAAATTATTTTACATAGATTGTGAAGAGGAAGAAGAAAATGAACAAGAAGAGGATATACACCAGGAACCAGCCCTAGAAGAGGAAGAAATAAATCTGACCATATCGTGTAATGCACTGGCAGGAATTACCACTCCTCAAACTCTCAAGATAGAAGGACATATCAAGAAGAAAAAGGTAATAGTGTTGATTGATTCACGTAGCACCCATAATTTTATTCATTGTAAGGTAGCCAAGGAATTAAATTGTTTCCTATACCCAGCACCAGAATGTCAAGTGATGGTTGCAAATGGAGGAACTATAAATTGCTCTGGAAAATGCCATAATATCAAGCTAACCATGGGGGAATATGTATTGACTAGTCCAATGCTTGCCATTCCTATGGGAGGTGGTGATGTTGTACTAGGAGTACAATGGTTACAATCTTTGGGGACGGTAGCTTTTAATTTTCAAGAACTTTTCTTGAAATTTTTTTCAGAAGGAAAGGAAGTTGAATTACAGGGTATTGTGGGGAAGCCAGGAAAGATAATAAGCTCTAATGTCATGACAAAGCTTCTAAAGAAATAACAACGAGGTGTAATTTCACAATTATGCTCACTAGAAGTTCCAACCTCAAAATCATATATTTTTGCAGATCTCCAACAAGTCTTGGTCAATCATTCCAAGGTGTTTGAAACTCCCAAAGGACTCCCACCTATTCATGATCATGATCATGCTATTCATTTGATTCCAGGAAGTGTTCCTCCAAACATCAGGCCTTATAGATATCCTTACGTCCAAAGGAGCGAAATTGAACGTATGATTGCAGAAATGTTAGAGGCGGGTATAATTCAACCTAGTCAAAGTTCTTTCTCTGCTCCTGTAGTATTGGTACACAAGAAGGATGGATCATGGCGAATGTGTCGGGATTATAGGGAGCTCAATAAGCTCACCATTAAAGATAAATTTCCCATTCCTGTGATTGATGAATTATTGGATGAATTACATGGAGCAATTTATTTTACCAAGTTGGATCTTCGTTCGGGATATCATCAAATTAGAATGAAGATTGAAGATATTCCAAAAACAGCATTTCGAACTCATGAGGGTCATTATGAATTTTTGGTCATGCCTTTTGGCCTTACCAATGCACCTTCTACATTTCAAGGTTGATGAATTCCATTTTCAAACCCTTCCTTAGAAAATTTGTGCTAGTATTTTTTGATGATATACTAATCTACAGCAGGTCTTGGAAGGATCATGTTGAACATGTTGACAGGGTGCTCAAACTATTGCGGGAGAAACAATTATATGCAAAAAAATCCAAATGTTTCTTTGGAGTACAAGAGGTGGAATATCTGGGTCATATTGTATCTCACGAGGGTGTTAAAGTAGACCCTAGCAAAATTAAAGCCATTAAGGAATGGAAAGTCCCCACAACCATAAAGCATTTGCGAGGATTTCTCGGGTTAACAGGGTATTATCGCAAGTTTGTTAAGAATTATGGGATAATAGCAGCACCTCTAACAACATTATTGAAGAAAGATGCATTTTCATGGACTCCTGAAGCAACTAAGGCCTTTGAACATTTTAAAGAGGCAATGTGCCTAGCACCAGTCTTAGCTACGCCAGACTTCACAAAAACCTTTATTGTGGAATGTGATGCCTCAGGAAATGGAATTGGTGTTGTTTTAATGTATGAAGGAAGACCCATTGCTTTTGAAAGTCGTCCAATCAAAGGAAAGTATTTACAGAAACCTATTTATGAGAAGGAAATGTTAGCAATACTGCATGCACTAAAGAAATGGAGAACTTACTTAATGGGAAGACACTTCAAGGTAAAAACTGATCATGATAGTCTTAAACACTTTTTGGAACAAAGACTATCTTTAGAAGAGCAGCAAAAATGGGTGACAAAGATGTTGGGTTATGACTTTGAAATAATCTACAAAAAAGGAAAGCTTAATGTTGTTGCATATGCACTCTCAAGAAAGAATGAAGAGGTGGAAGCATTGCTTTGTGCCATTTCTATTATCCAACCAGATTGGATAACTGAAGCAAGAGATGAATGGAAGAAGGACAAAGATGTATGGATACTCATTCAAAAGTTGCAGCAAGATCCTAGTACATCTGATACATTTAGTTGGAAAATGATTCCTTATGGTACAAAGATCGCTTATATCTTTGTAAGAATTCCCAACTAAAACAAAAGATTCTTCTGGAATTGCACACTTCTCCTTTAGGAGGACACTCAGGATTTTTAAAAACTTACCACAGGGTGAAGAAAGAATTTTTTGGGATGGCCTTAAATCTGATATTCAAAAGTTTGTGGCGGAATGTTTGGTTTGCCAGCAGAATAAAGTTGAGACAATTAATACCCTGGGATTTCTACAACCTTTATCCATTCCAAGTCAACATTGGGAGGAAATTTCAATGGATTTTATCACAGGTTTACCTAATGCCGAAGGAAAGAGTGTCATCATGGTGGTAGTTGATAGACTTACCAAGTATGCACACTTTTGTGCATTATCTCATCCATTTAAAGCAAGTACAGTTGCTACTACATTTATGGACAGAATTCAAAAGCTACATGGAAGCCCAAGGGTTATTGTGAGCGCCAGAGATCCCATTTTTACTGGAAATTTTTGGACGGAGTTATTTTCTTGTTTGGGTACTCAATTAGCTCATAGCTCATCTTATCATCCTCAATCTGATGGTCAAACTGAGATAGTAAATAAATGTTTGGAAGGATATCTTCATTTTTTTGTATCTGATAAACAAACAAAATGGGTCAATTGGTTACCTCTCGCTGAATGGTGGTATAACACTTCCTTCCATACTGCAGCAAAAATGACCCCATTTATGGCACTTTATGTATATCATCCACCATCCATCACATCATATTTAAGGAAAAATTCGAAGGTTCAAGCAGTGCAAGATCACATCGAGCATCAGCAAGAAGTTCTCCAACTCTTAAAGGATAACCTGAATTTGGCACAAAATCGAATGAAACAACAGGCAGATCAACATCGCAGCGAGAGAAGTTTTGATGTAGGAGATTGGGTATTTTTATGGCTGCAACCATACAAACAAATGTCCCTCAAGCAAGCTAAGAAGGATAATAAATTATCACCAAAGTACTATGGTCCTTACAAGGTGTTGCAAAAGATTGGTACTATGGCATACAAATTGGAGCTTCCTGCTTCTTCGCGAGTGCATCCATTTTTCCATGTTTCATGCTTAAAGAAGGTTATAGGTGAAAATCTTCCAGTTCAAACAATATTTCCAGAACTTGATGAGGAAGGAAAAATCATATTGGAACCTGAAGCGGTCATGGAAAAAAGAACTCAACAGCTACGGAATCGATCAATTTCAGAGTATCTCATCAAGTGGAATAACTTACCCACTGAAGATTATACATGGGAGGATGAGAAGTTTATACAGAAGCACCCAGAGCTACTCAAGTGTTGAGGACAACACTTTTTTGAAGGAGAGGAGCATGTTAGGTCTCTATATTACTAGTATAGTCCCTTATTGTTATTAGTGTAACCCCCTTATTGTTATTATTGTACCCTTGTAACCCCCATTTTGTTATTATTGTGCCCTTAAATTATTATTGTTAGGTCAGCTAGGATTACATTGTAGCCCACTAGGATTACATTATGGCCACATGGACTCCTATATATAGAAAGGAGGTTTTGCAAATTGTATCATCCAAGAATTGTTCATTTATGTAATGTATTGGAGGTTGCCCCCTCGAAGTGGCTTATTTCTAAGGCATTGATATCTCTTTTCTTCTATTTTTGGAGCCGGGTACACAACAGGCTGCCTGCCCAATCTGCATCTGTGAAGCCATGCAACTTCACCTCATCCGTCTATCTGTACCGTAAACCATAATAAGATTTTCCCCTGAGATACCTCAGGACATGCTTGCCTGCCTTCCAAAAGAGCTTGGCAGGCTTAACCATCGCTTGTGAAAGTTGGTTCACCGTATAGCATATGTCCGGTCTTGTATTAACTAAATACATGAGAAAACCCACCAACTGTAGATAAACAGTGGCATCCACTACCTCTGTCGATGTAGCATCCAATTTCCTCCAATTTCCTAGAAGAGGAGTGTCGATAGGCTTGCAGCCTTGCATGTGAAACTTCTCAAGTATCTCCCGAGCATACTTGCCTTGAGACACAAATAGTTTTCCTTCTCGATGTCATATTTCCAATCCAAGGAAATAATGAAGGAGGGACAAATCCTTCATCTCAAACTCCTTTGCAAGATCTGCCTTTCATGAGTGTATCAACTACTCATCACCCGTTAGTATTAAATCATCAACATAAATAACAATGATTAAAAGCTTACCCTCCACCACAATTTGGTACAGGATTGCATCCGCCTCACTCTTGGTGAAGCCAAGTCCAGTGAAATAGCTGTCGATCCATGTGTACTAAGCACAAGGTGCTTGCTTCAGCCCATACAATGCTCTTTTGAACCTACATAGATGCGACTCACCGCTGAAGATCTCAATTCCTTCAGGCTGCTCAATGTACACCTCTTCTTCAATGATCCCATTAAGGAATGCAGTCTTCACATCCATCTGATGAATGTGCCAAACCATCTGCACTGGGAGAGCAAGGATGGTCCTTATGGAAGAATACCGTGCGAAAGGTGAAAAGGTTTCTTCATAATCAATCCCCTTGATCTATGAGAAGCCCTGGGAAAAAAATACTGCCTTATACTTCTCGACGCTCCCATCAGCAGCTTGCTTTACCTTGTAGATCCATCTTGATCCTACAACTGATTTACCCACTAGCCTTGGAACAGTCTCCCAAGCATTGTTTCTCACAATGGAGTCATACTCCTCCACCATGGCATCTACCCATGTGGGCTCCTGCACTACTTCTTCAAAAGAATATGGCTCTATCACAATACACTTGCTCATGAGAGCCATGTATCCAGTAAATCGGTTAGGCGACTCTCTCTTTCTGCGCTATGATGTAGGGACTCCTACATTCTGTGCCACATCAAGATTCAGTCTATCAGCTTCTGTGGTATTCTTTCTGCCTTGTTTGATGTTTGGTTATGCATGAGTGGACTCCTCCACTCCATGAATCTCCTCCTGTGGCTGATCCACATCTAGAGGCTCATCTTTGGGAACAGGAAGTTCCTCCTCTGCATGCAAGTCTAGCTCCCTCTCAAGCATAGCTCGTGCAGCACCCACGATCGTTCTGTTCTTCCTCTTCGTGACCCATTCTGCTATGGGTTATGAGGCACTATGAGTTCTCTTCAAATTCCTTCTTTGCTACAGAAGTCTTTGAATTCACCCGAGATGTATTCACCACCATTATCACTCCGTAGAGCTTTCACTTGCTTCCCTGACTCCTTCTCCACCAATTCTTTAAACTCACAGAACTTTGAGAATGTTTTTCTCTTCTTCTGCATGAAGAAGATCCAGCATCTACGAAAATAGTCATCAAAAAATATAACATAATACCTGTGTTTTTCTATTGAAGCAACTGAGAAAGGTCCACACACGTCTCCGTGAATTCTCTCCAGGATCACCGAAGCACGGTTCTCCTTCTAATGAAAGGTGGTCTTCACAAACTTACCAATAGTACATCCTTTGCACTGATCTGACTGTGCAAAAGTACCCTTGGGAAGTCTAGTAGAAATCTGCTACAAAATCTTCAAAGCACCATGTTGAAGATGTCCCAATATCCTGTGCCATAATTCGCCCACATCCCAGCTCACCACTTCTTCTGCTTTTCCCATCATTGCAGTGTAGCCATCTACCTCTAGCTTGTAGATATTCTTAACTCAAATCCCTATCCTCTTGGTTTGACTCGTTGTTTTATGTCGCAGGAAATATTTTCCATTGCTAAAAACAACATCATAACCTTTGCCTTCCAACATTGCGACCGAGACCAAGTTCTTCTTCAGACCTGGAACATGCATAACATATTTCAACAGAAATGGATTACCTGGCTCCCTCTCAAAGGTAATGGTCCCAATGCCAGTCGCACTGTATCGACCATCTTCGCCCATCTCTATATGCATTTGAAGGTCCTTCTCCTCCAAGTTACTAAAAAACTCCTTGTCTCCCATCATACGAAAATACGCACCACTATCAAGATACCACATCAATCCCATATAGCTTGAAACCAAGAATGCGATCAAAGAGAAATCAAGTTCAAATTGTGAGGCTAAGGCCTCTCCAGCTGCAGCTCCAACAATCTTCTTGTTCTTCTTCTTCTGTGGGCAGTTAGCGGCGAAATTCCCATGTTCGTGACAATGAAAACACTTCACCTTGGACAAATCCTGCTTCTTGCCTTTTGCTTCAAATTTTGAAGGAAATTTATTCCCCTTCCCTTTCCTTGCTTTGGCAGCCAAAGCGCAATTTTCTTCATCTTCATTCTTCGATGAAGATCCATCTCTGGTACTTCACCTTATCTCCTCCTACACAACATCCGACCAAAGTCGCTCCCATCCCGACATTTTCTCCCGTCCATTGACAGAGTCTTC
Source organism: Pinus albicaulis (assembly GCA_034641835.2). NCBI lineage: Eukaryota > Viridiplantae > Streptophyta > Pinopsida > Pinales > Pinaceae > Pinus > Pinus albicaulis. The sequence continues at coordinate 580,186,492 of CM076573.1, read as the reverse complement.
GTAGCCATGCCAACTCTTCGAAAGCCCAAGGAGAGCCAAGCTCACCAAGTCTTCATCATCAACAGTAATCCCCACACTTCCCAGTTCATCCCTACAATGGAAAAACTTCGTGAGATATTTTGGAATATTGTCGCCCTTCTCCATTTTTATTTTTCTGAGCTTATCTTTTAGCACCAACTTCCTCTGGTCGCTGCTTCTTTGGAAAAAATCTGTCAAATCCTTCCGCATTGCAAATGTAGTGGCTTTCCTGTGAAGAATAGGCACAATATGGTCCTTCACACCTTCCAACATAATTCTTCTTGTCTTTTCTATCTTCTTTTGCCATGCATCAAAAAATGCATCATCGCTAGATCCTCTCTTAGGAACATCACTATCGATGAACTCCTTCAGTCCATTATCCTTCAGCACCACTTCCATTCTATCCTTCCAGGCTATGTAATTTGAGCTGCCATCAAGGGAATACTTCAATCGCAACCCATTGAAATACATTTCAATGTATACTCAACTATCGCACCAAGAATTTTATGAAGCAAATTCGAATTTTCCACCGGTGCAAACTCAAAAATTCTTCGCAATTGCAATCTTCAAGAATTAACATTGATCTGATACCATGTAGAAATTATATACAAGATGCATGTATATATCCAAATTCTCCTTATCTAACAATATTTATCTTCTTGCTAAATACATAATCTTTCCACTGTTAATATTTTGTGGAAATTCCTGGATGCGGATGCTGATTAAGGTTCTTGGAACAGTGGGAGAAGACGACGACAGGTGGCTAGGCCACTTGCTACCACCTGCTTGCGGTACCTCCGCCATAAATAACCGTGAGTTGGTTTCGCATTTGAAACATCTCCTCCACTTGCCGATCATTTACGTTGCATGATGGTGGACTACAATGGTGACGTCGTGTGTTGGTTATCAGTCCTCCTCCCTTGCTTTGGCATTCAATTTTCCTTGATTCCTTGGCTCTTGCTCTCTGCTCCTCTTTCGACTTCGTTTGACCTCACAGCCCCATAGAGGAACTCATCCGCCTTCTCCTCACAGTTGTTTGGCTCGGTGTGGCCCTTCTTGCTCTTAGCAGAATACCTCTCCACCCTCTGTTGAACCATTTGCGCCCACCTCCTCGCCCATCTATTCGCGCATCTCCTCGCCCACCTTCTCGCCTTCACACTGGTCTCTTTTGGCTCCCATCTCTCCCTCTCAGTCTCTGTACTGTGCTCACTCCCTTCAAGCCTCTTGTAAGTAAAAAATGTTGCGTAGACAACACATGAGATGCAGACGCGGAGGCGACGACAGGGGAGGCAGCAGAAGAAACAGAGGTGGCTCTCATTTGACGCTTGCTGCAAATGAGACTCATTTGCCTCCACCCAGCAATGAGGCACATTTCATTTTCACTAGCATCTTAGACAAATCGCGCGTTACTGCAACCATTTTAGTGGTATTTCAGGAGGAAGCTTCCGGCGACATTGGCTCTGGTTCCGACAATATTGGCTCTGGTTCACGTAAACACGGGAGGAAGTCGACCATTTCTGAGGCGCCTCCTCAAATCCTCAGAAAAGAAGCTAGCCTTCCAACTAAATCTGGTTCACCGACCTCCAACAACGACGATTCAGGCAGTTCTGAGAGCAAGGGCTCTAGCTCTCCTTCCTCCTATGAGTTCTCTGCCCAGCCATCCAAAAAATAAGAGGTTGACCCAGACACAGGCTACAACTGCCTGATTGTGGAAGAAGATCCTCCCCACCATGGTAGCTAGCATGATGATAGGTCGTTACTATCTTTTTTTTTGGCTTTTGGTCTATAATTCGGTGCTACCATGGACACAACGCTTGTATGCGGGATATCATTAGTTTCTTTTTGTTTTGGAACAATTTCAGTATGCTAGTTTCCCACTCATGGGCAACAAATTTTTGGATCGGTTTCCCGAATATGGCGATCTACAATATGTTGGTTTTGACACAGTATGTGTTTTCTGCTTTCGCTTCCCTCCAATATAGGCCTGTTTTTCCACCTTGGAGGTGAAAGCCTGCTCTGTAAATTATGTTTTTAGTAATAGAATTAAACCGACTTAGAAAAAAAATATTTTGTGGAAATTAAAATCAATTGCAAACACGTGAAGCAAATAAAAACAATCGCACATAACACAATTGTTTAACGGGAAAGCCTGAAGATGAAAACCCTAACTATCATATATTATGTGTCATGGAGATCATGTAACAATCTCATACAAAGCTTAGTACATGAAGCTCTCAGTACAATCAATCATCACACACTAATCAAAAGAAATATGTAAATCCATGCACCGATTTCTTACCACCTGGTAGCCTGCCTCCACTGCACAATCCCTGCTGAATAATAGCTCTGAATGAATTCGAATTACCCTTGCCTTGACTACACAATCCTCATTGGCAACTCCAATGTGTGTGCGGTGCAATCAATGCATCACTATAGTCACATAACACCTAAAAATAGACTTGCACCTAAAAATAGCTAGCGGGCCCACTTAGTGAAGGCGACTCATTTTCAATAACTCATCATCTTGTTGAATCTCAACAAGGTGAGCCTAAATGGGTTGACCTGCCAAGGGTGTCCACCTTTGACTAATCGCAGGACTTCCAGGCTATTGTGTTAGCCATCTCATCCCAGTTTTTGTCATCCTTCCAACCTTTTCACAAGACTTCATCCAATTGCGTTAAATAGCAGTCAGGTCACACCAATTCCAAGCCTCCACGACAAGGGTTTTTCCTATTTAAGGATAAGGTTTCTCTATTTCTATCTTATAAGTTCATGTCTTTCCCTCCTACGTCACATTGAGCTTTACTTCAATCTCTTCCATGGATCAACTAAGGTATATTGGCCCCACCTTAAGCATTGCATCAGACAGGGATCTTTACGATCATCATAGGAGCAAGTCTCGACCTGACCATTATTCACTGAGATGGTTATTTCGAACATGGATTTGTCTTAGAGGTCCTGCATACCTCTATATCAACGTCAGTACTCGGTGCCAAAGTCATTGGTTTATTAAGGCACCCTATGGTTCTACCCCTCCTAATCTTGAGCCAATCTAACTCTAAGGATTTTTTGGCCCATCTGCATTCCCTATTTTGGGACAAGGAATTCCAAGTGTGTTGGCATAGGTGCTCCTATATCCCTTACCTACCATGAGACTGGTGTGTACTCCTGAAAGATATCCACCTCGCCTACCACACATCGATGGTGTCAGAATCCATTTCAATACTAAAATCATATCTATGTCTCTATGCAGAAGCTTCAAGGGTAGATCTAGCTATGCCTTGATGCTAGCGGATGAAATCTAGGCTACTGATAATGCATGGCTAGTGAAGCCTGCTTGTAGCGGTTTTAGCTATCCCTACTCTTGAAGGGATAGTAACCCTTAGAGCATTGACACCACACCTTTTTCATGGGTTCAAGGGATTATATCATAGTGAAGGAATATCCATGTATACGCACAGACCCTGCCAAGCGAACAGTCTCTTATGTAATTATTTTATGTTAATAAGAAGGATATTTGTGCCCAATGTTCTATCTTTTTAATTCATGTCCTTAAGGATCCTTTCACAGTTTGCAAAATTTCATGTTGTCCTTGTAATATGTACAGTTAAAAATACAAATAAGCATTGCATACATATTACTGTCTCGATACAGAGATACAACTCTAGTTATTTATCATACAAATCATTATTTAATCTATTGCACGCTACATGCTATGAAAAACACCAGCAAGTATTTAACAAAACACTTCATTATCAACCAAAGGAACACCTTTCTCAACTTATTTATCAATGCCATTCATTTCAAATATGCGACATATATGCATATATTTTTTTGTATTCAATCATGACTATGATTCCCATTTCCACATAGAATTGTGTCCATGTGCTCATTACATTAATAGCATAATTACGGTCCAAAATCCAAAACCTTTCCAAAAACAATGTATCACAAATTCATTCATATTTAAGACACACAAATAGATACTTATCTTTAAAGATGCAAGGAAACTGAATCTGGGAAAAGGACTCTCCACCCAACCATGGAGAGTTGTATCCACACTTACTTGTAGTTGTCACCCTCGAGCCAAATTCTAGAGTCTAAGGGGGGTATTTTCTTAAGGGATAAGAACACAAGTTGCCAACGGAAAACAAGGAATCTAGAGGGCCTCTTCCTCAATCCCAAAAGTTTATGTTGCCGTATTCCCAGCACAGGGAGTCCAGAGGTTATTTCCTCACTTGAAGTGCATACATAGTGATTCACTCCCTTCTAAGGAGTCTATAATCCATTGCAACAGTAATGCAGTAACCAAGGTCTTCAATCAAGTCTTATTTTGATGTTGTTGCAGGATTATCCTCTTCCCAAGATGTCCAGGGCTGTAAATATTGTTATCTCAACCGACATCCTCTAGGGGACCCAAGTTGTTACAGGGCTCTAGGGATCTTATGTCAACCCACATCCTCCATGGAACCTTAAAATGTTATAGGGTTCCAGAGACTAGTAGATCAAACCACAAGCTCCAGGGAAATTGAGATCTAATCCCCTTCTCTTCTCTTATGTGTCGCATGTTGATCGAACCATAATTCTCTATTTTTTTTCCCTCTCCTCTCTCTGTATTATCTCCCCTTCAACATGAATTTGAATGCCTTTATTTTCCTCCTTGGAATATTTTCCTGAGCTCACTTTTACTACCTTTTCCTCTCTTTCCTACACTGTGTAGTTACCCTCTTGGTTTCTTGTTCCTTTTTCCTTGTCAAGGTTCCCAAGTCCATGAGCATGCATACTTTCCTTGTATTTCATTCAATTTTAAGTATCAGTCGCTTAAATTTATGCACCAACTAGATTTTAATGGTTTCCCAACAATTCAGGTTTCTTCTCTGCACGTTAAAACCTCAACATGCCAAGCAAGCAATCCTCCTCCCTAACTCTAGAATCTATGTCACTTTGACTCAATCCCCTTTTTAAATTTCACATATTTGTAAAAATATTTACATTGCATTTTATGAGAGAACCATTGGTGGGGTTTTCACAGTTATGCAGTATTTTACTTGTGATTAAGATTTGTTATTACTAGGTTAGTTCAAAAAATACAAAAATAAGTTGAGAATGAAATAAAATAAGCTAAAAAAAATACCACACAATCCACACAATGAACACAACATACACCCAACGGAACCCAATATGGAAAAATAGGAAAAAGGTGAAGGTTATGCTTTTATCTTTTCTTCTCAAACATGAAATAAAAATACAAATAAAGGTGACTCGCTATGTACATGCCATTAACATTATGGCAAGTTTTTCATTACTACAAGTATTTTTATTCCTTTTTTATACTCCAATAACCCGCTCCCTTAATCTCCTTAACTATGGAATATTAAATCAATACAATGATAATGGAACCCCTTCCTTTTCTAATTTCATAGTGTTTAACATGTCCTAATATCCATCTAGGGTTAGTTTTTCCCATGATTCAACTCCTTATTTAGGTTAAGGTTTTAGACCTTATAGGATCCTCTTAAAATTCCACATGTAACTAGCTCCACATGTGTGACTAATGGTAGCTAACATCGAATCCACTTGGCAACATGGTGGTAAACAAGATATATCAACTTGTAGGAGGCATAACTTCCTCATTTTAACTATGATTGAGGGACCTTGCATTTCTAGACACTCTTGACATGCAAATAAATGTTGAGAGGCTATGAACTATTACTACAAAGTTTTGACTCCAAAAATGATATTTTAATGCCCCAAATGAGCCCCATAATTCTTAGGACCCTAAATCATCAAAGTAGGACCAATATGTAAAATAGGACCTACAAGTCAATAGATCCAATTTTTTATCTCAAATAGTACCAAAATATAAGAAAAAATATATAATAGTCCATTTTTAATCATTCTATAATGTCAATTAAGCTCAATCACTGACTCTTTAGAATTGTATTATTGCACTAGGTAAACAACATGATCCTCTTATTTTCCATCCTATTTAAACTTACTCTACTTAAATATTCATTTTTCTCAAAACAATCCTTATATTACCTCATGAATAATAATAACCATTGTAACTTCATCGTTTCCTTTGCTTTACTTCATTTCCTTGATTGTTTCATAATTTCATACATACCAAGCCACAACCTGCCAAATTCCCTTGGAAAGTCACTCATCATGCTCACCATCACCTAAAACTTATTTTTACCACATGATTTTATTGTTCACATCCAAACCACATGATCATCATAACCTTGCATGTGCATGAACACCTCACACAACCAAAATTGTGTTCAAAGTTGCATTCTATAATATTTAATAAGCGTATTTCAACAAGGTAGATATAAGAATGTTTTCCATGTGATTTTAAGGAAACCATTTCCAAATTTTATCATCAAGTGAAATTTTCAAATGTTTCCCACTACACAAAACCTAATTTTCTACTTCCTTCAAGAAAACATTTTAGGGCAGTCAAGCATGTTGGTGGAAAACATCCCAAATACTAATTTATGTAATTGAATCCAATGAAACCAACAACACGTCAAACCATAGGTCCATTTTCATTCGTGAGTTGCAATTCATAGCCTAGATCCATTTAGGTAGAAAGGAAATTTTGGTCTCAAGGTCATTAAAAACACGTCAAGCATCAAAATTACATTCCATAAGATTTGGTAACCATTTTTTATTTTCACCATCAAATGCATTTTTCTAATGCCTACACTATGAAAAATCCTATCTTTCTTATTTATCCTAGAAACACCTTTATGGTGGTGCATCTTATGCTTGACTAATGCTGCTAGTCTTAATATATGTAGAAAGGTCCAATAGAATGAATGACTCATTCCAAGTAAAAAAAAAAGGAATGAATGACTCATTGATCCATAGGCCCCTTTTCATTTTATCATGAATTGCAACATGTATCCTAAATACATTTAGGGACAAAGGGGACATTACTTTTGATAGCATAAAAAACAAATTAAACATTGGAATTGATTTCCATAAGGTATAATATATGCAGTCAGGCTTGGTGGAGTAAAATCATTAGCACATGCTTCCGGGGAAACAATTTCCAAGTTTAACCATCAAATGCATTTTCCAATGTCCCCCACTATATAAAACCCTAGTTTTCTTCTTCATTTATGAGAAAACCTTTACAATGATGAATCCATGTGTGAACAATGCCCCTATCTCTAGTCCATATAGACAAGTCCAACAAAACCAATGATTCATCAATCTATAGACCTATTTGCATGCTATTATGAGATGCAACCCATAGCCTAAACTCCTTTAGGGAAAAAAGGAAAAATTTGTTGTGAGAGAATAAAAACATACAAAGCATCATAATTGAATTCTATAAGCTCCAACATGTGTGTGTAGGCATGAAATTGGTGAAAAGATTTCCATACATTTATGGGGAAACCATTTCAAACTTTTACCATATACCCCCACTATTCAAAACCATAGTTTCTTATTCATCCAATGAAATGCCTTTAGGGAAATGAATATGGAGGATGAAATTTTCCCCTCACACTAATTTGTGTGGATAATTCCAATAGAAAATTGTCTCATCAATCTGTGGGCTTTGTTAAACACATGCATGGTAAACACACATAAGGAGAAACTAAACACACAAGGAGAAATATAAGCTTGAGTTATTTTATTATTCACCATAGATGTACATTTATATCACATTGGTGTGACCCTTGGATTCCCATTCCAAGTGGTCTCTTGGACTCCATTTGTCCATTCACCTTCCACACCTACCCATTGAGGATTAGGTGTCCAACATTCCCCCCCTTAATCCGAAGGGGTATGTGTGAGTCCAAGAAGAGAGTTGTAATACAAATATGCAAAGTATGCATGGCAGAAATTAGGCTGAATCAACTCTCTGAAATGTTGGCATAAATAGGTGGTTTAAGGATGACCACCAACACTGGAATGCTTAGTGCAGTTCCCGGAACTCTTCCGAATCTGGCAAGAAGCTGAGGGATTTTGCTAGAGGAAGTGTCTCTTGTATTTTAAGAGGGAGACATTCAACCTAGAAGAAGGGAGGTCTACAACCTGTGATGGTTTAAGGATGACCACCAACTCTGGAATGCTTGATGCATTTCCCGGAACTCTACCAAAATAGGCAAGAAGCTGAAGTCTTCTGCTAGAGGAAGTGTTCTGAATTCTTTGAACAAGAAGAATATCAACATCGCCTACATGGTTTAAGGTTGTCCACCAACCAAAGTCATGCTCATGGGCATCCGTGTCTCTGGCTATAACTCTGAATCTAGAATGACAAGTTGTGGCTTAGGCTCACTTGAACTGTTGTGTCTCTGGCTACAACTTTGAATTTGGATTGAGAGATTGTGGCTGAGGCTCGCTTGAAGTGGCTTCGAAGCTTGTAGATGACCACCATTTCCCCCCCTGTCAAGTACAAGGTGAGATGATGGTGAAAACTCAACTCCAAGATTGTTCAATATTCAAGAACAAGTTCTGACATATGACTTAAACATTTTCTTGGTTTTTGATGCCCATTTCCAAGAAGCGATCCATCTAATATGAATCTTTGTTCTCGTAGGAGGCTTGTTTTTGAAGCATCTGTGTGAATAATGGGTGTGCCGACTACAGTGCTTGCATGGGTGAATATCAAAACAGTGATCTTTCATATGGCCAACTCAATCACAGTGTTGGCATTTTACAATCTGTTGTTGTTGTTGTGGAAGAGGAGTAGGATCTGGAACAATTGAAGGTGAATTATCATGAAAAAATCTGGCACTCTCAAATTGAATGGGCTTGGAGTAGTCTAGAATATGAAAGGAAAAATCCTGTCATATCCAAGACCAGTTATGTGCTTGTTGTGGACAAGCTCTTCCCAAGGTCTGATGATGGGCTTGGGAAGCGCATGCTGAATTTCAACACCTGCATGCAAATCTATCTTTGAACTAGGCACTGAATATGAATCGACTACAACATTATTGACTTGCTTCTTATGGGATTCTATTTCAATGTTCTGAATAGAAACAGGTTCAGAATGATGACTCTTCTATTTTAATTCTTCTTGCTGCAGCTGAGATTCTAGTTGCAGAAAATCAATCTTTTATGTGCATTTTGTTGACAAAATTTAATGTCAAAAAGAGAGGTTTTGCTGATTTTGATAGTGTCACTAGCATTATATTGTATCAAAGTTTCTAGGGACTGTAATACTTGATAAACTTTGACCATTTTCTCTGGTATATATTGGTCCCCACAGAGGTTATAATGTTGCTCCCTTAAGAAATTCCTCTCACACATGAAGCAAAGATAAGGTGAAGGCCTTATCAACACATCAACCTTCGCCCCTCACGTAACAAGTGGAAGTTTCATATTCCCAAACGAGTCCAACCACACTCCTTGACAACAACTGAAACTCGCAGGAGGTAGAATCTTTTCCTACTTAACCACTCTGCTTGGCAATAACTGCAACTCGTAGGAGGGAGACTCTTTACCCTTTAAATATTCCACTGAAAGCTACAGTGACTAATCTTCACAATCAATGACCATATCAACTATTAATCACTTTAGCACTACCCAGAAAATAAGAGTTAGAGGACTGGTTTACGCACAATACAGATAACCCCTGGTTCTTTTCAAATCATACCAACAAACTTGCCTCTCGGTGTAATGCGTACACCCGGATCTATGTATGGGAATACGATATTCCAATAGTCCATAAATTAGTCTCAGAAGTTAACTTTCAACATTCAGAGGTTGTATGGCACATGGAAAATTCGCATGGCTCACGGGTTAGAGCGCAAATGCCGTGATGGATGGTGGTTTCCTACTCCCACCACGCTTCACGACTTTCTTGATGGAACGTGTGGTCTAAAAGGTTCGGGACAGAGGGCGACCATCAAAATATGAGCAGTAATTTCAATAAACAACAAATTAACAAAACATCGTGCTCAACCACACAGGAAAATCAATGCAAATGAAGACATGTTTTAGCTTTGTAAAAACGGGAAATCCAGTGCAGAATTATTAATGTGCAAGTTACAAACTCTCATTCATATCTCTTCTTTTCAATGAAATCTAGGCAACATCCCTATTCATTCTTGGCCAAAGAAGAGGTGGGATGTTGGCTTGGTGGAGGGTCGAAGGGATTGCTGGCCAACAGGGAGAGGGACCAGCGTACTGGAGGGAGGTCGATACCTCAAGAAAATGCAAAACCCATTGAATAATTACGATTTAATGTAGCGACTCCTCTATCCTTTTTATATCTCTGCAGCGAACACTAAAGCCTTCAGCGCTATACCTTCACCCTCTGGGGAACCACGCAACATGTCTGTTGGGAAAAGCCCTAGAAATCGATGTCGACATTAGCTCCTCCGCACTCGCGAACAATAAAATTCACCTCACCCTCGATCTCTATGAACATGGCGTTCATGGTGGAGTCTTAGGCAGAGGAAGAATTGCTTGAGCAGGTCCTTGGGGTTGTTCGGATTCACCAGATTGAAATTTCCTCTCTATTGTATATGTTGACGCCGCGCCCACAAACAATGTAGATAGGCACCGAAGGAGCGCAGATGCCAAGGGACAAGAGCATGTTCGAGGAGCCAAGGGAGGGGAATCATGGTGCTCAGAGGCAGAGTGTGCTTCGCAGGGTGTATAGGAGTGTGATGCCACGGGGTTAATAATAGATTCTTTTGGAGGTAGGATTGACTATGTACAATGATACAAATGAGGAGCGCGCAGGCTAAGAGAGAGGTCGAGAACACCAGAGCATTCAACAACACAATATTTCAGTGCAAAGAAGCAGAGTATGAACGCAGCAGTGGTGTGATGGAACAATTGAATGAGGGAGAGCGCACTGCCTGAATGAGGGAATCGATTATGGAGAGTATTCCATCCACTGTTTGAGGTAACAATGCTGCAGGAGGGACAGAGTAGAAAAGAGGCAGGACTGAGCATTACTACCAGTAGATTAAGGACGTTATGGGCAACATATTCATATTTGTCAGCCTTGATTTTAGCTCTAACGCATGCATAGGATGGCAGGAATGACAATGCGTAGAAAGGAGTGAGGAATCTGACAGATGGTCAGGAGGGAGGAGAGACCAGCACATTGTCAAGAACAAAGACCAACACTATTCAAGGCAAGGCAAAAAACCTAACACATAAGTGCACAATGAGGAAGAAGGCCACTCATCATGGCTCTGATACCATGTTAAACACACATAAGGAGAAACTAAACATACAAGGAGAAAGATAAGTGTGAGTTATTTCATTATTCACCATAGATGTACATTTATATCACATTGGTGTGATCCTTGGATTCCCATTCCAAGTGGTCTCTTGGACTCCATTTGACCATTCGCCTTCCACACCTACCCGTAGAGGATTAGGTGTCCAACATGCTTATTTTCATTTTATTGTGAGTTACAATTCACAACCCAAAAGCACTCAAGGATAAAGGAAACAGTGGTCCAAGGGCATTAATAGTGCATTGTATATCAACATTTCATTATGTAAGCTCCAATGAGCATATTTGGGCATGGTGAACATAAAAAATTTGGAAATGCAATTCCAAGGCATACATTTCCAAGTTTTACGATCAAATACATTTTTCCAATGCCTCTCATTACACCTTCAAACTAAGAAAACATCTTTGGGGTGGTGAAGCTTGTGCATAAATTATTCCCATAGCATTGTTTCATGTAAAAGATTCCAACATGACTAATGAATCATTAATCCATGGGCCCTTTTTCATTTTATCACAAGTTGCAACTTGTGGCCCTGAGCCATTTAGGGAAAATGGAAAAATTGGTCCAAGTGCATAAAAATCACATTATGCATTGAAATTGAATTATGTAAGCTCTTACATGTGTTTTTGGGCATGGAAATGGTGAGAACATTTTCCATGCGATTTCAAGTAAATGATTTCCAAGTTTGTCCATCAAATGCACTTTTTCAATGTCTCCCTTGTGCAAAACACCTTTAGCGTGATGAAGCTTATGAATGAACAATGCCCTAACATTTCTCTATGTAGAAAAGTCCAATAAAAATGATGACTCATTAATTTGTGAGCTCATTTGCATTTAAACACAACTTGAAAATTATAACCCCGATGAACCATAAATGAGAGAGGTATAGCCTAGTCACTTCACTAACATGGATTCTCTACAAAATTCAAAGCCTGTCCTTTAATATCAATCTTGTATATATATATTTGTCCTTAGTGTGGCTCCATTTATCATTTGACCATTCTCAAGTTTGACATATCAATGACATACATGGTTCAATTTCCATCCATGAAGGGGGTGAAGGAGTCATTTCCAAGTTCCACGTGCTGCAAATAGCTTCTGTGTGAAGAATTTGCACAAGTACATTCATTCAAACAAATGCCAACTCTCCAACCAATGACATGGGCTCCAATAAGAATGATGAAACAAAAACTAACAATTATATTCTTTCATTTACTCTCAAGCAAAGTCGCAAGCTCAGAACAATTGCTTGTTAGAAGGCTCAATATAATATGCAGGAATTGGTTACTAACAATAGATAGAGGGATAAATAAAACCCTCATAGAAACTTGGTTTCCAACGTAGAAACACAAATGACTGATTAACGCTTCAAAGGCTTGCAAATTTTGTTGTATAACCCCCTAAAAATTATAGAAATTGTCTTTAAATTTTGTTGAAACATGAACCTTTAAACCATCATGCTTAGATATCCAATTAAAAACATTAAATATAATAACAAAAAATTGTTACATTGAAACCATATTGAATTCATCATTTAAACACTACCCAAAGAACATGAAAAGAGCCTCAAAATTTTCAATGTTCAATTTAACAAAGAATATACATGGGATGACACTTATCCAAAGCACATACGAAATGATAGTAGATGGAAACCGTTTACGAAATGGTTTATCAGGTAAATCTTGTGAAAATAGGCTTCATTAAAATGGTGATGAATGAGTGAATTCCACCTCATGCCAAATGCATTTACCAAAGAAACTTGCACAAAATAATGAAATCAAGGGACATCAATTTTTCACTCAATGGAAATGTTCACTAATCAATATGTAAATCCATTCACTCTATCCTAAGCTTCATATGTATAAACTCAAGCTTCGACTTAGACTTTTTAATGAAACAATACTCATAAATTCAATGCCTTCCCCCAATCACTAGAAGGGAAAATGCAAAGATTTTACATAAACGTGTTTAAGTCTTCAACACCAAAAAAACTCTATCCTAAGCTTCATATGTATAAACTCAAGCTTCGACTTAGACTTTTTAATGAAACAATACTCATAAATTCAATACCTTCCCCCAATCACTAGAAGGGAAAATGCAAAGATTTTACATAAACGTGTTTAAGTCTTCAACCCCAAAACCCTTGCCAAACAATTTGGATTAAATAACAATAAATGAACCTCCCAATGAAGAAAAAATTATTTTATTTTTCATAATTGTGAAAAGGTTGTAACATAAAGATTAAAAGGAGGTGTTCAAGCGTGCATTTATTAAGTCATTTAAGCTATCCCATGTTCATCTCCAGCCAACCAATTTTCGTGATCGAACTATTTTCCCCACATGAATGGTACGGCCTATTTATGTACTTGAGAGATAAGGCACAACCACCCAAGCAGTGTATAGCATTTATGTCCTAAGGAGTGTCCCCTCATATCCTTCAATGTTTTGTTGGTTATGAAAATCACTTCATAGAGAGCATGTGGCTTTAACGTTTAAGAGATCGCAAGCGAATTCATTGTTGATGTTTTAATATAATTGAATTCTATAGAATATTGTTGGGTGTGTGTTATATTATTTACATGTATTATAGGATAAATTTTTATTTTATGTGGATATAAGGATGGGGTGAACACAAAGATGGTATGCAGACTTACCTATGGTTTTGCACATGATTTTTGTGCATGGTTTTTTTGGGCACAATGGTTTTTTCTTATGGTATTTGTAGATCTGGTCAAGAGAACTACAGTTATGTTCTAATCCAAGGTTAGCAGAATGGGGTTTGTGAATGCTTCGACATGTATATATATGTATTGTAACATTGAAAGGAATATAATGAAAAATCAATCTGGTATTTTCAATTTTGGGATTTAGGGGAAAATATCTATGTACATTTGTTTTACGTTCTCGCCATTGCATATTTTTCTGTTTTAAGAATTCGCTTTTAGGTAATTTCCGTACATCATTAAAACCTACAAAATTAGAAACTAAACTGATTAATTGCAGCAACTAGTTTCTAATGGCTATTGATATCGAAGTGTAACAATAATAGAATAAGGTGATTACAATGTTTTTTTTGTGTATAAAATGAATTTTTGACTAGTAAATAATTTCTTCATCACAACCATCAATCTAATTATTAGCATCATCCTAAACACCAAGGAATCACAATTAACTCTAACAAAACAATTGACATAACCATTAATAAAATTTCAATAAGAAAATACATAACGTTTAGCCTAGAAACCGAAGTGGGAAAACTAGCATTCAATAGTTTTTCAACTTTCATTTCGGAAAATATCAAGTTACAATGCATTTCATGGCTCTATGGCCCAACAATTCACACAACATATTCTTCTTTGCATTCTCTCCTGGTGGCCCCAAAATACTCTTTGAAAGTTAAGTTATGATGAGATATAGGAGAGTTGGGAGATAATGGGAAGACCAAGAGACTAACTTTTTAGTTTCCATTCTTTTGTATATTTTCCTTTTTTATTTTCATTTTTCTATTTTATTCAATTCTTTTTCTTATCTTTATGTTTTCACTTGCATTGTTTTTGATATTTTGCTTCATTAATTAATAAATTACATTTGTAAATACTCAATCTTAAAATCATCCACTTGTTTGAATTTATTTTGAATTATTAGAGTCATTTAGGGGAAAGGGAACACTAATACTATGGGTATAAAAAACATATTGTGTATTGGAATTGTATTCTATAAATTATGGCAAGTGTGTTTGGCCATGGTGAAGGTCAGAACGCTGCCTACTTCTACGGGCATTAAAATTTTTACGAGTGGAATAAAATTACATAAGCTCTAGCAAGTGTGTTTGTTCATGGCGTATGGTTAGAGCATAAAATTTTCAATGAATAATCAAATCATAATTAAAACAATAAAAATGAACCTTGCCTCTAGGAAATGGTTGAGCTGAGGCATTTCATTTACAGAATCTCGATGTTCTAATTTCTTATTTTACAATGTTTCATAAATGAAATTGGATTCTTGCAGTAGTTGCATTTAATGGTTCAACTCATGAGATGGCTTTGATTGATCTATCAATATGAAGCAACTTTTCTAAAAGTAATTTTTTTCTAACTTTAGTTTTTTTTACTTCTAAAACAAGAAGACCCAAAATCTAAAAGTAATTTTTTCCTAACTTTATTTATTTTTTAACTTCTAAAACAAGAAGACCCAAAAACTACCATTATGCTAGAGTTTATTACCACCTAAGGATATAAAACCACGTAAGTATAGGTATTTTTGAACAGAATTTGTAATGGTCCATGTTGATTCACTAATCACTCTATGCATGTGAACCGTCCCTTTTTTTTTATACTTTTACATATAGTTCTACCAAAGTATACCACCATCTTAGGGATTCAACAATGACAAAAATATATACTCTTAAATATAATTTTAGGATTTTTATGATAGTTCATTAATTCATCAATTCATCAATGCATGCCAACCTTTTTTTTGAAAAAATATCTTTCTAACTGTAGTTTCTTTGAGTTTCAAAATTAAGAGTAGACAATAACAATGGTTTTGCTAGTATAACTCAAGCATTACAACCATATACCCAAGTATTATCAAGTATAATGTCAGTGTAATATAGTACACAGATTGTTTTATCGTACATATGTTTTAATGGGTTTTTAATATTTTAACCAAATACCCAAGTATTATCAAGTATAATGTCAATGTAATATAGTACACAGATTGTTTTATCATACATATGTTTTAACGGGTTTTTAATATTTTAATTATCTTTATTTATTTTGTATTACATTATCGATGATTACAAAATAATACAGTGAAGGAGATGCCTTTGGAAAATAAATGAAAGGAAGGAGATGCATAATAACTACGTTTGGAAAGACTATCCAAGTTGTCATGTTTGAGGTTGTGAGTGAGGATCCAAACACAATGTATCACAAAATCCCACTTGTATAGGGGTTTTATAAAGTAAAAAATATTCAAATGCATCGTCCATAGTGCATTGTTGGTCACTCCCACTCTTGAGAAAATGCTTAAGGATGTAGAGAATTGTGTTACCATATGGTACAATTATGAAATCATGTGGGTGTGGAGTATTGGGTATATATACAATTAATGTTATATAGTTCGGGTTCGAGTTTGAGTTCGACAATGCTTATGTTTGGTTTGACTTCGAATTTTGAGATGAGGTTTAGAGGAGTTTCGCTATTAAATTCATGTGTATATATATATATATATATATATATATATATATATATATATAAACATAAAAAAATGTGATAATGGACATGGAAACTATAAGGACAAATTACAAGTCTTAGTTGTGACATGAAGTTATGAGTTTTGATCTATGGACTTGGTCAATGGCTATGAGGTTCGTTGAACCTCAACATTTTTTTAAGGTTCACCAAAATTCAAACTTCAAGGTTAAAGTTCGACGAACCTTGTGACATAGTATACAAGTACATATTTTAATAAGACAATGAACTTATTTTATTATGCATTATATTTGAAAAATAGCGCCTAATAATTAATTGTTTATATTTATGTAGGTACATCCATGTCACGGACCTCAACATGCCATGTCGTTCCTCCATACTAGTGAACTATTTTTCTTACTATTTTCATGTTCATGGTCATGGCTATAAGTTATATTTTTGTTGCTTGTTAGTGATGGCATTATTTAATCAATTATGGAGATTCATTACTAATACAAATGGCACACTTGATACCAAAAGTACTAAGATTTTTATAGCATTAATGCTGATATACTTCATGTACTATTGCATTACATATGATGCATTGTTTTGTGTATGTTTTCCCATAATGTTTAATGTTTTTATTTTCACAATATTTTTTTAATTATATCTAATATCTGAGTTAATGATTTTATTTTTGAAGTGAAAATTTATCATCCATTAGCTATCAATATCATGATCATGGTTTTTTATTCTTTAACCAGGCCTCAGTTCTTTGACCTTACCTAAGATCATGATTAAAACCATGACTTTAGTACACGATCTTTCCACTAGGACCTTTATTCTTAGGAAAATATTGGGACCAATTCCCATGGTCAAGACTCTAACCAAAGCTTAGGGCCTTGACGATACCTTAGCTCGCAACTTGGTCTAGTGCCTTAGTACCTCAATTTTGCACTAAGGCATTTCCTACTTAAGAAAAGTTCAAGACATGGGCCAGAACACTAATACATCTAAGACTAAATTGTGACGACATAGTATGACAATATGACCCATATTATTGAAAAGGTTAAGAAAATTTTCATTTTGTTTGTTTGTTTTGGTGGTGTAAATTACCCATGTTCACCGCAATTCTAACAACCCATTTCCATGGTGTCGAAATTGTGATGGACCATTTGTAGATCGTGTCACATGCAACAACAAGTGCAGTATGTCACAATTGCGACATCTAACTTTTGGAGTAAAAATCACAACGAACAACATCTGTCATCTTAATTTCAATGGAAAATGTCTTTCTACATTTGGACATCAATTTGATCGTTAGTTTGATGGTCATCTTTGACATTGACTAGTGATCTAACATCACAATTGCAGTGATAAATAAATATATAAATATCCTGCATGTAAGAGATGTTGTGTTATCTTTGTATAACTACAATAATTCTGAAAGGTTATAAGGTATTTTTCGTGAGTGAAAAAAAAATTGTTTTATATAATTGTTTTGTGGTTGGGAAGAATGTAAAAAAAAATAGATTAGAAACTAATCAACTAGTGGCCAATGATGGAAAATGTTATTGCCCTTGCAAATTTTGAGGGTGCAGAGGTCCATGAAGAATTTCATATGAAACAACTTATATACATTGTAAGAATAATGGGCATATTGAAGGGGGGAACGAATATCATTTGGTGATAAGCTATATTTTATGAATCATTATATATTTTATTTTTATTAATTATATTTGTAAAAAAAATTGTTCTTATAATATTTATTCTGCAGACTAATTTCACATGATTGTTTGTAATTATTATAAAGTTAAGGTGGCCACCTAGGTACTTTGATTTGAATGCACCAATTAATAGTACTAAAAATGATGTTCTACAAGTTGAGGAACATGGATAAAATATGGTCGAAGATCAAGATAATGATCGTATGAAAGAAGATGACAATAATAACATAGTTCAAGATGATGGGACAAATCAATTGTTCCAATACTTGTACGGTGATGGGAACGATGATGATATTTATGATGCAATTGTGCTACAGAAGGCATGTGTTGTAGGGTAAATTGCATGGGTGGTAGCAGATGTAAATTCCCTCTCGAGCCTTCTTGGGACCCAAGGCAGACTATCATATTAGCTTCAACTGTCATGGATAAAACATACATATGTTAATGCTAACTATTGATTGACAATGTAGATGAGAGAAGAGTTACCTCAATATGTCGCGCAGTCCTATTGGATATCCCAATGTAGTGAAGTGGAGGACCACCTCATTCGGATATCAAACTTAACAATAAAAAAACTAACATATAACTGAACATAAGCAAGTATGAATATAAGCCACTTATCACATGTATCTTCAAGAAAATATATAAACTAATGCAACATCAAGACAACCAAGTGGACAAAACATAGGGAGTTCTATATTATTAAATCAGTGAAGCAGGATTACAACCATATCGGCTTGACCAAGCCTCCCTCGATCCTTCAACTCCAATATCTCTCTCTTCAATTCCTTGGCATGACAATGCTTGAGTTATCGACTCTCAATGAATCATGCAAGCACTATAGCCTCACACCAATGAGCAATCATTCAACAAACCTTTGACCTTCGTAATTATGCCCAAGCCTCCAATTTATAGGAATGGGGAGGCTTACCCTTGAAATTTCTTCCACTATTTCGAATAAGGTAAAATCTAGGATGTTTCCTTGCTTTATTTCTTTTTCATTTCTTAGATGAATTAGATAGGTTTGGAAATATCCATAGTGAAGACTAATATGCAGGTTTCTTGTTTTTTGAACTGACTAATTGAGTAAAATTCGGGATTTCAATCGGTTAACTCAATATTTTTCCTTCGAACCTCATTAAAATCCACTAACGCTTCCCTTTAGACAAAACAATGCATTAACCTAGGCACTAACGCTCTCTGCTAGGGGTTAGGCGGTGTTATAAACCCTTTTGATTGTTTCCAGGGTGTGTTACCCTGACAAATAGGACTGTGACTTAGGTATTTCATTCAACTAAAGTGTCATTAGGGGAATTTTGAGGTATAAAATGGACCTCCTAAGGAAATTATAAAATAATAATGGAAATAATAAAATAATATTAGATTACATCATCAAAATTTAGAGGGAAAAAAGAAAAAAATATTTTTTCAACTTGTATTTTCAACTTATCTCACTATGGGTTTACACAAATTTCGAGTGACAACACTTGTTGGATGCATAATTTGATTCATCATCCAAGGAGTATCCATGTTACATAATTTTGATTGACCCTGTTACACAAAAAATGAGAAATAAATGAAAAATGTGACTGCAATTACGTTTTTTCATGTCTTTCTCATTTATGCGTAGCAAGGTCTATTGAAAGTATGAAATGAGTTGAAAAATTAGTTTTATAATTTTATTATTTTTATTTTTTTACTCCAAAAATGGTGAATCATCCCCCATGGTTTACATCATCATATTGAATCCTATTGGTTCTTACAAAGTTTATTTTGGTTGTACATTTTATTAGGAGGCCCATTCTAGACCTCAAAATTCCCCTAGTGCCTTCTCCTCTGAGCTGATGAGGAAGTTATTTTGTTGTATAACAAATTCCCCCTAAAGTGTGAGGGCAGAGATGAAGACGATGGTTTAAATACTTTACAATTGAAAGAGAGAGAGAGAGGAAATTCGAGATCCAGGGAGACCTGAAACAAGAAAAATATGTTAAAAGTATAAGAACCTACCCTGAGTCGGGCATTCCCATGCTCAGTAGTTGTATCAGAGTGATTTCTTGTAATATTCCCAATAGTCCCAAGCTAATGGGAATATTCAATTTTGTTTTATTTTTCTCTTTGATGAATAAATGTGTAAAGGAGGATCAATAAAAATCCTAAGGCTAAATCTAGGCTATTTAAATAAGCACCCTTAGATGTGAAAGGGGCTGAATCTTTTGACTAGGTCAACCATGACCAAATCAATAGCGTTGTCTTGGAGGAGTGGCCATCATTGAGGCACAACGCAGTTTTAGTTGGAGGTGGCTCATGTGAAAGGAGCTATTTCATTGAGATGGTTTAGGGTTTTGCAAGCTCTCAACTTATAAAAGGAAGAGGATGGCCGCATGAGAAGGTTGTTTATGATATTGTATTTTCAAAGTATATTGTATGTTTAGACATATCTCATTATCCTTGTTGTTTAGCAGAGAATAGTGTTGTTTAGCATTGTGTGTTCCTGATCGAGAATCCCACCTCTTTCCTTGAGAGGCCTCTTGGAAGAGTCTTGCATTTCTTGTCCACTATCAGGCTGAAGGCAAAGCTTCTTCTTCCAATTACAATGCAGATCTTGTTGAGGGTTTGGTTGTCTTTGTAAGCTGCAGCAAGTGGAGGCTATAACTACTCAGATCTAGGCCATTCTAGTGATCCTTTTCATTGGGGAAGTCTTCTATCCCATTGGTAAGAGAGTATTGGATGATTGGAGCTACATTTTCAGATATTGGCTTGAGGCCAAACTTGTTCTAAAGCCTACAACGCAGTATTTCTTCTAGAACTACGTTATTTGTGTGGGTACTGTTGCAGGGTATTTTGGCACACTTTTTGGAGGAGTGGCTTTCATGTTTTGGGGATCTGCCCTTCATATTTGAGATCCAATTGGAGGGGATCATCATATTGCATATATCAGATTAGAACTGAATTTTCATGTATTTCTAAATATTTCTGCAGATCTGCAACATTAGATCTCAGATATACTCCTTGTACTTCATGTTTTGCTAAAAACCCCAAGGGGATTTGAAGAAGAGCCTATCTAGTGTATGGATCTGATATAGATCTAAATTTTTATACAAATATCTGCTCTAGATCTGAAGTGTAATCTACAATATTTGCAGGCATTAAAATAATGTTGTCAAGCTCTTTTCAGTCTTAATACATGGTTGCAACACCTCTTTTTGAGGATTTTCTTCTATAAAAGTCTTCTATTTCCTGTTGTACATCTCATGGGCTATCTTGTGCATATATTTTGCTAATTTAAATGTAAATAAAGAGCCTCCATATTGGCCTCTTGATCTTACATAGTTGATCTGCGTTGTTTCTCTGCATAACTGTTTATTATTGTTGCATTCCCTATTTGGGAATATTGCATTTCTCAAGGAAGATATATGACCGACATGTCCAATGATAAGCACAATGTGGAAGTTGTGTCATAATAGGATCAATCTGACGAGTTGTATTTGAAAAAAATATATGCAACTTGGGAGAGGAAACAAGGCTAAGTGATGTAAGCCTCTACCCAAAGTCTTGTCATCGTTCTCCTAAACTAAATATTTATGCACATGTGAATAAAGGAGTTGTAGTCGAACATGTGAGAAATCGTCTGATTACCAGTCAATGATGGAAATTGTTTTCAGACGTGAGGATAGTTGTTGTCTTGATGGGGCCTAGACCCAGGTTCAGATATGGCTACGTGAACCAACAAAACCCACTATTATCGGCCTTTTCAGAAATGATATGTTGCGCAGATCGAAGTCTCACTCGAGGAATTATTAGGGGATGCTAGAACTAGGTTTCTGCATCCAGAGTGACTATGGAGTGTGGTTTTAGGTATTATCTTATCTTTAACACTTATCATAGCTTCGCAGAACGATATGCTATCTACGTATTCATTATTCAATACTCTAGTTAACTAGCTATCAGACAACACGATTTCACTTGAACATGCATTAATCAACATAAGAAACTATAATCCAGACTTTTCGATGCAAATATATGTAAAAACCATAAATCAACATAGATAATAGAAAAATAACAGATAAAACAAATAGATGAGTAAACAACATAGATCTTTCTTCAAAATCTTCTTTTATTACTTCCTATCTAACACTTTCCACCCTGTGCACTCAACTACAGACTTTCTAAGGTCTACGCGCACTCAAATACATGAGCCTTCCTTTTCACACAAAACATATAATACATCTCAATACAACCTTACATCCAAATACATTCTATGATTCATTTAGGAGTTGATTTTCTTCAAGACTATCCTAGACTCCTTATATAGTTATCTATTTTACAATACCATGGTCAGAAAACCATGGGCAGAGCTCAAAGTATACAAAATATTCCCATCCCTTTACAAAATAAGGGACTTTTACCAGCCCTTAAGACTCTATGACATCTATGTGCTATGTGCTCCGCCCTCAAAATGCGACGTCTTTATCAACATCTTTAACCAAGGGGTACACTGTCCAATAGGCCCCCAACATAAAAATGTGACTCGTCCCGAGTCACTCT
The DNA here is from genome assembly GCA_034641835.2 of Pinus albicaulis. NCBI lineage: Eukaryota > Viridiplantae > Streptophyta > Pinopsida > Pinales > Pinaceae > Pinus > Pinus albicaulis. The sequence continues at coordinate 580,163,788 of CM076573.1, read as the reverse complement.
GCTAGTGCACCCTAAATCTTAACTTTGATGATGCTCAATGTATCCTTCAGTGGCATGACTATCTCGGCGCACTTATTTTCAGCCTCTCGTACTTCAGTGAGCAACTTCTATGTGGTTAGCTTGGCTATTTTCTGAGCAATTTCCTTCTGTGTCTGGTGCAGAGCTTTTAGCTGTTTCTCCACAATTTGTGATAACTGACTGGATTTGGCTTCCCATGGATGCGTTATGGCTGTGATAAGTTGTTCCTTTTTGCACAACTCATCAATCCATCACTGCAAAAAGTTACCCTCTTGGAGACAGTTATACCATTGTACCGGTGCTAGAGTCTTCACTATTGAATAATCACACACCATTAACACACATAAAAACACAAAAATTTATACCCAAACATAGTCATGGCGGAAAAGGATTCAGCCTCACAACTTCCTCACATATTTTCTCATTATTAAAAGAATGTAGTATTACAATTTAATATATGAGGAGACAGTGTCTCAAGATAGTGCGTTCTATCTTGGACACTTTTGGTTGAGACAATTTCTCAACCATTCACACACCAATCTAGAAGCTACCTAAAATAACTTCTAACTTAGAGGAACAACCCAATCTAGAGAGTTAGGCATAAATTCCTAACTTTTAATATTTAATTTATTAATTTATTTTGGATTTATTATTGTTTTATGAGAGAGGCTAACATTCCCCCCTTCAATGATAAATCCAAAGTAAGAATGAGGAACCATCTTCCAAGTTCTCATGTTGATCCTCAAAAACATTGCCTGAAAAACAGCCAAAGCTGGATGCTGAAAAAACTGCAATTCGAAGAGACCATGAGTCAGCTGCATATCTGATTCATCTCTGAATTTCTCTTGAAAACTCCATCACGTGCCAAGTTGAAAAAGGATCCATCTATCCTTTGCGTGAAATCGACATCCTTTGTCCACTAAAAAAATTTGTTGAATGCCCATTGGATGATGATGTCAAAAACAACTCAGTGTTGCTTTTACTGTGTTGAAAACTTCTAACTGTTGCTTTGCTGTCAACTGCCCACCGGTGAATTTGTTGATGCCCACTGGCTGCTTTTGTTGGTTTTGTTGATACTTTCAGTCTGACAACCACCGTCAATTTCATTGACATTTTCCCCCCTTTGTCAGCTGAAAGGAGAGACAATCCTCTGCAAATTATTCTTGAACTCCCCCCCTTCAGGTGTAGGAGTGTTGCACTGGTGTACTCCCTCGTTCAACTTCATGAGAGTACCATCTTATTTTCACTGTCGGTTGCACTAGGTGGGATTGTATTCGGTTGTAGAATTGATACAATATTTTTACTGTGGACGACCATTCCCAAGGATCAATCCATTCATAATTTATCTTCAATATGGCTGATTTTTGTTGGTTGCAACATTTCTCTGATGAATGATTTGACTTTATACAATGGAGACAAGGATGGAGATAAAAACACTGATCTTCCATATGATCGGTTCTTTAACAATGAGGACATTTCGGTTTGGCTGCAACTTCGGGTTGCTTGCATTTTTGTTTGTCTGCAACTTTCTCAGAATGTGCTAAGTTGATTTGTTCAAGAAATTATGCACTGAAAAACGTAATGAGCTTTGAATAATCTGGGAGATGCAAGTTGGCGTCATCTTTGACATATCCTAATCCTCGTCGATTCCTGTTACTTTGGATTTCTTCCCATGGCTTGTGATTGGCTTGGAAGAAAGTTGAACTACTAGATCAACTTCGACACTTGAAGCTGTTTGGATGAATGACTTCTCATCTGGATAATTCAAAGACTTGGAAGCATCACTCTTCTCTTGTAACTCATTTCTTTGTAGTTGCGACTCCAGTTGAAGAAACTCAATGGTTTCATTTTTCTGTTGTAGATGTCGTGAAAGATCAACAAGAATGTCTTTGCTGATTTGCACCATGTCTTCAGCACTTGATAGGATCAATTTGTGAAGAAATTCTATTAGTTGGATGTGTTGCTCCATCAGAACTCGCTCTCTTGAATTCAGGCTCGGTTGTCATAGATATCGTGCTTTGAACTGTCTCACTTGACTTTGTTACTTGAATGACAGGCTCGCTTGCCGTGTGGCTTGAATGGCACGCTCGCTTGATTTGTTGATTATTGCGCTTGTTTGGAACACTTGTTAGAGTTGTAGAACTTTCTTGCTTGAACTCTTGAATTCACGCTCACTTGATGATGATCACTTTTCTTGAATGCTCACTTGAATGAATACTCACGCTCGCTTGCAGGAGATGTGAACTTGTTGTTTGTTTGCTTTAGAGGTAAAACTCGTGCACTCACTTGATTCTGCTTAAATGAAGGGTGTCGAACACTGTCGAAAATGCACCCAAGAAATAAATGACAAGTTCAAGTTTGATGACTAAGTGGAAGACTTAATTGAATTAATTTGACACAATTAAAAACTTGGGTGTCGGTTCCAACCGAGAGTGCACCCTTACAATCCAACTCAGATTACAAGTTCTTAAATTTATGTGCAAGAATGTTGATGTATACTATGTTTTGAAATGCTGGAGTTTGCAGATTCATTAACTTGATTGTATTGAGTGAATTTGCGTGTTGAGATAGAATGTTGATGTTGACAAATTTGATTATTTGTTGTAGTGGCGCAAATGCATGTGTTGAGTTTAATTATCCTTCCTTGCAGCTACTTCGTTACAAGTGTTGTGCTTGCTTGCATTGAAATTTATGTGTGTGTTAAATGAGATCATTTATGTGTCAAAACTAGACACGAATAGTAAGCAACATCCTAAAGCCATAAAAAACACGTGTCATCACAAACACACACATGGTGTACCTAAGATCCCCTTATTCAATTTCGAGCGGATCTAGGACACAAGTACCAAAAAATATGTCTTTATTAATTACTGGAGTACATCATCTTTCAACATTTGAAGCAATGATAATGCCAAGCTCTATCTTCAAAGTTAACTGCAATATCTGCTTTACTTATCTTTCACCTAAACCCTCACTTTTCTCACTCGACTCACTTGACATTCTGACTGTTCAATTACAACTTTAATTGTGAATTGAATTTGAAATGGACTTTATTGACCTTGACTCTTTATAATAAATTATTCAAAATAAAATCTACCCTTTTTGACTTATAAGACTTTTGACTTTGGATGACATCAACTGTCAAAAATATTTTTCAAATCTCACACCTTATCACTCCAATTTAAAATAAAATTACGTCTTATCTCTCCAAAAAATACAAAATACCTTATCACTCCAAATACAAAATATGCCCTCACTTAGTACAAATCTTAAAATATTTTAGAAATCAACCTTATTACTCTAAAAATATATATATATATATATATATATATATATATTCCTTCCATTCCTTATCTCTCCCAACGATCACAAATAATTAAAAATACACTTTTTCAAATCACTTACATCTCCTTTTAAACTTTCATGATGAAGTTACTTTATAAAAAGGCAAAAAGATTATTTATCACCATATCTATAACACCTTATCTTTTTATGACAACCACTTTCCCAATTTGTTCACACTTTTGAAACATGAACTAATATATTTTAATATAAAAAAATGCCCACTTTAAATTTTTTACCTTTGACTTCCACTCCAAGCGAAACATGTCACATTCTTCTAAAGTTTGTCTTCTGCACTTTTGTAATTAATTCTTGAGGCCTTTCACGAAGGATTTCAAGGGAGCATGCTGCATATCTCTTTAACGCAGTCCCAAATTTAACGCATTCCAACACAATGCATATTCTCCTCTGCCTTCTACATCTGTCTGCAATTGGACCACACTTTCTTCCATGCTATCTTTCTTTGATGGCTTGGATCTCTTCCATTACATATGTTGCTATAGATTCACTCATTTCTGTAGTGTTGACCGTGGGGAAGACTAAGACTGAATGAAAATGATTTGCATTACAAAGTGTTTTTCTTCAGATTTGAGACACTGATTGGGACAATTTGGCCAAGCGCTCAATATTCACTACCAACAAATTGAGAATGTGCTTCCACCATCATAATCCTTTGGCAACATTTGTACTTTGGCTTGCAAAATGATTCAAATGAGCTCTCCACTCACATTGATTTTCCTAGGGAACAATGACGCATCCTTCAATGACAACGACTTCACCTTCACCGCTCAATAGTATCAACAGATTACCGGGCCAAAGAACTGGTTGGGATGCTTTTGGGGCTGCACTTTGATGTGTCGGGCGCTTGCTCATGTGCAATAACAACAACAAAAAAAACGGGTTGTAACTTTGATGCATTGAGCGCTAGCTCGTGTTCAGCAAAAACACAAACACCGGTTGTAATTTTGATGCATCAGGTGCTAGCTTGTGTTCAACAACAACAAAAATATGGGTTGTAACTTTGATGCGTCGGGTGCTGGCTCGTGTGCAGCAACAAAAAAAAATCTGTATTTTTTATTAAATTGAGAGGAGAAACATGATGGGGATTTGCAATAATCGAATATGTGGGTTAATTCTATCTATAAAAAATATTTTTTTATGTGCTCTCGTTGCTAAGATAAACCATCGACAAGTTCACTCAAGGACCGAACCAGAAATTGACCACTCCAATTCAAAGATCCTGTGATTCAAGTGGTTGTGATGATGTCCTCATAAGCCATGTATAGTTGGTCCTTGGATGTGAGGCTATAATCAACAAAGACAAGAATGGCGTTGCAGGCTTCAACCTCACAACTTCATCACATTCTCATTATTAAAAGAATGTAGTATTACAATTAAATAGATGAGGATACAATGTCTCAAGATAGTGTGTTCTATCTTGGACACTTTTGGTTGAAACAATTTCTCAACCATTCACACACCAATCTAGGAGCTACCTAAACTAACTCCTAACTTAGAGGAACAACCCAATCTAGAGAGTTAGGCATAAATTCCTAACTTTTAATATTTATTTTATTAATTTATTTTGGATTTATTATTATTTTATGAGAGAGGCTAACATTCGCGGTAACCTTAATCTGGTCCATCTGTTCCAATTTATCTCGGATTTTTGCTTCAATATTATACACATGAGTGTCCTCCTGCAGTGAGGCCCAAACATCCATAGTTTCTTCAAAGACTCAGAGGCATTCATGGAATGTGGATTCAATGTTATTGCTCACATCCTCAATCTTTGTTGCGTGTTGCTCCCACACCTATGGTGGAGTAGTTGGCTGCAACTGCAACTGTAACTCAATGATATTCATCTATAGCTCAAGTCACACCTTGCTGACTTCAGTCTTGGAATATTTCACTCCCATCGTGAGCTTTTCAACTTTTTCCTCTGGTGTTACCTCGGCCTGAATCTGCAGATTAGGTAGTTTGTTGCATATTTTGGTGATGTCTACCTCCAAATCATGCATATTCAAAGCTTCCACATCGCGTTCCTGAATGAACTATTACTTTTCCTCAGCCATTTTATTTCACTCTTGCTTAACATCCTGGATAATAAATAGGGTGCGCTACTCTTGGATCTGAAATTCTTCTATGACGCCCTTGTGGAATGTGTGTAATTCCTTCAAAGGAAACGTAGAAAGGTTGAGCCTGGTGTTCTGCCAATGTGTCCCATGTGCCTGAGTCTCAACAGTGTCAAAGTATAAGGTACGTATAGGTATTGGCACCACACTAATATCAGTCATAATTTTCATCTCTTTCTCTGTTGTACTCGCACCCACTAGTGCCCGGCTCGCTTGAGTCACGCTCACTTGAAGCCCGCTTGCTTCACTCACGCTCGCTTGTATTGCACTTGTTTGAACCTCTAAAGCTTTGAGGCCATTTTGGACCTCTACCAATACCTTCTTATATTGATCCTTGATGTTACCCCATAAATGTTCGGTGACGTGACGAACAGTGTCACCAATTTCATCGAAGTCCCCATCGCTGAGGACCAACACTTCTGGGTCGGCGGACTTGTCCGACTTCACCTTCTTCCGCACGCCTCTGCCACCCAAGGAATTTTATCTCTTTCTAATGTAATGGGAAGGGAGTTCTACTGGATACCTAAATGTGTCATCACCACTTTGATCATCGCTCCCTCCCGTCTCCGGAGCATACTTCTCTATTTATCGCTCAACTTATTTTCTAGCCTCCTTATTAGTCGTGAAGTTGACGTGCTTAGGCTGCTTCTTGGTGTCCTTATTTCTGGTCTTCACACTGGTCTTTGTGCCACTCATGCATCCTTGATATGTCTCTACTCCTTTAGTGGATGGAGTTATCCAATCACTTGGCCATTCACTCACAATTCTCGCCACATCATCCTATGTCACCAGGTATGAAAGCTCATACCAAACCTCTGCAAGGTCTTTCTTCGCTCAGATGTGCACATGGTGAAAGTATTCTTTAAATTCAGTGACTCATTGATATTCTACAAATAGACTTGGTGATAGTCATGGCTTCTGTTTGATCACTGTATGTAGACTCATTTCATACCCGACCCAAAAGGATTATTCGCCATTACCCGAGTAGGCTCCTTTGAATGCCACAACGAGGCGTACCATGCAACCTCGTAGATATCTGGTTCCAAAGTGGGGAAATACGATTTGTCAGGCTCCTTCCATGCCATCAAGGTGATTAAGAGAAAGAGCCACATGTAGTGGAACTTCTTACCCTCCTCCTCTGCTTCTCTACAATCATTGAATAACTCCTCGCATAAATATCTCGCCCAGTTGTATACTATGCCTTTACTGCACTATGTAGCCATAGAGACTATTGGTGCTGAAACTTCCTCAGCGCAGCACTTTCGAATGATATTTCCTTCTAAAAATGTATGGAAAAGTGAATTGGCCTATCTTTGATGGAGTTAATAGAGTAACCCCTGGTTCCTTTTGTCGGGACATAATCTCACTTCATCTTATTGACCAGCTTCTTATCTTGGTCCTTGCCTACAAATGATTCAGCAGGGTCCAATCCTAGATAAGGAAGTTCAGTGATCTTCCTAATCAGCATTGCATCAATCGAGACTTGTTCTCCCAACCATAGAAAATCATTGTGTACTAGGGCCAACAGTTGGCGCACACAAATTGTATTAATAATTCTACGCCCAAAGTGCAGAATATATAGCATGTTCAGCAGCCCTCCATTCTGAATTCCTGCTACCCACTTTATTGGTTCTACCCTTTTCACCTTGGTAGCTTCATAGTATACAGAGCACAGATACTTGCTCGACTCAAATTGAGGGTACTTGAAACGGTCATTGAAATCCCAAACCTACATGAGAAGTTGTGGAAATTTTCCCAATAAATCTCCCTCAACCAGTAATTTTTTAGGCAGCAAAGGTGTAAAAATATTATACTTTACGGTGTTTGGATCCTTCGTTGGCTTTGCAGTTGTTGGTTTCCATGGTGGAATATAAGGTGGAAACCTAAACGGAGTTCCCCTCTTCTACATCAATGTCCTCTAATCCTTCAAGCAAGTTTTCTTTCTTTTCTGACTCCTCTACCTCGACATCCTGCTTCTTCCTATCTTATGTTGCCTTAGATCTTTTTTCTTTTGGGATTTTATTCCTGGGTGATGTGTGAAGCACTGGCTTCTTCTGATTTTTAGATGGCGCTTCACCTGCATCAATTTGTTTCTTGGGAAACCTCGGCCCCGTTACATTGGATGGTGGTGTTTTTTTCATTGTGTATCCTAACTCTGCCTTGATCAAAACCTCTTTAAGTGATTCAAAACTGCAATCTGAGATCCAACGGGATGGTCGACTCTCTCTTAGGAAAAACATATAAATTCTAAATTTCAGAGTGTAAAGTGTTCGAATGTGGAGCTGGATTCCTTATTTATAGAAAAATTCAAATTCGAATGCCATTATCTCCTTCAGATACACCTCATAAATGCATATTTGAAAGTGGGTCTGCCCAGACATGCCTATTAAATACATCCACCCTGCTCCTTGTCAAATCAACTGTTCTTGCTCCAATGGTCATATTTTGGGTGAAATACGGTAGACCCGCCTCTGTGGCGTAGTCCTTCTTCCTTCGGTGCAGTTTCCCCCATCTTCGCCATGATCCTACACCCCGCGTAGTACTTTTACTACAATGAAGTCTACCTTTGGCAGAATAATTTATAGTCCCATGCTCTCTTTCAACCGCGTGGAGCATTAAGACTCTTCTCTAGCCATATAGTCAATGTGAAGCCCCAAGGGTGGAGTCATCCCTATACAACTTCAGCCTGCTTCCATTTATATGCCTGGGAAACAACTCACCATTCAACTTCTTGAGTTGAACTGCACCCCCCTCCAAAATACTCCTGATAATGTACGACCCCAACCAGTGAATTTGCAATTTAACTGGAAACTTCGTGAACTTACTGTCATATAAAAGAACTAATTCGCCTTGTCTGAAATTATTCTTCTTAATATGTCATTCATGCCATGATTTTTCCCTCTCCTTCTGCACTTGTTGGTGAAATCCAACAATGAACCTATCCTCCTCCAGTGCAAGCAGTTGCTTCAATATCTGCTCCATAATATCATTGTCTGCCATATCCATGACTCTTGTGATTCATAGACTAGGTATGAATCACTCAATCGGAATTATAGCTTCCTTCCCATATACTAATAAAAACCAAGTCTAACCCATCAACTTATTACTAGTATTCATGTAGGCCCATAAAAATGTGGGAATTCGTAAGTCCCAATCATCCCTTTTGATGTTTCACACCTTAGTCGAAGTGTTCTCCATAATTTTGTTAAAGGTGTCAACTATCCCATTTTCCTGTGGGTGATATGACATACTTTTTAGTTAATGCATTCTGAACTCCGTGGTCAATGCCTCGATAGTTTTGTTCAGGAAATGCAAACCTCTATCGCACATCAATATCTTCAGGACAACCAAACCTTGACAAAATATGTTCAAAAATAAATTTGCAGCCGTATCTGCGCTACAACACTTCACTAGTTGTGCCTCAACCCATCATGGAAAATTTTAGGGGCTAATATTCGCAGGTGGGCTACTTTTCCACGATTTTTCCAAAAAAACGATTCACCAATTTCCATTTTTTATAAAATTGATTCGCCCAAATTTTACAATATAAAATTATTTTACGTTTAAAATCACCAATATTATATAGAGAGTATATATAAAATCATTATAAATTTCAATAATTTTACAAATACAACAATAAAATTTTTATAGTTTCCATATTAGGTACTAGTGAGATTTGCCAATTTTTTAAACTTCAAAATAAATTTCCATCCTTAAAATTTTCCCTGCAACCCATCTTGTGTGGTAATATGTCATAGTAATAATGTACTGTGCCCCTTTTTTCCTCCCTAGGGGATCAATTGGTCCCATAAGAACGATTTCCCATTTATCAAATTTCTGCAAAGTGACTTGAGGATGCAGTGCCATTTCATCCCTTCGCGATAGGTTTTTGGTCCTCTGACACACATCACAAGCACTACAATACTCCTTTGAATCCTTATGCACTGTGGGGCACCAAAGTCCATCTCATAGGATCTTCTATGCAGTGGCCTTTCCTGTGTAGTGACCTCCAACAACTTTGTCGTGTGCTTCAACCAAAATGTTGTGTCACTCGTGTTGAGGGACATATCTTCACAATACCTCATCAACCCCCATTTTGTATAAATGTCCGGCAATGAAAGAAAATTCGACTACCTTTACTACCATCTCTTTCTTCTATTGCATAATATACTCCGTGGGTGCAACTCCCGTAGTTAGAAAATGAATGATATCTACGAAATTCTCATCCGCAACCCGAATCTTGAAAAATTTTTCATCATGTAATCCTTCTTCAATATTCTTTGGATCGTTGCCTGTCACAATCCTAGAAAAATGATCAGGCCCAACATTCAAATGTCCCGGATTAACTATCACTTCGAGATCATACTCCTGAAATAGAAATAGCCACCTGCAAATATTCCCCCCCAACACAGGATTGTTCATCAGGTATTTCAATGCAGAATGATCGGTGAACATTTTGAAGTGCGTGCCTAATAAATAATGTCAAAATTTATGCAGCATATATACCATCGCTAACCCTTAACGCTCTATGGTGGAGTAATAATGTTCCACTTTAGACAAATTCTATATTTTGAAAGAAAAAGGGTGATCTAGATCGCCTTCTCTTAATTGCGATAATACAACTCCCAAATTTATGCAGGACACATCGAAATGGACATGGAACTCCTTCTTCCAATATGGAAAAAATAGAATTGGTGTAGTGACCATATTTTCCTTTAGAAAATCAAGGCTCTTCTGACAGTCATCATCCCAGCAGAACTTGACATCCTTCTTTAAGATTTTTTCCATTGGCACAGTGATATGCTCATAGGCCTTTATTAACTTTCTATAATAACCCATATGGCCAAGCGTCGTGTGAATCTGCTTCACATTCATTGGTGGCTCCAAATTTATAATCACAATGATCTTCATAGGATCTACCATCAATCCCTACTTGCAAACAATGTGCCCCAACAGTATACCATCTGGCACATAAAAAATACATTTATTCAAATTCAAGGAGATTTTATACTTCCTGTAGGTATCCATCATCAAGAGCAGACTAGAAACATGTTTCTTTAACAAGTCGAAGACTATCCAGTCATCAAAATACACCTCTAGAAATTTTTGGATATATTCTTTAAACGTCGCGATGACAAATTTGAAAAATATTTTCGTCGCATTCTTCAAGCCAAATGACATGACAGTGTACTAGAATGGGCTCCATTTCATCGCGAATGTGTTCTTGCTCCTATCTTCTGGCACGATCCTGATCTGATGGCATCCTAATAACCCATCTGTAAATGAGTAAGCTTCCTGCCCTCCCACATTATCCAAAACTCCATCAGTGAATGGCGTCGGAAATGGATCATGGACACATGCATCATTCTCTTTTCTTATATTGACACAAATCGTCATCTCTCCCTTGGTATTTTTCTCCTGTACCACCATAGGGCTAACCCACTCAGACTCCTCGATTGGTTCAATAAATCCAAGAGTGAGCATCTTATTGAGTTCTTCCCTTAATGTTTCTTCATATTTTGGGTTCAACCGATATCGGCGTTGTTTGACCGACTTCGCATCGGGCTTCAAAGTAATGTGCATGACTCCCAAATCTCCTAAAATTCCTTTCAACTCAGAGAAATTTGTCTAAAACAGCTCCTGGTACTCATGCAATAGTTCACTGACCTTATGGTGAGCCTTGGTATTGCACCAAGGGTGTTGCAACTCCCAAGGGCTACCCTTCTTTACTTTATCAACTTGGGGTTTGTACAAACTTGGAGGTGACAGTGTTATATACAAAACAGATGTATTATGTTCATGTCATCCTCTTCCGCTCTATGAAAGGGTGCTACTTCTAGGGGTTCTCAGTGAAGTCTGTCACACTTCAATGAAACTAAAATAAATTGCAGAAAGGAAATGACAGAAATGAAACTAATTCAATTTACAGAAAGGAAATGGCAAAAATGAAACTAATTTAAATTAAAAAAAGGAAACTAATTTAGACCACACTTAACTTGGCCAATCGGCTAAACACACCCTGCTTTATCTATCATGCTCCTATCTATGCATTTATTCATGACCTAATTCTAATTTGAAGAAGTGTGCTTGCAATTTGGAGGAAAAAGGACTAAAGAGGCTAATGGAGGGCTTAACGCATGAAACAAGGCTTAGAAGTGGAAAGAGTGGGGTTAAACCTTATAAAACCTTATTATAGTGCAGAAATGGCTTTGGAGTGGAATTTTTTGAAAATTACAATGACAGAGAAGCGCGATTACAGTTCAGGAGTAGGAGCAAAGTGCGATTTGCGAAAAGGTAAAATCTGCGAAGTGAGAAGTGCGACGGGGTAAAAATTGAGATTTGCGATGTGGTAAATGTTGCGAAGTGCGATATGCGATATCTCAATATTGAAATCGGTTGTTGGAAGTGGTAGGTGTTAACGGAAACCAATTAAATGTTGTGAAGTGTGAAATGCGATGACTGACGTGGCAATGGGACCGGTGATGGAGCGCGATCGCAATATCGCAATCGGAAGATTGGAGCGGTAAGTCTTAAAAGAAAAGGGTAAATGTTGCAAAGTGCAATTACGATGTATGGTAGTCAGAGAAACAAGAAGAAAAGGGCGGAGGTCAAAATTTGATGGTTTGTCAATCATTTTTCTTTCAAATGGTTGCAATAGCCGCTGAACATGAAAACAAAGGAATAGAAGGTAGACTTAGTCGTTTTGAAGTGTTTTTGGGTATAAAAAGGGTGCGACAGCTGCAATAAGTGTAAATAGAAGGGGATATAAGCGTAACAACAGAGATGGAAAATAAAGTGGGAAGGTGAGGGTGAAATTCTCCAGAACTTTAATACTGCTTCCTACAAAAAAACCTGTAGGTTCATGCACGAGAAAATAGAAAAGAATGCATGATAAAAACAGTGAACATAAATCAATTTTTTTGGCCTATGGGAAAGCCTACCCCCCTCGAGCTCTATTGACAAAGATGAGAAGGGAAGTCTGGATCCATAGTTTTTAGAGTTTTATCCTCCATTCTATTAATGAAATGAAAACCTACAACAACAATTCGAAACAACAACTTGAAACTATTAGAAGAAAGTTAACTAAATGACAGAAACAAAAAATAACTAATGGACATAAACAAACTAGCTAAATGACAGAAAGGAAAGAATGGTAATAGGAAGAGAAAATGAGGCACATGAATTGGGCCCTAATCCATGAGCTCAGCTCTCTAGAACTAGATCAACGAAAAGTCATATGAATACTCATTACATTAAAATGAAATCTTATTACATCATGAATGTCTTAAATAGAAAAAGCCTAATAGAATGGAAAATGGACGGCATGGGATGGAATGGAATGGACTATATCAAATGGACTAGAATCGAATGGCCGGATGGGAGTGGAATATAATCAACCCTAATTAGCTCTTGATTAGATTTATTTATCCTCAAGGGTAGCTACCAACAGTGCCCTAAAAAATAGGTAATGATTCCACTTGACTCCAAGTGAAGTATGGCTTGAGTGCACTTGGTCTTGAGTCGCTTGGATGCCTTTGGAATTCGAATTTTTGGAGGGTATCTCATGATGATCCTTTGGTTGCCTTTGAGATTTAAGGAGGGTGGACAACCCCCTTGAATCTCTCCAAAATTTCTCCCTAATTTCCTGATATTGTGCTCATTTATTCTCAAATATTGATCTTCCAGTGGCAGGGACTCCCTAAATCATATCCTTCTCCAAATATGCATAATATGCCAAATATTCTCACCATATTCTATAAAAATAACCAATATTAGGCACAAATATGCAATTACCTTTAATCCTTCCTAAGAAAATATTGAAGCATAAGAAAACATTATCAAGTGCGGAAGGAGAGATTTAATATATATATTCATGTGCATAAGGAAGGTAAATGGGCTTAAGAAAGGTTAGATGGTCCTTATTTTATGTCTAATTTAGAGGCCCATCATCACTCCACTACTGAAATTGTTGCTCATCCTCTGAGAAATCTATTCATCCTCCCTGCCTTATGGTTTTTCCTGCATGCTGGCTTATTTCATTTTCTGTTTATTGGCACATGCGCTGCTCCTCCTGTTAATGTTCTTGTTATTATTCTTTCATTTCTTCTTGTAGGTGCTTCATGGAGGTCCTTAGATGCATTAAGAAAATCTGTTTTACATTCCAAGAGGTGGTGGATCCACCTTTTATTTGATTTTTTTCTTTTTTCGTTCTCTCTTTTTTTTTCTTTTTCTTTTTCTTTTTTATTGCATGCAAAGTAAAATCACAGTTCTTTTTTCTATGAACTAAGTTCACCCTTGGTTATCCCTTGGCACTTCTTGTCTTCTATTACAATGAATTGTTTACTGCCCACTTTCTCAAGTCATTTTTACTTTTTTCTTGTTCCTTTTCTTGGTGGAAAAAGTGAGGCTAGTTGCTAGATAAGGTTGAGGTTGCTCTGCTACTAATTTTGGAAAACTTTCCTTCTCACGCTTTTTAATGTTTTATTAAGCTAAAATAGATTTGAAGAAAGGGTTAGATGATTGCATACCTGAGCCTTACCATTGATTTTATTTTGCAAGTGATATTGAAGCTGTTGATATGGTTGTTGAAGCTGTCTTCGGTGGTTCTGAAGTTGCATGTGATAATATGCTTGAGGTCCTTTTGGAGCTTCTGAGCATGAGAAGAGGAAGTCCAAGTTTGACTACCTTTAAACAGGGTTTTGACTTAATTTTATGTTTGTGCCAACTTGTTGTTTTTCGGCTTTCAAAGGTTGAAGAGCACCTACATTCATTAGAGAGAGATACATGGAGAAATGCAAATTTTTTTTTTGTAAGGCCTACTAGCTGCCTCTTTGAGGTTTTCCACTAGTAGGTCTGCCTAGGCACCTTAAAGGATGTTTTCACCTAGGATGTTTTATTTTTCTCTTTTTTTTGCCCAACCCAATGACCGCCTCATGGAGGTTTTCAATCAGTGGGCCAAAATCAGATGCCTCAAAATAGGTTTTCACCTGAGATTTTATTCTTTCCATTTTTTTATTTTTATTCTTTTTCACTTTCCTAATCTACATGAAAAAAACAAACCTTTTTCAACTATAGGAATACTTCCAATGGAGCCATGTACACATCAATATGACATATAAAATCATGTGCACACTTTGAATACATGCTTTGACATGTACCTAAATATGAGAAATGAATTTCTTTGACTGGGATTGTGTCAAGTATTGTTGGAGAAGAGTGTGTTGCTACAACTTAATGACTGTTTGGAACCATATGTCAATATAGTTGCAAAGCCCCTGGTTCACTTGTTGAGTTGGATCACCTTGGATTTCCTCTTCTATTATGGCAGTCAAATATTCCTCTTTTTTCTGATTGTTCTCTTGAACACATGGAGGAAATGCTGGTAAACATGAGGGAACTTTCTCAACATCTGATTCTTATTTATGATTTTCATCAAGTGCATCCCTCGATATTTTGATCTCCTCATTTGGATCTTCTTCTTCTTGATGTTGTCCTTCAATGACATTAATAAAATCTCTTCTTTGCAATACCTTTCTTTAACTACGATGCAAACCATTTAGATCAAGAGGATATGTTTGGTAGTGTTGTACCTCAACATTGTAAGTGAGTTGAGATACTTCATTGTATGGGCTTGGAAATAGTGGTACAGGTAGTTGAGTGGGGGTGGATATATGAGATGGATGTGGTTGAGTTTACGGTTGTGGTGGAGGTGGATGGTAGGGATATCATGGAGTCAGCTATGGAGGATATTGAGTGAAATATTGAGGATGTTGAGGATTTTCCCAATAAGGACCTTGCCAACCATGTTGCCAAGATTGGTTTTGGGGTTGAGATGGCCAAGGTTTCCAAGGAGGGAGTGTGTCCCAATTAGTTTGAGATGGATCTGAATAAGCTTGAAATTTTGAATTGGTTCCTTGCATCATATCAAGTTGACTAGGTTGCCAGGGTCTCCTTGGAGCTACATAACATATCTTCTTTGGTGATTGCCTTCTTCCATTGTATTCCTGGTAAAATTATTTAAACCTGGGGAATAATGAACAAAATTTAGTAGCATATGATTCTGCATGGATAACAAAAATATCAACGTCTTCTTTTTGCTCATTTTGCATTCTTAGCATTTCTACTTGTTCACTTAGATTATAGAGAATTTCTGTTTTAAATTTGTCATGCAAATTTCCAAGTTCATCTTGCCTTACCAATGTTGATGCTAACTTAATTAATCTTTCCCTTCCTCTTGATATGCGCTTGCATGTTTCACAAATTTCTTCAAATGAAAATTGAAATACATCTCCTTTACTCATGAGATTAAGGATATCAATCCACTCATCCCTAATTGTTCTAAGTAAGAGGGTTTTTAGTGTGTCAAATCATAAATGATTCAATTTTTCCCTCTTAACATTATACATGAACCTCTCTATTAGATCCTCAAGGCTCTCATCTTCTTCTTAGTTTATTCTAAAAATTTCTTCTCTAAGATCACGATCCTTGTATTTTTCTAGAAATATCTTTTGCATATCCTTCCATGATATTATTGAATTAGTACCTAGACTCATGAACCATTTAAGAGCTCTATCCTTCAATGTTGCAGGAAACAATCTCAGTTTTTGAGTGTGTGATAAGTATCCATAAGACCTACAAAGTATCTCAAATTCAAAGAGAAATGTTTTCGGATCCTCTGTCCTGATACCATGGAAGTTGGGAAGGAAAGATGGAGGGATATTCTTCATATGTACACTAATGTCCATATCTTGAATGGGAAACCCAATAAGATCTTCTTCATTGTCATCATATCCATCCATCTCTTCTACCTTCAAAAGTGTATGGTGATGTGGTTCTTACTGTACCATGTGGTCAAGTGGGAGGGTATTGGAGAAGTTTTTTTTTTTTTTTTTTTTAATTCTGAGTATCCCTAATCCTATGAGGCATGAAAATCAGATATTTTTGTATTTGATTTAATATTTATGAAATGGCATGAAAAGAAAGGAAAGTAGAAAATAATGCTAAAAACAAAATCAAATCATCTACTAGACACCTCCCTGGCAACGATGCCAAAAAGTGGTGAGCCTTGGTATTGCACCAAGAGTGTTGCAACTCCCAGGGGCTACCCTACTTTACTTTATCAATCCAAGGGTTCGTACAAACTTGGAGGTGACAGTGCTATACACACAACAGATGCATTTTGTTCATGTCATCCTCTTCCACTCTATGAAAGGGTGCTACTTCTAGGGGTTCTCAGTGAAGTCTGTTACACTTCAATGAAACTAAAATAAATTGCAGAAAGGAAATTACATAAATGAAACTAATTCAATTTGCAGAAAGGAAATGGTGGAAATGAAACCAATTTAAATTGCAGAAAGGATACTAATTTAGACCACACTTAACTTGGCCAATCAGCTAAACACACCCTAATCTATCTATCATGCTCCTATCTGTGTAGTTATTCATGACCTAAGTCTAATTTGAAGAAGTGTGATTGTAGTTTGGAGGAAAAAGGGCTAAAGAGGCTAATGGAGGGCTTAACACCTGAAACTAGGCTTAGAAGTGGAAAGAGCGGGGTTAAACCTTATAAAACCTTATTATAGCACAGAAATGGCTTTGGAGCGTAATGTTTTGAAAAGTGCGATGCCGGAGAAGCGGGAGTATAGTTTGGGAGTAGGAGCGAAGTGTGATTTGTGAAAAGGTAAAATCTGTGAAGTGCGAAATGCGATAGGGTAAACATTGTGATTTTCAATGTGGTAAATGTTTCGAAGTGCGATATGTGATATCCCAATATCGCAATCGGATGTTGGAAGCAGTAAGTGTTAACGAAAACCAATTAAATGGTGCGAAGTGCAAAATGTGACAGGTGACATGGCGGTGGGACTGGCGGCGAAGCATGACCACAATATCACAATCGGTGGATCAGAGTGGTAAGTATTAAAAGAAAAGGGTAAATGTTGCGAAGTGCAATTGTGATGTATGGTAGTGGGAGAACCGAGAATACGTTAGGGGAATTTTGAGGTCTAAAATGGGCCTCCTAGGAAAAATGTACAACAAAAATAAATTTTATAAGAACAAATACGATTCAAGATGATGATGTCAACCATGGGGGATGATTCACCATTTTTGGAGTAAAAAAGTAAAAATATTAAAAAATAATAAAACTACTTTTTCAAATCATATTTTCAACTTCTTTCCCTAAGGTTTTACTCAAATTTTGAGCGGTAGTACTCGTTGGATGAAAAATTTAACTCCTCATCCAAGGAGCACCCATGTTGCATACTTTTCATGGGCCCTGCTACACGAAAAATGAGAAGTACATGAAAAAACATGTTTGTAATCACGTTTTTCATGTATTTTTCATTTTTCGTGTAGCAGGTTCCATCGAAAGGGTATAACATGGGTACTCCTTGGATGAGAAATCAAATTCTACATCCAAAAAGAGTTTCCTCTCGAAATTTGAGTAAGCCCATAGGGAGATAAGTTGAAAATACAAGTTGAAAAATTAATTTTTCCATTTTTCCCTCTAAAATTTGATGATGTAATCAAATCTTTTATTATTATTTCCACTATTATTTTATAATTTCCTTAGGAGGCCCATTTTAGACGTCAAAATTCCCCTAATGAAAGGGCGGAGGTAAAACTTTGATGGTTTGTCAAGCGTTTTGCATTAAAATGGCTGCGATAGCCGCAGAACGTGAAAACGAAGGAATAGAAGGTATACTTAGTCATTTTGAAGTGTTTTTGGGAGTAAAAAATGTGCGGCAACTGCAAATAAGTGAAAATAGAAGGGGATATAAGTGTAATAGCAGAGATGGAAAATGAAGCAGGAAGGCGAGGGTGAACTTCTCCAGAACTTTAATACTGCTTCCTGCAAACAAACCTATGGATTCATGCATGAGAAAACAGAAAAGACCGTGTGATAAAAATAGTGAACAAAAATCATTTTTTTGGTCTGTCGGAAAGCCCACCCCCCTCGAGCTCATTGAAAGAGATGAGAAGGTAAGTATAGATCCACAACTTTTAGATTTGTATCCTCCATTTTATTAAGCAAATGAAAACCTACAACAACAATTCGAAACAACAACTCGAAACTATCAGAAGAAAGATTAATGAAATGATAGAAGCAAAAAATAGCTAATGGACAGAAACAAACTAGCTAAATGACAGAAAAGGAAAGAATGCTAACAGGAAGAGAAGCTAAGGCACATGGATTGGGCCCTAATCCACGAGCCCAACTCTCTGGAACTAGATCAACGAAAAGTCATCTGAATACTCATTGCATTAAAATGAAATCTTATTACATCCCGAAGGTCTTAAATAGAAAAAGCCTAATAGAATGGAAAATGTATGGCATGGGATGGAATGGAATGGACTATATCGAATGGATAAAAATTGAATGGATAGAATGGAATGGAACAGAATCGACCCTAATTAGCTCTTGATTATATTTATTTATCCTCAAGGGAAACTACCAACAACTCCCAAAAAAATAGGTAATGAGTCCACTTGACTCGAAGTGAAGTATGGCTTGAGTGCACTTGGTATTGAGTTGCTTGGATGCCTCTGGAATTTGAATTGTTTGAGGGGATCTCATGAGGATCCTTTGGTTTCCTTTTAGATTTAAGGAGGGTGGAAAAACCCCTTGAATCTCTCCAATATTTCTCCCTAATTTCCTGATATTGTGCTCATTTATTCTCAAATATTGATCTCCCAGTGGCAGGGAGCAAGTCCCTAAATCATATCCTTCTCCAAATCTACATAATCTGCCAAATATTCTCACAATATTCTACAAAAATAACCAATATTAGGCACATATATGCAATTACCTTTAAAATTTCCTAAGAAAAAATTGAAGCATAAGAAAACATTATCAAATGCAGAAGGAGAGATTTAAAATATATATTCATGTGCATAAGGAAGGTATATGGGCTTAAGAAAGGTTAGATGGGCCTTATTTTATGTCTAATTTAGAGGCCCATCACCTTACTCAACATATCATCGTCCTAGTAGCCTCCAATATTCGCGAGCTTGGGCTCTGCTTCAGAGCCTATGTTAACTTGTCGAGTATTGACAGGTTGTGTTTTGTCAGACATATCTACTTCATAACCTACGACCTCGCTTTTTCCTTTGGATTCAGGAATATAAACATTGCGTGGATCCTCCTCGTCATCCTCTGTGGTCACCTTGTAACATTCTTGTGCTAGTTCCAACTCTGCAACACAGTAAGGTTGTACTTAAGTCGTTGGCTCAATGGTTATTCGAAATATTCCTATTCTGACTTGTTGCAAAGCATAATATAGTCCCAAAAATCTACAAAGCTATAGGTAAATAATAACCCTTTAGTCATCTCGTACCAATATGTGGTGCCATGGCACGGTTCTGTTTCAAGATACCACGGCTGAGGTATTATATCCAAGGTGTGGAATAATATTTTTACCCATTCAGGTTGAGGTTCTTCACCCAAGGCCGTAGTCCAACGAGAAAAAATCTTGCAAGGATCATCCTTACCATTGTATTTCTCCACGATCATAGTGTGTGCATGACCAAACCTAAGCCTCATCATTCTACAATATACCTTCAATCCTCCGAAATTTTCTCCATGCGCCCCCACCACCTGGCTAGGTTGGACCTCAAAGCGAAGTCCAAAGCTTCATATTGCTACTCTTCGGGTACCTTCTTCTCAAAATCCTCGAGAAATACGTTAATATCCCCAGTGATATCATAATAGGGAAAGTCACATATCTCTGACATGATGCAACGAAGTGATCTAGTAATTCTATTACGCCGCTTAGTAGAAAATTCATGCAATTGTTTCTATCAATTTTCCAATTCTTCGTCGGAGTCCGAAACACAAGATTTATTTCGCTCCCAACTTATCATTTAATCAGCGGTCAGATTGATCCAACCTTCATCCTGCACACTGTCCTTATAGATGTTGTCGATGTTACCTGTTAGTCATCAGTAATTTTTGCTATGGATGACTAAATTCTTATCCCAGAGTTCTAAAAACAAAATTTGTGGATATTGTGAGTTTTAGAAATCTCACTGCCTTCATTATCCTTAGGATAATTTTTTCACTTTTTCACTATCCTATCATGTCATGGTCAACTTACCGCTCCCAGAAGACCCATCATGGGATCATGCCACTCATTCTCACTATGTTTGGCCACCTTTTACCTTAGCACTATGTTTTCGACTTGCCTAAGCCCTCCACTTGCCACCTAGGATCACCAACCAACCTACTCATTCTTGTGTTTCTCGGAGACATCAAGTATTGATGGTATGAAAACTATCTCTGTAGGCTCTTTAGATAAATCAAGTACATTGGATTTTGGATCTTCAATACATAAAATTGTCAAAAACTCTATTTTTCATACTTAAAGACCTCAAAGCCAAGCTTTCAGTCAAAGACAAGCCTAAAGAGCCTCCCACTAGGTAATTTATGGTTTCATAAGTTGTATGATTGTTTTGATGTTATAAATCACTATTTTTCATGTGCCAAGAAGGTGAATCAAAGAGAAAGAAGGTCATCACATGATTGTCCCAAGACAGATTAGAAAAATCTCCACGAAAGGTCTCCTTCGTCAAAGCACAAGTTCTACAAAGGACAGCTGCCCATTTTGACATTTCTGCAGGAATTTCAAGGTGGCTATCAATAGAAAATGAGGTAAGGTAAGAGGCCAGCTCCTCACTAAAGGACATCCACAACAAAGAAAAGGAAGCATGCCTATGTTCAAAGAGAATCAAGGTTTTCAGGATTGATTGGCTAAACAGTGTTTCCAAGCAAGAAGCCAATGCAAAATACCACAAGGACAAAGGCACATCCACACAACCAAGCATAAATTGAAGGTTTTTGGAAATTATAAATGAAGAAGGGAAAAGGGTGAGGTGAATTGAATAGAAATTAATGAACTTAAAAGGGCTATAGAGAACTTAGAAGACAACACTAATTATTTTTCTCTAACAACCCTAAAACCTAAAGTTTTGGGAAGAGAGGAAAAGTAGGTGAAATGAAGATGATGGGCTTCCATCATGACAGCGGAAGGTTTTCAAAAGCTATTGAAGGTGACTTCTAGGATTTTCCAAGGTAACAATGCTTCACTACATCAAAGGAAAATAATATAAAGAGTATCAGTGTGAAGGATCAAGCCTCCATTTTCAGTCATATCCCAATGATTTGAAGACCTCTCACTCCACCTATTCTAATTTATGATCTTACCCAACCAAAACAAACAAAAAACCCTACACTTAACAACTAGCCTAAAATCAAACCCTAAAAGCAAACAAGTTCACATCCTTTTCATACAATAGAGAGAGCCCTCTCTAAGTCCAGGAAGGCTAGGTCCTAGGACTCTAAAGACTAGTCTGATGTTACCCTGTTCATTTGGTCTACCAATCTGCTAAATCACAGGAACCTAACATAATGGCGATCATGGTGGGACCTTCTGAGTAAGTCACAAGCTAAAACATCTTGTATCCATTGATTCATTACCACCTCATCACCATCACTAACATAACGGAAATCATGGTGGGACCTTCTGAGTAAGTCACAAGATGAAACATTCTGTATCCATTGATTCATTGCCACCTCATCACCATTGTTACACCATTTTTTGGTCATCTAACCTACTATCATTAGATGGACCCAAGTACACCATGTAAGACCAATTTTACCCTAATTAAAGTTGCTTTCACTATGTGAAATAACTTAATAAAACACATTTATTAGGTTTTTTATGGTCTAAACAGGAAACCCCAAAAGGAAATATTAAACAAACCTATATTTGTTTGATTTTCCTCAAGGAATAATTAATTAAACAATAATTCAATTATTATTCCTGGTCATGTTTAACCCAAAACAAAGAAATTAATTAGATAAATCTTTATTATCTTATTATTTTCTAGGAATAATTATTTAAATCTTATTTAAATAATATTCCTTGTTAAATATGACTAAATCACCCATAAATAATTAAATAAATCATTATTTATTTGATTATCCTTCAACCACTTCCTTAAAATGATAGATAAATAATTTATTTATTTATTATTCACAAATAAAGGGATTTGACCCAAGTCAAATACCTTTTCCCTCCAATAAATATAATAAAATATTCCATAAAAGGTGGATCTAGATTTGGTTAATGTCATTTTAATCATGCACCAAGATCTAGAATGACCCAATATTTTGTTATAAATAGGAGGGTTTTTCCTATCATTCTTCACCTTTTGTTGCCTATTATATCACTCTGGATCTATACACTTGGTCACATTCTTCATCATTTGCTGTGTGAGCTCCCTTTGAGTTCTATCTTTGTCTGGGTTTTCTACACCAACAAGAGAGAGAGATTCTAGATCTGAAGTGCCGAGGACTTCCAAGAACCCATCCCATTGAGGAGAGTTGGATACACCTTCTTATTTTCCTCCCAGGTGCCCTTAATACAAAAATTATTTCAAAAACATTGTTCTTGTCTTTTCTATTGGATGTATGGATCAAACTCTTGATTTTACTGCTTAATGTCTTTCTATGCACAGATCTGGTTTTTTGCAGCACTTGTCTTGATCAACTAACTGCAGATCTGAAGATATTGGCAGCCATATTTGATGTTAGGGCTATAAGTTATGCGTAGCTAAAGTGGTCTTTTTTCGTACGCTTCGACAAAAGATTCATACTAACAATGGGCGACTCCACACGGGTTTTCAATTACGACCGTTGTCGTTTTTCATATTCCTGCATATCCAGCTACTTCAGACCCTAGGGTTTCTTTTCAGCTTTTTGTTTTTCCTATTTTTATGTTTTTTTTCTCACATAAAACCCTAAAACATTAAAATTTATAACTTTCGCGTGTTTCTGGCCCTATTGCGCAGGTGACAGACATCAGCCGCAACTGAGACGACAAATTTTTCGGAAATCTGCCGCCGGGACACCTGGAGCTTCAGGTCACACTTTTCAGCCCAGAAACTGCGACCTGGACCTCCAGGTCGCACTTTCCAGCCCATTATCTGCGACCTGCATAGAAAACAGGTCAGAACCTGTGACCTGCCAATTTTTCTGCTATTTTTTCTGCAAATTTTTTGGGTTTTTCTGAAGCTTCTGTCAGGGTTTTCCAGCCTCTGTCTCAGCCCGTTTCGACCTGTTTCTAATCTTTTTTTCTCATCTAAGTGGGAAAATAGCCCCCTAGGGCTTTAGTACCCTCCACTTTTGGTGGAAGAGTTTTTATCTGTTTCAGGTGTCTGTTTTTTCAGAGTTTCAGCTCCCCCTTTTCCAGATCTGATACCTCCTTTGCAGATCTCTTTTAATCATCTCTTCTCCCTTTCAAATCCCCTCCTGAAGATTTTTTTGGATCTACCTTTAGGGCCTCCTCCTTTCCCCATCTGCTTTTTGCTGATTTCCTCCTTTTTTCCAGCCACCTTGCCTCTGCCTCTTGGCTGTGTTCTGCCCCTCTTTTCAGCAGTTTTCTCCTTTAGATCCTTGTCCTTTTCGACCCTAGATCTATTGGCCTCTTTGTAGTGTGTTTTGACTAGATTTTTTCCCTCTGTTAGACTAGTTTTGAGAGACCCGCCTTTTTGGGTTAGATTGATGCATTGTTAGCTGTTAATTTTCTGTCATTTCAGCATTATATATTGTTCTCTGCAGATTTATTTTCAGTTACGTAGCACACTTTTCCTCTTGCTCTCAAAACGAAAAGGGTTTAAAAATTAAAATTAACACATGCCACACACTCACCCTAAGCGAAGAAGAGCCTGGTTTACACCGCCAGGCAAAGACTTTAAAATCAATTGACACTGCACCTCTCTGCCCTTGTTTCGACATTGTAATCACTTGATTCTGCACCTCCCTGCCCTTGTTGGTCGTTCTTCTTCCCCTTGTGCCATGTTCATGTTGTCATCATTGCGCCCCCAAGGCGCACCTCCCAGAGACTTCTTGGCCTTCACCCTCAGTTTCCGGTCGGTCGACCTACTTCGTCCCATCGTCGTCGAGTTAGTCCTCCTCCGAGTCCGCACTCCGACTCTTCTTCTGATTCATTGGGTTCTCCTTTTAATTTTGGTTCTCCCCCTGTCACCTTCACTATGTCTGGTCCAGGGCCTAACACTAGCGGGAATCCCGGCCCTAATGCCGGGACTACTACTAGCGGAACTGCCACAGGAACTACCTCGGCTGCACCCTTGCTCCCTTACATGGTAGGCCTCAGCCTCCCCGATCTCAATCAGTTGATCAATGACCCTATCCGCCACGATGTTGGTTGGCCTGCTATGCCAACTAAGCTCCCCTCTGACATCCCTAAGTTCGAAGGCCTTGCTGGAGAAGATCCAACCAATCACGTTCGATATTTCCACATGTGGTGTTACTCCAATTCCATTACCGATGATTCCATCCATCTTCGGTTGTTCCAACGCACGCTTACGGGCGAAGCTTCTAAATGGTATGTTGACCAGGCCACCTCTTCCCATACCACCTTTGCAACCATTTCCCAAGCCTTTTTTTCTTATTTCCAGCTCCCTCTCCGATACGACACTGGTACCGATATTTTGACCTCCTTCCGTCAAACCTCTTCAACCCGCCTTTCCACTCATGTCCAGGAATGGCGGAGAAGACGAAGCTTATGCCAAGCTCCCACCTTTGAAGATCGGGTTTATATGGACTGGTTCCTTCACACTCTCTTACCTCCCATTGGAAAAGATGTCGCCTCCCATTTCCCTCAAACCGAAGAAGCCGCCCTCCAAATAGCCTTGAAGTATGACCTGATCTACGCTCAGTCTGGTTATGTCTATACCGTCCTTCCTGACCTCCCTAGGCCCGGTGGTGCTAACGCCCCGGGGGCATCTCACTCCGCCGACGGTATCGTTGGATCCCTTTCTCATCCATATGCTCAACCCCCTATGGGCTATGGTCCCCCTCCGGGAGGGGCCAACACCTCTAGCACTTTTCCCCCTCCAGGTAGCATGTATCCAGGATACGACATGCCTTATCCTTTTTCCCAACCTCCTGCTTACCTCAATGTTGCCCAACCTAACCACTATCCTTATCTGTAGCCCGGTGCTCCAGCTCCTCCAGCATATGCACTTCCACCTCCCTTGCCTTCTCCACCCCAGCAACAGCACCTATAGCCCCCTCCAGGGAAAGTATTTGCATAGCAGGGCGCGACTAATCCTCCTTCCTCTCAAAGAAGGCGGAGAGGCAATCAAAATCAATCTGCCCCTGGTACTCGTGGACCCAATCCTCAAGGTACTAACCCTAACACTGCTAACCAGCAACAGGGCACTTAGCCCAAGCCTGACAGGCCTATTCGTACAAATAAGCCTTGTTCGTGTTGTGGTGTTTACGGTAATTACACTCACGATTGTCCCCTCTTACCATAGATGCGGCAGATGTGGGAGTCTCAAGCCACATTGCGAGGACAACATGCCTCCCCTCATGCTCCCCCTAATGTGACCACTACTCAACCGACTGTGTTTACCGATCCTTTCCCCCAGCAAGGATTCGTTGTTGCCCAACCACCTGACGGACAGGTCGCCACTCAACCTTCCCCTTCTGGTTCCTCCGATTACCAGATCTTCATGATGAACTCTGATCCATCCCCAACCTTCGACCTTCACCTTCAAACTCGGTCTCGCTAGTAACCCAAGCCTTCCGCTCAGTCTACCTCCGAGTCCCTTTCTTCAGGTTCCACCGAGCCTCTTTCGACATCTAATGGTCCCTTGCATATCCCTCAACCCAAAGTTGAGGTTCATACCAAGATTCCTAAAGGACCCTTACGCCGAAATGCTGCTCCTGGTCGAGCTGCTCATTCGTATAGCATAGTAGATGACTTGGCGTAGTCCCCTGCTGCCATTTCCACATTGGAACTCCTCCAATCGTGCCCTTCCCAAAAGAAGGCTCTACTATCTGCCATGGGCGCTGTGGATCCTGCTGATTACCAAATGATTGTTTTCGACGCCCATCAATCAGAGCATCCTCCTCTTCCTGCTTCTGTAGCCTTCCAAATCCCAGTCAAAATCCGGAATGCTAACGTTTCTCGGTGTATAATTGATGAGGGGGCATCCACCTGTGTGATGTCCACTTTGGTTTGGAAGCAACTCGGATCTCCTGAATTAGCCCCTTCCACGATCACCCTTCGAGTGTGGGATGGCCACGACTCCCAGCCCATTGGCCGCTTCCGTAATTGTCCTATCACTCTTGCGGGAAAGAATGTTTGCGTTGACGTCGAAGTCATCGACGCCCCTCTAGACTACAACATTCTCTTGGGGCGAAGCTACACCTATGCCATGTCTGCTGTCCCATCCGCGGTTTTTCGCAAGATGTCTTTTCCCCACAATGGAAAGATAGTCACCATTGACCAGTTGACTTATCATGAGCCAAAGTCTCAGACCTCCCCTGAGACGACCATCTCTTTTGTAGCCAATAAGCAAACCGTTGATTCCTTGACTAGTGTCTCTCCTGGCATCTACAAAGACTCCTCTTTTCTTGGAACTTTCCTTGTTCTCCCTCCTCCTCCTATCTCTAATCCTAGCTTATCGAATGTTTGCATGATGCAATCATCTCGGGTTGCCCTTAAGCGACCCGCTTCGGCTAGTCAGCAACCTCCGACTCAACCTCTCCCACCACAACCCGCTCCTAGCCCTTCATCTCAGCCAACCGGACCTCCTCCTTCTGGCCCTTCTCCTACAGTTGGCATCCCTGAACCCCTCTATCCTCCTGGGTCGGTTCCCCCAGGCCTCAACCACCTCGAAGCCATCCCTCTTGGTCATTATCCCGCTGGTCAGATACCCTTCCTGGCTCCCCCTCCCGGAGTCTATTCAGTCCCTGTCATGGCCACCCTCTCTCTCCCCAACCTGACCCTGGGTATACCCATCTGGTACCTTGACCCTCCAGCCGCTACCCCGCCTGGTCACCCCAAACCCTACCTTGATTTGACACCGGTTCAACCGGTCCCCCTCGCTTCCTCCATTGCCACTGTGCCCCCAGCACCTCCACAGGACCCTTCTCCTGTCGTGACGGCTCCTGGGAAGAAAGGTAAAGCTCGCAAGGGGGCACCCAAAGACAAGGCCACCCCGACTGACCCAGCCCCTCCTCCGCCCGCAAAGCCTTGCGCCTTGTGTGATGTCGTTGGTCACGCCACCCATGCTTGTCCTAAATTGCCCCGTATTCAACCCATGGTTAAAGTCGCGTTCCCAAAGTCTACGGTCCCTGAAGCCTCCATTCCTTCTTCGTCCGTAACCAAGAACCCCAAGACTATCCGCACCAACAAACCCTGTGCTCTGTGTGGTGTCCATGGCCATTATTCCCACCATTGTCCTCACCTCACACATTACCGCGCCTCTTTAGAGGTAGTTTGAGAGTATGAGGTTGAACAAAATCAATCCGCCTCTCCCATACTTGCGCAGTATGCTGCCGGTCAGTTTGAGGATCCACCCGCTCCCATCGACACCCCCCCCCCTGATGTCCAGATGTCCGAGCCTACCACCACCATTTGCTACCTATCATCTTCCATGAGACCCTTGGAGAACATTCCCTCGGATTCCTCTCCTGATGGTTCGGTTGACCCCCCTTCAGCGACCACCCTGGGCTTAACATCCTTTGACCATCTATTTATCTGTTCCTCTGTCATCCCCCGTGACGATCTGTATGTTAGCCTTTCTTCCCATACTGATGATCTAGGTAGCTTTGCCGCGTCATGTGGTTTCCCTTCCTCTCGTCATCCCCTCTGTTCCCGTCAGGATGTCCTCTTGGAAGCCCTCTCCACCCATGACCTCATCCTTCCCGCCCATAACCGGGATAACACCACCCCTATCCACGTTGACCTCCGCAGCCCGAGTCCCAGCCATTCCTCCTATAACCCTCATATACCGCCATCTAGTTCGTATATGAGTCATAGCCATCCTTCCCATCGCACTCCCTCCCGCAGTTGCCACTCGATGTCTCCTATACACTCACGTTGTCGTCATTGTTCCTCCTCCTCCCATTTTTTGTCTTGTACCACCATTCCGCAGGACCTCCTGTCCACACCCTATATCGGTTACGCTGATGGTGCAAGTCGTTATTCCCGGAATCTCCCTCGGCAGGTTGGGCCATCTTCACCCCCTTGCATGCCCTTGTTCTCTCAAACGGGGTCTGCATTGGTCCTGCCACCGACAATCAGGCCGAATACGATGCAGTGCGGGGTCTTTTAGCCGATGCCCTCTCTCATCGCATCCTCCATCTGCATGTTCATATAGTTCCCTACTTCTTGTCATGCAAATAAATGGTGTCTATCGTGTGCATAATCCTGTGCTGTTTAGACGATATTTACAAGTGAAACTCTTAATACGTGAATTTGAAACCATAGCTTTCAACCATGTACCTCGAGAACAAAATCACTATGTAGATAGCATTGCAAACCATGTTCTAGATTGGCATTTATCACACGCATTTTATACAAGACAATAACAATCATAATCATTAACAAGATGCATATCCATAATATGTGTCGCAAAACATGTGTTTAGAGTCCATCTACTCTGATACATATGACATGCCCATAGCATGTTACAAAAAACTCAAAACTGGGGGCACCACTCGCCCCTACATACATACTAGGGGGCAGCATATGCCCCACACCTAATCACTATCTGGCGGATCCCGAGCCAATGGCTCTACTCCTGCAGCTCGTAGATCACGTATCCCCTGACTGCCCATCGCCATGCACCGCATGACCCCTCGCCATTCCGAGGGTAGACAAATACATGGCTCGATGCACTGGTCGTCTAAGTCTTTCCACCCGCGCTCTGAAACACCGGTCAGCAACCTCTCACATCTACGGTGGATGTCCTCCAGGAGGGCGGCTGCATCCTCATTATGCGCTGCTCTCGCTCCACTTAGGCCTGCCGCTCCTGATGCTGCAGGTCGTCCAATATATTCGACCGGTTTTACCGGAGCTATATCTGCATACCAAAAGTACATGAATCAGTACCCTATCTACTATTCAATAACTTTAACATGCCCAAAAAAGAAGAGTCACTTGTCACTTACCATTGGGCCCCCATACTCGACCAGGCAGAAGTGGCAGGTCTGGATCCCCACAATAACTCATCCCACTATATGGATAGTCGTCTATGTATAACGACATCTGATCCCAATGGGCAAAGAACTCCGGTCGAAGCACCCGTACGATCGCCCCTCCTCCTCCTCTACACAGTAGTTGCCCCCACCAGCGCATCTTGGGCTCTCTCGGGCCCCTATCTAGGATATGTATACGAGGTCGTAAGGTCGGGATCTTCTCAAAAAAGAAGGAGCACAATAAAGTCCCATACGAGCAATCGTGGTTCACTTGCCGCTTGCAAAGCGACAACTGTCGTTTTAACGACACCAACATCATTTGGGCCCACCCATAGTAGGTCCCACTCAACACACTCTCTACAATCATCATCTTCCCCCTAGTGATGTGATGGAATTCCTGGTTGCCCAAGATCCGCAGCACCGCTGCGGCCACTGCACGGGTCTCCAATCTCTCTAGGTCCCCGATCGGTATCCGCGTCCCTTTGACTTGGAGACCCGGTTGACAATGCCGCTCCACAAACTCCATGATGTTCTGCCCCTGCGGTAACACTGGCTGCGTATTTCCCACCATCCCAAGTGGCGGGAGACCAGTCAGGAAATACACATCTTGGACTGTCAGTTCGATCCTGTGCCCCTGCACTACAAAGACCTCATGCTCTGGATCCTAATAACTGATAATCCGGGCCAACAAGGGCTCTCCAGCTCTCATCAAAGGGTTCTCCAAAAACTTTAGAACCCCAAACCTGGCCAACACACGACAAACACCCTGATCTGCCTGGATCTCTGCCCGTAATGTACCCAGGTCTCTCTCTCTCTAGTTAACCCGTATATCTGCCATATCTGCACAAAAAAATCATCTTTGTCAGCATACAGATAGGGAATACTGTAACCAAACACAAAAACCCAACTCTCAGCCATAAAACAGCACTAAAACCCCCTCATCTTCCAGGTCACACTTTTCTGCCAAATCCTGGGACAAGTCGCACCTTTTTGCTCAAAACCTGCTTCCCAGGTCACAGATTTTGGCCCAAAAAGTGTGACTCGGTCGAAAATATGCAAGAGGGTATGTTGCTGAGATTCTAGGCCCTAATCTGAACTTTCAAACCATCAAAATGAAAGAGTAAGGTTAGGCCTCTTACTTGCAACTGACAGATTCCGATTCCAACGGTCGGTTTTTACGCTACGCTCGCCGCAAGATTTAGGGCCTTCTCTCCTCTCTACCTTCACCATAGCAACACTAGAAAATGAGTGAATTTGGAGGGAAAAATGCCTTATTAAAAGAGAACCCTGGTTTTTCTTTCGCCTGCTGCGACCACACCGTAACTCAGTTTGACAAACCGTCCACACCATTGGAAAGCTCTCACCGAGCCCTCTAATGGGTATCTGTTAGTTGTTTGTGTTTTGATACTTCAACAAGACACATTTTGTCCAAGAAGGGTCACTTCACCTCCCCCCAAAATCGGATTTCCTCACTTACAACACTTGCACTTGGGGCACCGCTTTGCCTCCATAATTGTCTTTGTTCGTGTCGATTTTCGTCATGAGATACCATATTATACTCATGTTTCATGGTCCCCCATGGGACCTTTACTATGTGGCAGCACCATCGAGTCGCCCTTGTTTAGAACATCCAAGTTGAGTCATCATCGCATTCATGGTGTCTATCCCGTGTCCCATTGTACCCCGCTATAGTCCTCCATCTTTCATTGCTTGGTTTCTCTCTTGTGTCGCACATTATGGCCTTCAGTCCCACTGTCCCCTATCCCTTATGATATTGTCTCAGTCGCTGCCATGTCATGCATGCCCTTTATGCTCTAGCAAGGGAAGTCGTCCATTTGCTACTCAGTCCCCTCCATTCCATCATCATCATCGGTATTAGTCTGTCAGTCGCTCTACTATTTTCTCTCGTGCCTTAGTTGAGGATCTCTCATCGCCTCACCTACGGCGGACCTCCATCTGTCGACATCAGCTCCTTCATTCCAGAGGATAGGTCTAGAGAGAGGTGTACCTTGGTTCCAGCTTCCACTCTTGTTCGGTGCCTCGAATCAGGCAAAGGGATCTCTCATTTCCCTTTGACTTGATTATTTCTCCACTTCAGCTCCTTTCAGCACGATCAAGATCCGTATGCCTGATGGTCCAGTAATGCAGTAGCAGCCCTTGGTGATGCCCGGGTGTGTGTGAGTTGTCTCAGCCCTCATGAGGGGGTGGCCCTGCAGGTAGCCCCCCACATGCCCGGATGACCTCTTCATTTCAGCCTTCGATGCAGCTCCATATATTTGATGATGTCGGCCTTAGCCGCTTGCAGCGCCTCTTTGATTTGCATGTATCAGTCAGATTTTGTGAGCCCTTCCCCGCTTGTAGGGGGCATTTGGGTTGTATTTGTATCTCATGTACTCAGATATTATTGTATAATTCCTGGCTGTTATCCCAGGCACAACATGTATATGGGATCCCTCATTGTATTTCTATCTGGCTCATGTTTATGCCGACTATACTTTATGGTTCGGTCCCTTGTTTACTGGACACACTATTCTTTTGTACTTTGTCTCGGCGGGCATAGGTATGCCTCCCCCGCCGCCTTTAGCACAGGTACCCTCTCATAAAAAGAGACTTGTTGCACCTGCAAGTCTCGTCTCCTCAGGGTCTCGTTCTTCAACACATTAGTCTACCTTACATTTCTCTCTATGACTTCCCTTTTTGATGTCTAGTGATTGAGTTCTTACAACATACTTCGGTCATAAGATTTGCTCCTAACACTCGCATGCTGGGGGGCAATCTGTTACACCATTTTTTGGTCATCTAACCTACTATCATTAGATGGACCCAAGTACACCATGTAAGACCAATTTTACCCTAAGTAAAATTGCTTTCACTATGTGAAATAACTTAATAAAACACATTTATTAGGTTTTTTATGGTCTAAACATGAAACCCCAAAAGGAAATATTAAACAAACCTATATTTGTTTGATTTTCCTCAAGGAATAATTAATTAAACAATAATTCAATTATTATTCCTAGTCATGTTTAACCCAAAACAAAGAAATTAATTAGATAAATCTTTATTTATCTTATTATTTTCTAGGAATAATTATTTAAATATTATTTAGATAATATTCCTTGTTAAATATGACCAAATCACCCACAAATAATTAAATAAATCATTATTTATTTAATTATCCTTCAACCACTTCCTTAAAAAGATAAATAAATCATTTATTTATTTATTATTAACAAATAAAGGGATTTGACCCAAGTCAAATACTTTTTCCCTCCAACAAATATAATAAAATATTCCATATAAGGTGGATCTAGATTTGGTTAACATTATTTTAATCATGCACCAAGATCTAGAATGACCCAATATTTTGTTATAAATAGGAGGGTTTTTCCTACCATTCTTCACCTTTTGTTGCCTATTAGATCACTCTGGATCTATACACTTGGTCACATTTTTCTACATTATTTGCTGTGTGAGCTCCCTCTGAGTTCTATCTTTGTCTGGGTTTTCTACACCAACAAGAGAGAGAGATTCTAGATCTAAAGTGTTGAGGACTTCCAAGAACCCATCCCATTGAGGAGAATTGGATACACCTTCTTGTTTTCCTCCCAGGTGCCCTTAATACAAAAATTCTTTCAAAAAACATTGTTCTTGTCTTTTCTATTGGATGTATGGAGCAAAATCTTGATTTTACTGCTTAATGTCTTTCTATGCATAGATCTGGTTTTTTGCAGCACTTGTCTTGATCAACTAACTGCAGATCTGAAGATATTGGCAGCCATATTTGATGTCAGGGCTATAAGTTATGTGTAGCTAAAGTGGTCTTTTTTCGTACGCTTCGACAAAAGATTCATACTAACAACCATCACTAACATAATGGTGATCACGGTGGGACCTTCTAAAAAAATAACATCTGAGACATCTTTAAGACCTCAGAAAACCCACAAACATCCTTAGACTGGTATTTAGTTTTTGATGGTGGACAACAAGTACATCCTTAAAAAAAGTAAACATCATCCACTTGGTGACTCCACTGGTCTTCAGTAGCCCTGTTGACCCCACTAGTTCTTATAGACTCCCTTGGGAATGAATTAAGCAATCCCAATCATGCTGATGGTGGAAAAAAAAGTTGAAATATTCCACCTGGGGACTCCAAAACTCTCAATAGACCTAAAGACTCCATTGGTAGAGAAATCTAGACTAGTTGAAAAGATACAATGAACCCTTTCTGATTTACAAACATGGATCCAAGAATACAACAAAGATATGCCCCAATGAGTAGAGATCATATCCCTGGATTCCCACAAAAAATGCCTCAAATAAATTGGATTAAAAACCTACTTATATTTCAAGATGAAAAGTTTGATGACCCCTTGTTACATCTCATCAAATTTCATATACATGTATGGAGGTTAAAAGTTGATTGGCATGAGGACTGCCTCATGAAAATTTTTATGGAAACATCAGAGGGCAAGGCAAGGGAATGGTATGAAGTTCTGAAACCAAGTAGTTTGTTTTCCTTAAAATACCTCCACAAGGTGTTTTATGAGCATTATAAAAAATATTTCCCATCTTTATCATAAGCTTAAAATTGTTGTGATCAATCTGAAGACTTCATACAATACCATGTAAACATTGATGAAGATTTAGGGAACTGGCATCCTGAAGATCTATTAGAAGAAATCCATACGTTTCATACTCAAGATAACTATTATGACAACCAAGAAGAGTTGGTTGAGGATGAAATCCATCAAGAAGTAGGAGAAAATCCACAGGCTCTCTCTGAAGACACAAGTGATGATTCACCATCTCTTCTAGGTGGGGCTCAAGAAAAAATTCAGCGTCAAAATCAACCTTCACAAGAGAAAAATAATTGTTGTACTTCTATCCAAAAAAAGAGAAAAATGCCTCCTCTCTTGACTGTAGAGGAAATAAATCAGCTGCTAAAAATGTAGCCAGCGTATAAACCTTCATGTGAATAAAAAATTTATGTTCCTTCTCCTACTAATCCCATCTACCATAAATCAGGAAGTGAACTTGTAGATAAATTCAAAGAAAAACCATCTGATAATCTAATATGCTTGAATGGTAACACTACTTGTTTTGATGATTTTCCAAAATTTTATCAGTTTGATGATGATGTCCTTCAAACAGAAGCTAACCTTGCAGAGCCATCAGTAGTTCTTTTGTGGAAGGAAGATCTATTTCATCGACTTGGAAACAATAGTCAGCTAATACATACCATCTATGACACTGATGAGGAAAGCCTTGAAAGTTTATAATTTGGGGAAGATGATGAACTTCTTGAGCAAGTTGTTAATGAGAAGCCTTTTCGTGAAATGGTTAAGGAAATCATTGATGACATGGAATCTTGCTTAGCTCCCGATTTACAGCCACAAAATTCCCTTGATTTTTAGATTGCAGATGAAGGATTAGGAATGGATAATCACAAGAGAGTTTCTATACTGCCTCCTCAAGAATATTTGTTGCCAAAAAATACTCCTTCTCATCAACATGATGGCCTCCCCACAGAATTCAACCCGCTCAATCAGAACATATCAAGTGTGCTAGAGGAAAAAATTTCAATCTATGATGAGTCTACTAGTTCAGATGATCATGAGGAAGAGGAAGAGTTTCGTTCCCAAAAGATTCCTAGGCTCAACCAAGTGGAGGAAGAAGCTGTCCTAGATCAAGCTTATTTTCCAAATCTTCACATTCATGTATTTTTTCAAGATCCCTTTGCTGATTTGCTAGAGACATTTGAAGAGGGAGTAAACATGTCAAGAGCAGTTTGATGCAGAATTTCAAGAAAATTTTAGGCACTATTTTTCAAATACAAGTGAGGTAGGAGCGGCCTTTTTATTTTTTCAAAACCCTCAAAGAGATGAACCAAGATCCCTCATGGAATCATTT
This sequence comes from Pinus albicaulis, assembly GCA_034641835.2. Taxonomy (NCBI): domain Eukaryota; kingdom Viridiplantae; phylum Streptophyta; class Pinopsida; order Pinales; family Pinaceae; genus Pinus; species Pinus albicaulis. The sequence goes on along the minus strand of CM076573.1, from coordinate 580,128,361 downwards.
GCTTGATTGGTTGTATTGGAAATGAGAGTTCACCAGATGAATGTATATCATGTATAAGCTAGATTAGGATAGATAGGAATGAAAATAAGCTCAGCACTATGAGCATCTTTCTAGTTTTTAATATTAGAATGCTGATCCAAAATGAAAAAACAAAAACAAATAAAAGATGAAAAAGAGGGTAGATTTGAAAAGGAGGTACAACCCCATACCCAAAAAATAGTAATACTGAAAGTATGCAAGCCTAAATTCCACTACTTGTTCACAAAAGACTCTTGTTCAGTCATCTAACCTAATCATGGTTGAACATGTTTTCAATTTGTTGCTGATAGGTTAGTGAAATAGAACTTGTCAAAAAATATAAGCTTGACTCTTCATGTAGGAATAGATTAGGAAGAAAAGATGTTGGTTCTTAATGCTTAAATCTGAACCAAAGAGAAAGATAGGAATGCTTAAAAAATGATGGATTATAGCCCTCATATTTTCTAGTTTTGTTTATACAAAAATAATGTCTGTGTGCAGCTTGTTCTAATGCCACAACCCATGGTGAATTAGATTGCTTAATTCTGATTTAAACCATGTTTTCAATTTCATGTCAATAGCTTAGAGAATGAAGTCTATCAAACAGCTTAATATTGACAGTCAAATAGTCTACGTAGATAATAAAAGAGTTCACTAGCATAATTTGAACTCTTGGAAGCAATAAGGATACAAGTAGGTAGTTTGTTTTTTCCCTCAAAAGAAATTTTTTTTTAAGGGTTTGCCAGTTCAAGTGCACCCAAGGAAGAAAAAATGTTAGGAAAATAAGATGGGTAGTTAGAGATGAAGTTTAAGTAATCATGTTTTTCAGATTATTGAGATCACAACTTCAAAGAAGCATCATCAAATTAAAAGAAGAAAAAATATGCCCAATGGATGAGGCACTGGTCTTCATAAAACCAGAGATCTGAAATTTTGGACACCTCCTGAAAAGGAGCTGCCCTCCCCAAGTGGAGCCACTGCTAGTCATCAATAATTTTTCATTTTTTATGGATGACTAAATGCTTATCCAAGAGTTCTAAAAACAAAATTTGTGAATATTGTAAATTTTAGAAATATCATTGCCTTCATTATCCTTAGGATAAATTTTTCACTTTTTCACTATACTATCATGTCATGGTCAACTTACCACTCCTAGAAGACCCATCATGGGCTCATGCCACTATTTTTCACTATGTTTGGCCACCTCTAACCTTAGCACTCTATTTTTTACTTGCCTAACCCCTCCACTTGCCACCTAGGATCACCAACCAACCTACTCATTCTGGTGTTTCTCGGATACATCAAGCATTGATGGTCTCAAAACTATCTCCGTAGGCTCTTTAGATAAATCAAGTATATTGGATTTTGGATCTTCAATACATAAAATTGTCAAAAACCCTGTTTTTCATACTTGAAGACCTCAAAGCCAAGTTTTCAGTCAAAGACAAGCCCAAAGAGCCTCCAACTAGGTCATTTAGGGTTTCATAAGTTGTAGGATTTTTTTGATGTTCTAAATCATTGTTTTTCATGTGACAAGAAGGTGAATCAAAGAGAAAGAAGGTCAAAACATGATTTTCCCAAGACAGATCAGAAAAATCTCCAAGAAAGGTCTCCTTGGTCAAAGCACAAATTCTACAAAGGACAACTTCCCATTTTGAAATTTCTGTAGGAATGTCAAGGTGACTATCAGTAGAAAATGAGGTAAGGTAATAAGTCAGCTCCTCACTAAAGGAAATCCACAACAAAGAAAACGAAGCATGCCTATGTTCAAAGAGAATCAAGGTTTTTAGGACCGATTGGCTAAACAATGTTGCCAAGCAAGAAGCCAATGCAAAATACCATAAGGACAGAGGCACATCCACACAAGCAAGCATAAATTGAAGGTTTTTGGAAATTATAAATGAAGAAGGGAAAATGGTGAGGTGAAATTAATAGAAATGAATGAAATTGAAAGGGCTATAGAGAACTTAGAAGACAACACAAATTATTTTTCTCTAACATCTCTACAACCTAAAGTTTTGGGAAGATAGGCAAAGTAGGTGAAATGAAGATGATGGGCCTCCATCATGACAGCAGAAGGTTTTCAAAAGATATTGAAGCTGACTTCTAGGGTTTTCCAAGGCAACAATGCTTCACTACATCAAAGGGAAAGAATGCAAAGAGTATCAGTGTGAAGGATATCAAGCCTCCATTTTCATTCATAGCCCAGTGATTTGAAGACCTCTCACTCCACCTATTCTACTTGATCATCTTACCCAACCAAAACAAAAAACAAACCCTACACTTAACAAATAGCCTAAAATAAAACCCTAAAAGAAAACAAGTTCACATCCTTTTCATATGTTGAGATTGCAACAAGATGATGAGCTTAGTGGAAATAAGTCGCCTTCACTAAGTGGGCCCGCAGGCTATTTTTGGTGCAAGTCTATTTTTAGACTATGTCTATTTTTAGACATGTCGATCATATTCTATGAGTTTCAGGATGCTATTTGTGGATGGTTGGTCAAGTTGGAAAAATAGATGGACTTCTATTTTTAGACATATTGGGCGAAATCTATTTTTATATTGCGAGTCTAAAAATAGATATGTCGAATATTATTATCTTAATAATATTTGGACTATCATTTCCATTATCTTATTCTTGGAACATGATTCAGGAGTACCTGGAGATGTACTTGGGGATGCAGAAGAATTACACTCTTCTTGAAAGTTGGTGGAATATTGCATGGATAATTGATTAGAACTCATGTGGCAGAGTTTGGTGGGTATTGAGCTGGTTGATGAGTTGTGTTCAGTTTAACTAATCTAAACATAGTTGAGCTAGTTGTATCTAGTCTAACTGATTGATACACTAGTGAGATTGGTGTGAATTAATTATTAATTAATTCACTAATTATAAACTCATTAATCAACTAAAGAATACATCAGTTAACTTCAGTGCATGGACAGTTTCAGTGGAGATCAGTGAAGACATAGGTGAAAGAGCAGTGTGACTATCAGTTGTGACTATACTGTTGCAAGATTTGCAACAACCGGTGATTGGAGATGCCAATGAGGACAGAGTGAGCAGATGGACCAAGTAATGACATTGAGAGGCATTCTTGTGATGATTGTGCGGTAAGCGAAATTTATCGGTGTGAAGGTGGAGCATGTGATTTGCTGATGGAGCAATTATTCTGCTAGCAATTGAGATTCACCCAGGAAAAGCACCTTTGAGGAGTTTTGTATAATGATTGTTACATGATCTCTATGACATATAATATACAGATAGTTGGGGGTTTTTCAGCTTTAAGCTTTCCCATAAAATACTGTGTTCATATGTGTGAATGTTTATGGTTTTAATGTGCGCATGCGATTGTTTTTATTTCCGCAATTAATGATCAATGGTAGAAGAGATTCTGTATTGTGCATGAAGTTAAAATAGTGTGTGATCAGGAGAATCTCGGTGAATAATATATCAGTTATTCAAATTTCTACATGGTATTAGAGTGATATTGATCATTGGAGCAATTGCAAAAAATTGAAGCGGTTGAGTTTTGTGCTGGTGGAATTCGAATTTGCAGTAGTGTTTTCTTGGTGTCGAAGTTGAGATGTATTTCAACGGATTGCGATTGGAGTATGCCCTTGAGGGAAGCTCGAATTATATTTCATGTAAGGATAGGATGGAGGTGGTGCTGGATGACAATGGGTTGAAGGAGTTCATAGATGCAGAAATTCCAAAACCTGCATCTAGCGATGCTGCCGCACTTGACGCATGGAAAAAGAAGACAGAAAAGTGTCGAAGAATTCTGTTGGAAGGTGTAAAGGATAACATAGTGTCCAGCCTTCATGTTAAGGCTTCTCCATTCTTTATGTGGAAAGCATTGACAGACTTATTCCAAAGCAAGAGCGACCAGAGGAAGTTGGCGCTCAAGGATAAACTCAGGAACATAAAAATGGAGAAAGACAACAGTATGCCCAAGTACCTCATGAAGTTAATTCAATGCAGGGATGAGCTGGGAAGTGTGGGGGTGAATGTATATGATGAGGACTTGGTGAGCTTGGCTTTCCTTGGGCTTCCAAAGAGTTGGCATTCCTATCAGGACTCTGTCAATGGTCGGGAGAAATTGCTAGGATGGGAGCAACTTTGATCGAATCTTGTCCAAGAGGAGATAAGGCGAAGTACCAGGGACAGATATTCATCAAAGAACTCAGATGAAGAAAATTTTGCTTTGGCTGCCAAAGCAAGGAAGGAGAAGAGAAAGAAAAATTATTCTCAATCCGGTGTGAAAGGGAAGAAGCAGGACATGTCCAAGGTGAAGTGCTTTCACTGTCACCAACACGGACATTACGCCACTAATTGTCCACAAAAAAAGAAAAATAAGCAGGCTACTGGATCTGCAGCTGGAGAGGCCTTAGCCTCGCATTTTGAGCTGGATTTTTCGCTGATCGCATGCTTGGTCTCAAGTGTGATGGGTTCAGTGTGGTTTCTTGACAGTGGTGCGTCTTTTCACATGACATGAGATAAAGATTTGTTTACTGATCTGGATGAGAAAGATCTTGGAGTGCACATTGAGATGGGTGATGATGGTAGATACAGTGCAACTGGTATCGGTACCATTTCCTTTGAGAGGGAGTCTGGTAAACCCTTCATATTGAACGAAGTGATGCATGTTCCAGGATTGAAGAAGAATCTTATCTCTGTGGCGATGTTAGAAGACAAGGAATATGATGTTGTCTTTAGCGAGGGAAAGGCTTTCCGTGACTGAGCAATAATTAGCTCCGGAGGATAGAGTTTGATTAGAACCTTTATCAATTGCGGAGTGGGTAGTTTAGCATGGCAATATGGCGGGCAAAGGCGGAAGAGAGTGGTAGGCGGGGATGAGAGCGGCAGCCCAGCCACTGGAGATTGAGGCCACCCTTCACCATGGAGCTTTGAGAATGCGCAGTTTCTCTTTGGGCCCTTAAGGTACTTACCCAGTCAAAATGCGATTACGAGGTTCTTCACCTTGAGAAAAATTTGTAAGAAAGCCACCTTGCCATGCGAAGGATAGTCCACCCATGACGGTGATCCTTGAAATTCACCACGAGATGTGTGGACTGCCTACTCCGGTACTTTGATGGCGAGAAACAGGTGCTATGTGATGATACGGTGGTAGTTTTCTTGGAGTGCTGATCTTCATCTGGGAAGCGGGACCTGCTCAAGTTACATTGAGTTCAAGGCACTAGTTGAGAAATAATCGGGGAAGCAGGTGAAGGCTATTAGGAGCGACAATGGTGGTGAATTCATCTCTAGTGAATTCAAGGACTTTTGCAGTGCAGAAGGAATTTGAAGAGAGCTCATAGCACCTCATAACCCACAACAGAATGGGGTTGCTAAGCGGAAGAACAGAACGATCGTGGGTGCTGCACAGGCGATGTTGCATGATTAGGGCCTTCCCATACACTTGTGGGCTGAGGCATGCAATACTGCAGTATATGTGCAGAACCGTTGTCCTCACGGGATACTTGGCATGAGTACACGAGGCGTTTTCGTAGAAGGCTACGATATTTCAAATTGAGGATTTTGGTCTGACTTTACATTCATGCTGACTAGGATCTGGAAAGAAGCAGGCGGCTGCGGAGGTTCAGGATATTTGTGGGGTACAGCAGTACCTTTCGTGTGTATTTCCAGACGTTGAGCTATTGTGTGGGATATCAAATTTCGCGAGAGAAATCCATGAAGTGTTCGCTTGAGAGAGATACTTGCATAAGATGAAGAGAGATATTAGTTCCCTAAGGATGAGTGTCTGGATGTAGACAACCACAGGGGAGTTTCATGGAGTGGGAAGAGACCACTCATGCGGCGCTAATCATCGAGGGGTGAAGCGCACTACGAAGTTGAGCGGCGGCTCAAATCACGAGAGAGGATTGTAGGAGAACCTACATCCACGGCCTGAGGAACGAGGCAGTCGCACAGTGTATGCTTGGATACATGGATCTTATGAGCAAGTGTATCGTGACAGAGCCATCCTCTTTCAAGGAAGCTGTGGAGGATCCCGCATGGGTAGATGCCATGGTGGAAGAGTATGATTCGATTGTCAGAAACAGTGCATGGGAGATTGTCCCAAGGCCAGAAGGGAAATCAGTGGTGGGTTCGAGATGGATCTACAAAGTGAAGCAAGAAGCTGACGGGAGTGTGGAGAAGTACAAGGCAAGATTTGTTGCCCAAGGCTTCTCACAGATTGAGGGGATCGATTATGAGGAAACCTTTGCACCTGTCGCAAGGTATTCTTCCATACAGACGATTCTTTCTCTCTCAGCGCAGATGGGGTGGCACATTCGTCAGATGGATGTGAAGACTGCGTTCCTTAACAAAGTGATTGAGGAGGAGGTGTACATAGAGTAGCCCGAAGGTTTCGAGATCTTCAGCAACGAGTCGCATGTGTGCAGGCTCAAGAGAGCATTGTATGGGTTGAAACAAGCACCTCGTGCTTGGTACACACGGATAGACAGTTATTTCACCAGACTTGGATTCTCCAAGAGTGAGGCAGATCCGAACCTATACCAGATTATGGTGGAGGGTAAGTTACTGATCATTTTCCTTTATGTAGATGATTTGATTTTGACAGGTGATGAACTGTTGATACTCTCATGCAAGGCTGATCTTGCAAAAGAGTTTGAGATGAAGGAATTAGGCCTCCTTCATTATTTCCTGGGATTGGAAATTTGGCAGCGCAGTGATGGATTGTTTGTGTCTCAAGGCAAGTATGCCCGGGAGATACTGGAGAAGTTCAACATGCATGGCTGCAAGTCTATCGACACTCCTCTTCCTGGTGGATGGAGGAAAGAGGATGCTACATCGGCAGAGGTAGTGAATGCCACTGTTTACCAACAGTTGGTGGGGTTGCTTATGTATCTGGTCAATACATGACCCGACATATGCTATGTTGTTAACCAGCTTTCACAAGCTATGGTTAAGCCTACCAAGCTCTACTAGAAGGTAGGCAAGCATGTATTGAGATATCTCAGAGGCACATCGGGATATGGATTATGGTACAGATAGTCGGATGAGGTGAAGCTATGTGGATTCACGGATGCAGATTGGGCAGGGAGCCCAACGGACAGAAAGAGCACATCTGGAGGGGATTTCAGTATCAGGTCGACAACATTTTCTTGGTACAGCAGGAAGCAGAGATCCATGGCACTCAGTTCAGTAGAGGCCGAGTATATGGCAGCGAGTTTGGCTGCATGCGAGGCTATATGGATGAGGAAGATCCTGGTCGGGTTGTTCGGTTCACACTTAGATCCTACTATGATATATTGTGATAATCAGAGTTGCATGAAAATCTCAGTTAATCCAGTATTTCATGATATATCTGAACACATTGACATCCGGTATCATCATATCAGAGATTGTGCGCAACGGAAGATCATGTTACTTTCATACATTCCTACAGAGGATTAGGATGCTGATGTCTTGACAAAGGCGCTCACCAGGAGAAAATTCGAATACCACAGGGGTAGGATAGGGGTGGCAGATAATCCTTATCTTGTTGAGAGGGAGTGTTGAGATTGCAACAAGATGACGAGCTTAGTGGAAAGAATTCGCCTTCACTATGTGGGCCCACGGGCTATTTTTGGCGCAAGTCTATTTTTAGACTATGTCTATTTTTAGACATGTCGATCATATTCTATGAGTTGCAGGGTGCTATTTGTGGATGGTTAGTCAAGTTGGAAAAATAGATGAACTTCTATTTTTAGACATATTGGGCGGAATCTATTTTTAGATTTCCAATCTAAAAATAGATATGTCGAATATTATTAGCTCTTAATAATATTTGGACTATAAACATTATCGTATTCTCTTGGAGCACTTCAGTTAAGTGCACAGATGTGGCACAGGAGCTGACAGAAGGAATTACGCTATTCCTGAGGGTTAAGTGGAGCTATTGCATGGATACTTCAGTTAGAACTCATGTGACAGAGTTTGGTGGAGTTATTGAGCTAGTTGATGGAGTTTTGTTCAGTTTAACTGAGTTAAACATAGTTGAGCTAGTTGTATCTAGTCTAACTGATTGATACACTAGTGAGAGTGGTGTGAATTAATTATTAATTAATTCACTAATTAATAACTCATTAATCAACTAAAGAATACATTATTTAACTATAGTGCATGGAAAGTTTCAGTGGAGACCAGTGAAGAGGTAGGTGAAAGAGCAGTCTGACTATCAGTTGTGACTATACTATTGCATGATTTGCAACAACCAGTGATTGGAGATTCCAATGAGGATTGCGTGAGAAAGGATGCACCAATTAGATTTCATTCAGAGCCATTCTTCAGTAGTGATTGCGTAGTAGAGGCAGGCTATTAGGTGGCAGAGATTGGAGCATGTGATTTGCTAGATCGGGCTTGATTAGTGTGTAGCAATTGGAGATTGTACTGAGAGCTTTGTGAGGAGCTTTGTATAATTATTGTTACATGATATCTATGACATATAATATACAGATAGTTGGGGGTTTTCAGCTTTAAGCTTTCCCATAAAATACTGTGTTCATATGTGTGATTTTTTATGGTTTTAATGTGCACATGCGATTGTTTTTATTTCCGAAATTAATGTTCAATGGTAGAAGAGATTATGTATTGTGCATGAAGTTAAAATAGTGTGTGATCAGGAGAATCTCGGTGAATAATATATCAGTCATTAAAATTTCTACATCATACAATAGAGAGAGCCCTCTTTGAGTCTAGGAAAGCTAGGTCCTAGGATTCCAAAGACTGGTCTGATGTCACCTTGTTCATTTTGTCTACCAATCTGCTAAATCACGGGAACCTAACATTACCATATTAATTCTGAACTAGTTCTGAATATTGCGTGCCTTCAGAGGGGTCCAAAGGGACAACGACCCTGGTGCCATTATTTTCAAACACCATCTTCCTGTTCTTCAGATTAATTATGTCCTCCATATCATAAGCCTAGTCGAATCCCAACAAAGCAAGATACAGATTGATATCATCAGCAATCTCAATGACTTCGAAGTCTGGTAACACACTTGCACCATAAATATCTACTTCGAAACCGTGCAATCAACCCATAAGAATAATTTTCTATTTATTGGCCATTCTGATGTCTATTTTGGAAAAACTTTTGCATCTGATCCTAGGTCAAGAATGACTTGGTCCATTTCATAATCACCTATCTGTATAGTTAACTGCATTTCTCTATCGGTTCTCTTCTTATTTGTGTATACCTTGTGCACTGCGCGTTGTTGAGTTTATGGCTCATCTTTTCCAGCGAAGTTGTCAATGAGCTCCTGCAATCCTTCCACAAATATTTTATCCCTTAACAACTTCATACATGTCTACAAAAATGAATTCAGAATGGATGGATCAACTTCCTTTGTTTCAGTAATATCCTTTCTTCTGTGGAATCGTATGTCTCTACATTGTTGATGTCGAAGCTCCAAAGCTCATAAAATTCTTCTTCACATCCATGAAGGTTTCTCTTTCGCATTGTACATCGAACACAATATTCTTTTCTCCATCCTTCTAGACCCATGTATCCTCCATATGATTCTTTCCTTTTGTTTTGGCTTCTCCAGTATTTATACCGCTTTGTGTCGCTATTCTGACACATAGATATTCTTTGTGTTGTTCAACTCTCATAATTTTTATGTTCTGGGCAGGTTGTTGATTGTGCTTTTCCTGCATTTTAGCCAACAATATCGGAAAATATTCTATTTCATGATCAAATGTGCGTCAATACTTAAAAGATACTGCAACGAGATTCCGACAATCCATGGTTAAATGTTCAAGAGGACCAAAATTATAACATATGATATGTCTGTGACCTCATCCATATCCTCCTCCGTGGCCACGTCCTCATCTTTGGAAACCTCTGCACGTTGTTGGTGATCCTATATCTTCGTGTCCTTTGAATTTCATTTTGTATGCCCCAGGTTTCTCCTACATCATTAAACCATAGCTCCAATAATTATTTCCGTCATGTCCCTATAACACCCTAGCAAAAACATTCATGTAAAAACATATATAAGACCATGGTGGATGGGACACATATTCCAAGATGAATGGTGGGAAAAACATCCTAGTGGGTGTTCATTTCAGTTATTATGGCTAAGGAAATTGGCAAAGGAAAAGACGGATTTGGAAAACGCATGAGGCATTAATTGGTATTTTATTTATGAAAATAATGAAAATTAGGAGAAAAGGAAGTTGAAAGGTCACACATTGCATGTGAGGAGGAAAATGAAGGGAAATAATAGAAAATGAAGAAAATAGAGGCCTCATTAATAAAAATGATTCTGAGGGTCAGTGGGTATGGCTTGGTCAGTTCAGTTTTGGATTTCTCATTATTATCTCTCTCTCATACTCTTGAGCACTTAGATTATTCTTGGAGCACTCTTGGAGAGTGTGGTATAATTGCAGATTTGGATCAAGAAAGAAAATGAAGAGCAGGAAAGTGCAGAGGACATCGGGATCATTATCTACAACAAGTTCTAAGAGCAGGTACCAAGTTGCATGTATGATTTCCTCATTAGTTTTGGCATGCATGGTATTACATGTGGTTTCTTGATTATGATCTTTCATGGGCATGGAGGATGGTCGAGATTGACAGTGGATTTTCCTAGCCTTGCCATTTCCTAGATAACCATGATGGTTGTGGGATTATTTCCATTGATTGTTTTCTGGTTGGTTCTCTTGGTTCCTTTAGCTCTTGGGTTGATTTATTAGTTCTTAGAGCCTTGGTTGAACAAACACTATGAAGCCTAGAGGACAGTTGTTGGGTTGAGTTATTATTCATGGAGCCTTGGTTGGAAAAACACTTTGGAACTCTAGGTGGGTTGAATTACTTGTCCTATAGCCTTGGTTGGAAAAACACTCTGGAGCCCAGGAACAACTAGGGTTGAGTTACTAGTCTTGGAGCCTTGGTTGGAACAAACACTCTGGAGCCCTGGAGCGGCTTGGATGGAGACAAATCCGTGATAGTTAGTGATGTCTGACTCTGAGGTGGAATCATTGGTTTGGGGTTAAAACAGTTTGGTATCTGGAGCCCTGGTTTGGTTTTGATTGATGTGTTTGATAAAGTCCCACATTCATTCTTGGAATATGGCATGGGGGTGACTGGCTGAAGTGAGATTTGGCTCAACCATGTCTATGTTTGGGTGGAACGTGGAAGTCCCATTCTGGGTTGATTTTTACATTCATTACTGAAAGGTTAAATTCCTTGGTATTTGATGCGTATATGAAATGGTTTATATATGGATTATATTGTCGATGTATCCATCATATTTAAGTTGGTATTATGCTGGTTATGAGCATGTATTGTGACAATGATGAGGTATGGCTCTTTCCATATTTTTACTTGTAAATTAATACTTAATGCATTTATGTAAAATTCATTGTATGATAGCTTATGGTGTAGGGGATAAATTCTTCTTAGCCATTCTCATATAAGAAAGAGACCCTTGTGTTTAAATATGTTGTTTATACTTGTAGATGATATGTTTGTGACATGTTTGATGAAATTCCTATCATGGATGGGTGCATTCACATGAGTTTTTGTTGATGTGATTTCTTCCATATGTTTTTTTTTTAATTTTATTTACCCTCTCCTAAAGTTATAGGAATTTATGGGCAGTGACTTGGGCTCAGGGGCTGAAAATGTGGCACAGATCTCAGAGCTACATGCAGAAAATTCGTCGTTTTGGCCTTAGCCGCTATATTGACAGGGATATCCCACATCTATAGGGTCTATAGCCTCTCCTTTTCCCTTACAGTCTCACGACTAAGCCTCAAAAGGGATAAAAAATAGTACCCCCTTAGGGAACAGGGCCCTCGAAGGTAGGGTTACCTCCTGGGGATGTCAATGATGTGGTGTAAGTTGTATTTTTGGTGTTTATATCGGTTCCACTTCCATAAGGTCATCTAGGAGGTTTAATATCATATTATTAGCCTCTCGTCACATGTTTACACCTGTTGGTCAGTTACTAGGGTAGATGTGAGAAGAGGGTGTTATAGAGTGGTATCAAAGCATGGTTGCACTCTCCTTGGGCTATGTGTTTTTGTTGTACATACATGTCAATTGCATATATGTTCCTAATACTTATGTTCTATGTGTTTTTTTGTATGCATGATGGTGGTGTTTGGTTTTTGTTCTCCTTTTGTGATATCTGATACCCTAGAGTGGGATCAAAGCATGGTTCAACCCTTGGACTAGATGGTCGGTGTGTTGGCCACGTTTTTATGTTGGTTTCATATGCATTTAGTATGCTTGATGTCTATATGTGCTTTTTTCATTTGTATTGTGTTGACCATGGTGGCAGTGGTGTCACCATGGAATTGCTTATGGTGTTTTCGTCAATATGTTGTCATGAATGTATGACTGATTGTGTGTTTTTCTCGCTTATGTATTATCTGTGCATGCTTTCTTACATGTTTCTACATGTTGTACATGAATTTCTTGTTTATGCTAGGTCACATATTTTTCATGCTTGTGTGTTATCTATGTATGTTTTCTTATGGGATGTCATATGTGGGACATATGCATTAGTCGTTCATGATTGGTTATACATGTCAAGTGGGTGCATATGGTCAAGTTGCATTGGTTTGATTGAGGCTGTTGTGCTTAAGGTCATTGTATGCAATTAGGCCATCATGATGATATTGGTATGTTATGATGCTAATGTGTTGGTTGAGATAGAGTAGGAGATTTTGATCAGTAAAGTGAAGTTGCAACAACGGAATTTGGGGTAAGAGAAGATCATCATACAAGCATGTAGGTATGTGATTCATGATTTTTTTAAGCATTAGGGTTAATTATATGTTTTCCATTCTATTTTTATTTTGGTTACATGTGTGATAAATGCTAGTTGATTAGTGTAGTAATATGCATTATGGTTATCTGCATGCCTTTCATTCTATTGATGTTATGGTAACATACATGATAGGTGTTAGTTAATTAGTGTGATTATATGGATGTGTGGTTAGTTAGGCATGATATTAACTTGATCATTATGTTATATGTTGTTTATGATTATGTTACATGATTAAATTGTTGTTTTTTATGATTGGCTAACTCGATGATTATGTTATATGTTGTTGATGAGTATGTGTTAGTTAACTTGATGATTAGGGTTACTGCATTAAGATTTTGGTGTTATATGTATTATGCTAAAATTGGACTGGCCTATGCAACTGGTTAGGGTTGTGACTTTCAAGTATGATTTGACCTAATTATGATAGTGTGTTGCAATAATCTAGACTAATCTTGCATATGTGATTGCTATGCATGAATGGCATTTGTTTATGAGTCTATGATGTGAAATTGTTAGGTAGTTACTATTTTGGATATCATGAATTTATTTAGGATGAGTTGATGTGTCGTGAAGTTATATTGTGCTAATCTAGATTGATTGTGCAGATAAGATAGCCTCCCCTAAGATACATCAAGATATGATTTTTCTTATTTCTTGTACTTGATTCTTAATTGTTTGATTATGTCATCTATTTGGTGTCTAAGTGATTTGGTGTCTATTACATCATCTAGTTAATTTATTTAACATGGTATGTTTGCAAGTTGTTTGAATGTTTGATTAATTGCATGATGAGTATATGTGTCTGTAATATTGCATGAAGATATGGTCTTGTTTTAATATGGTTTTACTAACACACATGTGTTGGGATGGATGATATATACCTGAGTGTAAGTAGGTGTTAGTTGTAGCATTATGTATTATGACTGATGAATGTGATTTGAGCCATGGATTATGACATGGTTTTTATTATTGGTAAAATTTGATTTCGAATTGATAGATATGTTGTCTTGATGTTGATACATATGGTTGACATGTGTGTTTAGTTATAGGTCATTGTGCTTGGCACAAGAAGGTAAGATAACAAGTATATTGGTATATTTATTTATGTCTTGAAATTTGTGTGGTATGACAATATGATGCAGGGGATTTCATGGCAAGAGACAACCATGAAATCTTGAAGAAGGCTCAGGATGATCTTTCCTTGGAAGTATTGGGAACCATGGCGATTGAGTCATGGTGTTTGTTGTAAAGGCTTGTGATTTCATTATTTTGATTTTTTGGCGCTTGATTCATAGTCTTGATTGTGTCTGGTGCATAGCTATGCCACTTTGTTGCGGTGTAGTATTAATTTTGGTTCTCATGGTCTTCTTCTTGCTCATTTTTGTTCTTACCTTTTTTTTAGAGTCTTGTAAATTGGTTGGGAAAGAGGAAATTTAATGGAGCCTGGGGAGAGATTTGTGGTACCCTACAGGTAATGTAAGACATGAACTAATCTCAGTGCATGAGTAAGCGTAGCAGAAGGTGACAATATGAAAATCGGTTGGACTGGTTGGGTCCATTGTCGTAAATGGATGGTGGCATTATAGACATGAGAAAGGAAACAGAAAAGGTAAAATGAATGAGGTGTTAAATGCCTTGGCTATGTTGGGAATTGTTGTTCTCAACATTGTGCACAAATAAGGAAATTCTCTTAACCTATATCTTATGATATCTATCCATTGCGTTGTGATCATTTATTTGTTGATGTTTACATATGTATACATGTATGTATGTATGTTATTGATTGATAGGGTCGTCATGGATCTTGATGGTTTTATGTTGATGGTTTGTGTGTATATATGTATGTTTGTATGATGTTACCTGACATTATCATGATTGTTTTATGCTAATGATTATATATACGTATGTATGTGTGTATCTATGTCACGGTATGACATGTTTTCAGGGATCATTCTTGTGGAAAAATGATTGCTTATGCAGGTGAATGGCATGAAGAGGTTCCTAGATATGAGGAATCAAGTGGTAGAGTAACTTTGATAGATCTGTGAGGTCAGTATCATGTGGATATGATTTAATGTAATATGCTTTTACTATGCCTATGTTTATGGACAGGTAATGTTGAGAGGTAGATCAACAATGTGAAAGTAGTGTGATCTGCGGCATGATAGGATAAACATGGATAATGGAAATACACTAGAAGCAAGGTTGCTTGTGGGGTCAATGTCTAGTCTATGGATGTATAGTGCTATTGTTGTGTATATGTTGTGCATGTCATATATTCAGTGATTATACCTATGTTGATGTGTAATGTTTCATATGTGATATTGTGTGCATATGAACTTGTATGCATGTTGTATATATGGTGTTGTGTGTATATTGCATATGTAGTGCTAGTATAGATGGTGATATGTACATGTTGGATATGTGGTGTTGTGTACATATTGAACTATGTGCATGTTGGCTACATTGTGTTGTGTGCATGTGGTGCTATGCACATGCTGGATATGCGGTGTTGTGTACGTATGGTACTATGTATATGTTGAATATGTAGTGCTATGTACATATGGTGTTGTGTGTGTGATATACATATGGTGCTATGTGTGTTTGGTGTTGGGTGCATGATTGTACACATGGTGTTGTGTGCATGTGGTTTTGTGTACAGGTTGTACATGTGGTGTTGTGTGTAGGCGGTGCCATGTACATGTCATGCATGTGGTGCTATGTACATATGGTGTCGTGTACATTTCATGCATGTGGTGTTGTGTACATGTGGTATTGTGTACACATTGTACAAGTGGTGCAATGTACATTTGGCATTATGTACACGTTGTGCAGATGGTGTCGTGTACATGTGATTTTATGCACATGTTGTGCAGATAGTGTTGTGTACTAGTGGTACTGTGTACATGTTGTGCATGTGGTATTGTGTTCATTTCATACATGTGTTGCAAGCATGTTGTACTATGTATGTGCATGGTGTATTCGTGGTATCGTGACATGTGTATTCATCGTGTTGTACTTTGTGTACGTATATGTATGTATATGTATTGTGTTGTGTTGTACAACAGGTGTATGTGTATGTGTTGTATATCGGTGTATGCATATGCATTGTGTTGTATTGTACTCTGGATGTATGTGTTTGTAAATGTATTGTGTTGTACACCGAGAATAGGCATATATATTATGTTGTGTTGTACACCAGGCGTGGGTGTATGTATTGTATGGTGTGTATGCCTTCTATGGATGTATGTGTTGTGCATTTTGTGTATATGTACATGGTTGAGGAGAATGCACTAGGTGCTTGTCGAGTGTGGCAATTGATCTAGTGTGTGTATAGAAAGAACAAAGACATAAGTAAGGATTGATGAAGGATAAGTATATATATTTTACTTCAATTCTATTATGCATGTGATATGTGATTCTAACTTATGATGGTTACATGTGATTTATGATTATGGTTTATGATGATTACATCTGATTTATGATTTTTATCTATGATGGTTGCATTTTGAGCTACCTTGATATGGTATGTTTATATATTATGGTTTGATCAAACAACTAGTTTGACTTGTGTGCCAAGAAGTGAACAAGATTTCAAGTGTACCTTGTTGATGAGCTACCAATGAGGTATGATTTGAATTTATTTAAATATTTTTCTAATATAATGGCAGTTATGTGTTTGGTACAATAAGTATGGAAATGCCCAGTTGGGTGGTTGAAATTGACTGCAAAAATTAGCAGCAGCATCAAAATGAATTGGAACATGCAACAGTGTGTTGGTAAAGCACTTCAAGCAGGACCATTGTGGGACACTGTACCCAATAGTGTCCATTTATTTCCATGAGCATGCTATGGTTAGTATGATGGTTTTGAGGTAGGCATATGCCTTGGATTTTATATCTTTTGATGTGAAGAAGCCTTGCCAAGGGATGGACTGCATGAGATGGGGGTGCCAGTGGAACTCAGAAGGTGAGTGACTGCATGGAAGGCGATGAATGGATTTACCAAGGGACTGCGTAGCATAGAAGGGAAGTTCAGGGGTGGATTTGTTTTGGTCATTAGCATTGCTAGATGGGATAAAATGTACATTGGGAGTGTGACCTGGAACAATGAGTCAGTAATTGTTCACTGAGAGGACAAGTGGCACAGGATGGTAGCGTTGGACATTAGATGCAGTTGTGACTTTAACAGTGGATTCTGGACTTCCTGGAAAGGAGGTGAATCCTAGTATTACTTTGAGGGTGGAGGTGTGAGCCTCTAGATTCCCTTATTGTTGATATGGGCATTGTATCATTCTATTTGTTGGTTGAGAAAATGTGTGTATGTGTATATTATTGTGAATATTGTATCGAGCCAGTTTATAAAGCTCCACAGACAGTATGGTTATTTGTTGGTTGAAGAAAATGTGGTTGTTATATATTGTAAATACTGGAATGAGTTGTGTTATAAAGCTCCAGTACAGGGTATGATTGTCATGATGGATTTTTCTTTCGAGCAGGTTATTCATTGTAAATATTGCAACGAGTTGTGTTATAAAGCTCCATAGGCATTATGTTTTGTTTTTAGTAGTTTGTTGGTTTGTGGGTGTAATTGAAAACTGAGGATGGTGTTCCCCCAAGGGGGAGGGTTCTATAACAACCCTGGTAAAAAAATTCATGTAAATATATATATATAAGGCCACAGTGGATGGGACACGTATTCCAAGCTAAATTGTGGGCAAAACATCCTAGTGGGTGGTAATTTCAGTTATTATGGCTAAGGAAAATTGAAAAGGCAAAGACAAAGGCTTTGGAAAAGGCATGAGGCATTATCTGGCATTTTATTTATGAACATAATGGAAATTAGGAGAAAAGGAAGGTGAAAGGTCAAAAATTTCATGTGAGGAGGAAAATGAAGAAAATAAAGGCCTCATTAATAAAAAGGCTTCTGAATATCAGTGAGTAGGGCTTGTTCAGTTCAGTTTTGGATTTCTCATTATTCTCTCTCTCTCATACTCTTGAGCACTTAGAATATTCTTGGAGCACTCTTGGAGAGTGTGGCATATTTGGAGATTTGGATCAAGAAAGCTATTGAAGAGTAGGAAAGCGCAGAGGACATCAGGATAAGCATCTACAATAGGTTCTGAGTGTCGGTACCGAGTTGCATGTATTATTTCCTCACTAGTTTTGGCATGCATGGTATTTCATATAGTTTCTTGATTATGATATTTCATGGGCATGGAGCATGGTCGGGATTGAGAGTGGACTATCCTAGCCTTGACATTTCCTGCATAGCGATGATGATTGTGGGTTTATTTCCATTCATTATTTTCTGGTTGGTTCTCATGGTTAATTTATATGTTGTGTTGAGTTATTAGTTCCTCAAGACTTGGTTGGACAAATGCTCTAGAGCTCGGTGGATAGTTGTTGGGTTAAGTTACTAGTCCTTGATCCTTGGTTGGAAAAACGCTCTGCAACCCTAGGTGGGTTGAGTTACTAGTCCTGGAGCCTTGGTTGGAAAAATTCTCCAAAGCTTGCGAACAACTGGGGTTGAGTTACTAGTCCAGAGCCTTGGTTGGAACAAACACTCTAGATCCTTGGAGATGCTTGGATGGAGACCAATCAGTGACGGTTAGTGATGTCTGACCTTGAGGTGGAATCATTGGTTTTGGGTTAGGACAATTTGGTATATGAAGCCTTGGTTTGGTGTTGATTGATGTGTTTGATAAAATCCAACATTCATGCTTGGAATATGGCACAAGGGTGACTAGATGAAGTGAGGTTTGGCTCTGCCATGTCTATGATCGGGTGGAATGTGGAAGTCCCATTCCAGGTTGGTTTTTACAGTCATTACAGAAGGGTACAATTCCTTGGTATTTGATGCATATATGTGATGGTTTATATATGGATTCTATTGCCAAAGTATCCATCGTATTTATGTTGGTATTATGCTAGTTATGAGCATGTATTGTAACAATGATGAGGTATGAATCTCTCCATGTTTTTACTTGTAAATGAATACTTACTGCATATATGGTAAAATTGATTGTATGATAGCTTATGATGTAGGGGATCAATGCTTATTAGCTATTCTCAGATAAGAAAGAGACCCATTTATTTAAATATGTTGTTTATACAAGTAGATGCTATGTTTGTGACATGTTTGACGAAATTATGGTCATGGTTGGGTGGGGTTGGATGAGTTACGGTTGATGTGATTTCTTCCATGTGTTTTTTCTAATGTTATTTACCCTCTCCTAAAGTTACAGGAATTTATTGGTAGTGACCTAGGCTTAGGGGCTGAAAAATGTGGCACAGATCCCAGATCTATAGGTAGAAAATTCATTGTTTGGGCTTTAGCCACTACCTTGACAAGGCTATCCCATGTTTTTAGGGTCTATAGCCACTCCCTTTCCCTTAAAAGCCCACTACTAAGCCTCAAAGGGGCTAAAATTCATTCCCCCTTTAGGGAACAGGGCCCTGGAAGGTTGGGTTACCTCCTGGGGATGTCAATGATGTAGTGTAAGGTGTGTTTTTGGTGTTTTCATTGGTTCCACTTCCTTAAGGTCATCTAGGAGGTTGAATCTCATATTAGTAGCCTCTCATCACATGTTTACCCCAGTTGGTCAGCTACTTGGGTAGATGTGGGAAGAGGATGTTACAGTCGCACCGAGCTACAGAATTTACAGAACAATTGCTTCGGTGACTAGATAAAATTTGGAAACAAATGAAAATAGTCTATTGGGTATTGGCCTAAAAGCTGACATAGGTTGCACTAGACGTTTGGTCCCACAATCAGCCCAACACTTGGTCCAGGCTTCAATGGACTTGCCATCCCAGTACCCATCGATTTGATGCACAGATCTGATGCGCAGATCGAAGTCTCACCCAAGGAAATATTAGGGAATGATAGAACCAGGCTTCTGCATCTAGAGAAACTATGGAGTGTGGCTTTAGAGCTTAACTTATCTTTAATACTCATCAGAGCTTCGAAAAATGATATGCTAACTACGCAATCTTTGTTCAATACTTCTAGGTAACTAGCTATCAGACTGTGCAATTCTGCTTGAACATACATTAATCAACATAAGAAACTATAATCTGGAATTTTCGATGAAAATATATGTAAAACCCCTAAATCATCAGAGATAATAGAAAAATAACAGATAAATAAAACACATAAGTAAACAACACAGATTTTTCTTCAAAATCTTCTTTTATTACTATTGGGGTTCCCATGTTTTGGCAAGGTTGGCAATACCAAAAGATGAGACAACATCAAACCACTTTCAGACCTCAGGATCTAGCCCTCTAGGGTCTAGAGAGGGATCTCTCTATGATATGTCAGAGATATATTACTTAGAAGCTCAAAGGTTAAGATATTAGGCTAGTTATATGCACAGGGTTTGTTTGTTTTATTGTTTGTTTGGTTGCTGAGAATCAGGGAAGAAGGGTTCAATATAAGACAAGGATGGGCAAAGAGAATTTTAGGAAAAGGAGAAATAATTCAGGGAACATGCAAGGCCATTGGGCAATGGAGTCAGGAAAAGATTTGCTTGCTAATCAATATGCAGGCTTTCAATTGGGCTAGTCATCTAAATAATTGTATCTTAAAGATGATAGTGTGGTAGGATAGGCAAGAGGGAAGGTGAGAGCAAGGGAACATTAAAGATTCAGAACAAAAATTTGAAAACTTGAGATCAGAGAGAGACTTTGAACTCTTAATGCTTCGGCCTCTAGCTTGAGGGATATTAGAAAGGTTCAATTAATTGAAAAAGATCCTAGTGAGATAAGGACAGAGTTTTAGACCTCCTAGTATTCCCAATTCATTCAATTAAACCTCAACAAGAACATATGAAACATTGACCTCAATAATTCATACATCAGCTAGCAGGCAATAACATCCACTACACTGGTTAAATTAATTGAAATCAATCCTCAGATACACATATAGCAGAAAAACATTAAGGGCAAGGAGAGCAGAAACATAGGGTACCTAACAAGGTTAAATCCTATGCCAAATTTCTGATGCAAGGCAGTAGAAATGCAATGCAATGAAACAAACACAGAGATAGAAAAACATCACTAGCTGCTTTAAATTAGGATCCAAATAAATGTGTTTGTCATATTAAGAGCAACACCAGTCAAGTACAACATTGCCAACAACTTGAAAGTTCAGTCTGAATACATCTTCTTCAGCCTATCTTACAACTTTACACAGAGAACATGTCTCAAAGGAAACAACTTGCATTTCTATGATAATCGATCAACAACCTTTACAATGAGTTCCTTCTTGAAATTTATAGCTGAAAGAGGAGTGGAGGAGGTAGGTGAAACACTAAATGAAGCATTAAAACTCAGAAAAGAAAGGGGACCGAAACCCATTCAGTTTTAAATCTTGTGCATTTATCTCTGGCACTCTTTGGGTGAACGAATGATCTTCTTCAGGCTTCCATTTACTACGGTATGGCCTTGATGCGCTCTGGCTGCAGTACTCTGTAGTACTTTGGTGAACAAACAAAAAGGAAGATTGAGGTCTGCCATGTCGTGTAGCAAATGCTCTGGTAGCATAGGACTGTTCCATCAGGGTGGAAATCTTCTGAGGAACACGGTAAATAAGGGGAAAATATGGGCGCTTGGTCCTTTAGAACAATCCGCTGATGTGAAACCATGATAGTATTGTTTTCTGTGCGCTGGACCTTCTGAGAGATCCATGATGTCTTCAATTCGGTACTTTGCCCCTAAACCACTGAGTTAAGGCTCAAAGACCTTCATTTTCTTGCCTTAAACTCCCGGCTACTCCATTTCTGTTTCTGTTGGTAAAATCTGTGATTTAATGGCTCTGGGGAGGTTTTACAGAGTTTAAACCCCGTTCTTTTAATGCAAGTCCTGTCGTTCTGCCACTGCATTAAATACTATGTAATCATGGTGGCTTTCACCACCTGATAACCCTGCAAAACACGAAAACCTGTTATGAAATCCAAGCATAGGGAAGGATGGCTATGGAGGGTGGGTAGAATGATAGCACGGTGGTGGTAAAACAGTGGTTTTAGATGAAACAATGGTGAAAAAATTCATTGATATGGTGTAAACCTTGACAAATAGGTTTATGGTGGAGAAATGAGCATGGACCGTTCGATCATGGTTTGGTGACAAAGATCGACGACGAAGATTAAACAGTGGGATGGTATATGAAATTGGGTGAAATACATTAAAATGAATGAAAATGTAATAAAAACGATCATATGTGGTGGGACCTGCATGGGCGGAGGGCGATTCATTTAAGATCATTGGATCTCAGGAGGGGATCAACTGCCAGGATCCAATCGGAAGGAAGAAATGGGAGGGTTGACGATTTGGTGAACAATGGTGTGATTAGTTTATGACTGTGGGATCTTGGATTAAATGGACGGTTGAGATCGGATCGGCGGATCGCAATCGCAAACGGCAGAAGGTGTCACCGTTTGGAATTTGCGATTGCAATTGGAGCGGGAAAGCGAGGGCCGTTGGATCAACAGGGGGAACCGATGGTGGAGATTAGATTGTAAGATCGCAATCGGGGGGTATAGGGGTGACACATTACAAAAGTTTCGATTGTGATTGGAGCGGGGGTGCGATTGAGCACCAGCCGTCCGATCCAGAAACAGATCGATGACTCACACGTAATCGGAGGAGTGGATGGATCAGGGCGATCACAATCGGGGGATATGGCAAAACCTTTGTGATTACGATGGGGCGGGGAGTGCGATTGGCGCTCGACCATTGGATCAGAATAGTAGATCAACGGTGTAGATCACATCGCGGGTCTTCATAACAAAACCCAATCGCATTGGAACTTTTCAAGAAACGAAGGAAAACTCCCATTGCAAACATTTGATTGTGATAAGCACCCAGGGCCTTTAGCACTTGGTTTTGGGTGCCAGTTACGTGGGGAAGTGGTTAAGGGGCTGTCAGAAAAGGGGCTGGGCCTTTATATAAGTTTAAAAGTGGGTTTTTGGGCCCTTTTTAACACTTTTCAAGGCTGGGAAAAGGTAACGATAGGGGGGGAAAAGGGGGAATTAGGCCGAACAAAGGGGGAAAAAGGGTAAAATGGGACATTCTGCAGGGATACAAGGGGAAAATAAAGGCCCTTTGGAGCACAATTTTTTACACTTAGTGAGGCTTATTTACTCAAGAACAGTAGAGGGAACTGATCAAAGGGCAGGGAACCTGAAAAGGCTTCAAGGATGATGTGTTTTTCAAAGAAATGCATTCCTTGAAGGCTCATGAAAAAAATTAGCCCCTTGCTTGCTTGTCAAGAAATTTATAGGGGGCTAACAGTGGCTCCACCTGGGGATGGCTTCTTCTTGAAGGAGTCAAGAATTCATAAATGATCTTTGGAGTAGGCCAGATGCCTGCTGCTTGAGACACCTTTCTTCTTTGGTTTTCAGCTGCCACAATTGTGAAGACATCAATTAGCAGAAACCTCACCCAAACAATCTACCTACCCATCCTACAATCCTAGCATTTTTTCTTCTAGGGTGCATTTGAACTAGAAGACCCTTTACATCATTTTTATTTTTTACAAACAAGGAAATAAACCTATTCTATCTCTACCCTTATCACTCCATGAGACCAGATTAGACTGTTGGTCTCATATGTTTCTCTACCTAATCTAATATTTGCTGGGATTAGACTGTCCAGTAGATTTCTTCTCTATATTCTACAACAGAAATTTAAAAATAGTCAAACTAGGATTAGACAGTCTAGTTTGTTGTGGATGTTAGCAATATGTCTCTTAAATCCTATCATATTGAATTGATTGTCCTTGATGGCAACTATCGCATCAGTCAAGGAGCAGAGGAAGCAATGTATTGTAGCAGAGGCACAGAGGCACTAAAGAGCGGTAGCAAGGCAGCATAGAAGGAGTTGTATCGAGCAGCAGAGGCAAAGGTTGAGGCGTTATTCCGAGGTTTACTTCCCCAGCTGGTTGATACACTAAATAAGTACATTCTGGGAATCGTAACCCAGGCCAGAGACCCTTATCGCATCGGAGCATATAAGGCCAGCAAAACAAGTTAACAAGAGGTTGCGAGTGCGATTGAAGCCCGGACCCGATGGGCGTATAAACCAGGATTAATAAGTGTTTGAGTTCCAGTTTTAATCGCATCAGAGAAAAAATATGCAGCGAAGTGTTTATTAAAAGACTTGCGATTGCGAGGAAAATTCGGACCCGATGGATCAATGAACTATATTTGAAATATGGTTGAATTCCGATAGAACACTGTTCGGAAACCGCGAGCGGGTTTACGAAGCCAGATTGCCCATATCGCACTGCCTTTCAAAGATAAGTGGTTTTTTCGAGTTGGGGAGCGATTCCATAGAACGGGTGACACACATCCCTGTACGAATCCACAAAACCACTTTTCACTGCGCGCCATCGCGCATTATTGTTTGACCCAGGATGCTCAGCGAAATTATTGAGCGCCGTTGATCTCGGAAAGAGTCATCGGACGGTGATCGCTTGATGAAGATGTGCGAAGATTAACCAAAGTACGGAGCGGAAATTTGATTGGGTCGCTGATCATATATGTGGGCCTGGTTTAAATTATATTAATTGGGCCTTTTCAAATTAATATTTGGGGGTTTAACCAAGGTTGTTTAAATTAAATATAAATTATGACGAAAAGCAATTGGGCCATCATTTTTACTCCAAAGTTGGTGGAACGTATAAACCTAGGGGTCGACATATGAAGGTCTACAAAGTATGCTAAGGGTTTTTCATTACTAAAGGAGAAATTTGGATTAATATCTCAATCTCAGATTGAGATATTAAAAAGCCTTAGATTAATTATCTAATTTCCAAAACCAAGGAAATAAAACAATGAGAAATTGTTTGGGGGCTTGGGTAGACCCTGCTGGATTATCTAATTGATCCCGTCTAGGAATACCATCAGCAGTTGGGTGGTTTTGACTCATGGTATTAATAAAGGAAAAACTATATAAGGAGAAGTGCATTATGGTTCATGGTGTGCAGATTAAGGGTTTGTTAATGAATAAATCTCTTTAAGAGATATTTGCATGATTGAACTTTGTTTTCTGAAAAAGATGAATCTATAATGCACCTATGGAGTCGATGAAGGTTCAAGATCTCTAGATCTAGAAATGATGAATCTCCAGGAAGATCTACAAAGAAATTATGAAGACCTGATGCAAGTCTGATGAAGAAATTGAAGAAATTTGGTGGATCTGAGGGTTGAAGTCTTCAGCATGAAAGTGGAAGCTTTCTACCAGTACAAGCTGGTGTTAAAGTCAGGGGGTTGGAGCTCCCTTCCAGTAGTAACTGGAGAACGAGAGAAGGTTGTAGCCTTCAGCAGGTGGGTGCCTGCGTGCTGGTATAAGTCTGCAGCAACACAAAAATTGTAAGAAGTTTTCTTTATAATAAATATTGAAGACAGAGACGACAACAACGGTGGTTTTCTCCCAAATTGGGTTTCCACCTTAAATATTGGTGTTCATGTGTGTTGCTTATGTGTGATGGCTAATTCTGTTATTACTGCACATGCTTACTAATGAATAATCTAAGTAAATAATTAAAATAAGATCTCTGATAAAAAGTTTTCAGTCAGATCAAAATACTGATTCACCCCCCCTCTCAGTATTTTTCCTAATAATGGATCCAAGGCATAAAGACAGTTGCACATGGACAGAAACTTGCAGAAAAATGAAAAAAAAAAAAACTTTGAAGGCTTGAAATATGAAGTTTTGAAGTATCCTTCTTCTTTGTGACTCAAGTTTTGAGCTTGTTAGAGTCACTTTATTTTCCTCATTTCAGCTCTGATTTTGGGCTTGTTAGAGCTGATTCTTCTTTTTTCTCTGCTGGTCCAGGTTTTGGGCATGTTTGAACCAGCTATCTTTACTTTCTTTGGCTCAGGTTTTGAACATATTAGAGCCAATCTTTACACTTCAGAGGTCCATGATTTGAGCGTGTCTGGACCTCTCCCTTTTCTTTGTTTTTTGGAACATTTTCTCTTTTTCTTGAAAACAAAACACTGCAATGGTATGTACAATGGAAATGGAAACTGGCAATTGAATATCAGTAGAAGTAGTGTTTGAGCATCCTGCCATTGACAGGACCCCCAAAAAGCTTAGTACCATCTAACTCCTGTAGAAAAAAGGCATTTGAACCCACAGTGGTCTGGATGATGTAGGGGCCTTGCCACAAACTGTCAAACTTGTCGTTTTTTCATTTGTCCTGTCTCCTTGAGTCCCACTTCAGAACTTTATCTCCGATTTTGAAATCAGAGGCCTTAGTTCTTTTGTCAAATAACTTCTTTATATTTTCCTGAACTTTGATATCTCTGTTATAGACCTCTTCCCTTGTTTGCTGGAGATGAATTGTTTGGTTTATCCTTCTCACCATACTGTCTTCTTCTGTCTAGATCTCTTGGACCAGCTTGATCACTGGTACCCCCAGGCTGGTAGGAAACACTGCTTCTGTTCCATAGACAAGCTGGTATGGTGACATGCCAATGGATTTCTTTGTTGTAAGCCTGTCGGCCCACAGGGCATGCACTAACTTGTTATGCCAAGACTTTTTGTTCTCTTCTAACAACTTCTTGATGATAGTCACCAGGCTTTTGTTTGATGATTCAGCTAAGCCATTACCTTGAGGATAATAGGTAGTTGAATGACCGAGTGTTATTTGATACCTATGACAAAAATAAACCATTTTCTTGGATCCAAAAGCAGCAGCATTGTCAGTGATTATTTTCCTTGGGCAACCAAACTGAGAGAGGATATGACCCTGTAGGAACCAAATGATGACCGAATCTGTGGCATTCCTAGTAGGTATGGCCTCTATCCACTTAGTGAAGTAGTCTGTGGCTATTAAAATCCATTTGTGTTTTGTAGAAGAAGCGGGGTGAATCTCTCCTATGAAATCTAGGCCCCATTGCAAAAAGGGACCTTCAACAGTGATGGGTTGTAGAGGTAAGGGAAGGAGCTTTCTTTTTCCTTCAAAAATCTGGCATTTGTGGCAGGCAATTGTCATCTTATGGATATCATTAAAGATTGTAGGCCAATAGTAGCCAACTCTAAGTATTTTGTTTGCAGTGGCTTTCCAGTTCAGGTGGCCTCCACACTCTCCTGCATGGAATTCTTGTTTAATCCTTTCTGCTTCAGGCTCAGCAAACATTTAAGCAATAGGCCATTTGGATTTTTCCAGTATAAGCCTTCATTCATTATAAAATAGCTTCTGGCTTTTAGCTTTAAGGATCTGGCCTTGGTCTTTGATAGTTCAGGAGGGGTATTGAGGTGTGTAAGCACATACAGAATGTCAGAATACCAAGGAGAGCTCTGAAACTTCTCTTCAATAGTGGGATCAGGCAATCCCTGCTTCTCATCCAAGGCATCTACCATGTTTATGTCAAGGGCTTGCAGATTTGATTCAGCCATTAATTGAGCTAAGCCCTGACCCTTGATCAGTTTGGTGGGTTTTATCTCAAGGTCGTATTCTAAGATCACAACAATCCATTTTCCCCTCTTCCCATCTGGGTCTTGGGACAAGATATATTTGACCACTATGCTAGGCACATAGGCTATGGTGTGGGAATGCAATATGTACACCCTAAAGTCTTTCAAGGCCTTGAATAAGGCATAGGCCTGTTTTTCCATTATGTTGTATTTCAAGGGTGCATCCCTGAGTGCTTTGTTGAAGAAAGAAATGGGTTGTTCCATTCCCTCTGGGTTTTTCTGCAGCAGAACTGCAGCTACTGTATGCTCGGATGCAAATGAGAAAATCAGAAAATCTTTTGAGAAATCAGGGTTGATTAGGACAGCAGCCCGGGTGAGTGCAATTTTTATTTATTCAAAAGATTTTTTGGCTTCTACAGTCCATTTAACTCCCGCACCTTTATTTAACATGTTTGTCATACTCCTAAGGTGTTCAGCCAGGTTGGGAATAAACCTCCTGAGGAAGTTGATTTTCCCAATGAAGGACTATAACTCTTTGATGTTTCTTGGGTGTGTGATTTGTAGTATTCCCTCAACTCTTTGTGGGTCTATCCTAATCCCTTTCTCAGATATAATGTGGCCAAGAAGTTTACCTTCTTGCAGCCCAAATACAGTCTTTTTAGGATTCAATGATAGACCAAACCTTCTACATTTCTCAAATACTCTTCTCAGATGATTTAGGTGTTCTTCTTCAGTCTTGGATTAGACTGTTATGTCATCCGGATAGATGATAATGAAGTGTCCTATCTCATCGGAAAAAGCTATATCCATCGCTCGTTGGAAGGTCGCACCAGCGTTCATCAGTCCAAAGGGAATTTTAACATACAT
The DNA here is from genome assembly GCA_034641835.2 of Pinus albicaulis. Taxonomy (NCBI): domain Eukaryota; kingdom Viridiplantae; phylum Streptophyta; class Pinopsida; order Pinales; family Pinaceae; genus Pinus; species Pinus albicaulis. The sequence goes on along the minus strand of CM076573.1, from coordinate 580,100,249 downwards.
AAAGGTGCCCCATGGAGTGGTAAAGGCTGTCTTGAGTTGGTCTTCTGGGATTACTAAGACTTGGTTGTAACCTGAAAACCCATCTAGCAGGGAGATCCTTTTTGAGCCTACTACCCTCTAAAGGATGTGTTCCATTTTTGGCAAAGGGTAATTGTCTTTGAGTGAGGCTCTATTTAGATTCCTGAAATCTATGCACAATCTGATATCTCCTGTTTTCTTTCTCACCACTACAAGGTTTGAGACCCAGTCAGAAAACCTCACAGGAACTATTATGCCTGCCTCATACATTTTTTTAATATCTTTTTCAACTGCAGGAAATTGCTTCGGGTTTATTCTGCGGAGTTTTTGTCTAAAGGGCTTCTGATTTTCTTTCAAAGGTATTTTGTGTTGTATAATGTTCGTGTCATAGGCCTTTAAGTCTTCATAGCTCCAAGAAAACACGTCAATGAATTCCTTGAAAAGGTCAATGTATTTATTTTTCATGTTTGCAGGGAGAGACTTAGCCAATTTAATCATTTTGGGCTTATCTTCTGTGCCTATGTTGCATTATTCAACGTCAGAGTCCGTGTGTTCTATGGTAGGCTTCTTTTCTACATCATCAAAGTAAAAAAGGTTCTCTAAAGGTGCCATACCTTGAGGTATGTTCTTATATTTGGCCTGCAACACCTCAACTTCTTCATTTTCCGCGTTTTCACGATTTCCGTTTGGGTTTCCAATCTGTTCGTTCAAAGTGTTTATTTCTATGTTACGGGGTGGTTCTTCCTCGTCTGAGGGTTCCTCACTTAGGCAGCTATCACTGGTCATAGAGTCTGAATCAGACAATTCAAACTCGTTCTTGCCTATCAGGAAATCTTCAATATGCTTATCGCCCTCAAAAACCTGCCAATATTTTTCGTTATCCGGCACTGCAGGTCTGAATTTGGTCTGTATTATGATTTTCTGGTCGCTTGGAGTCTTAGGGTATGAACTAGCTAAGCAAGCTAATCCGTTTGCAATGAAATTTTGACTCCTAGGAGCAAACACTAATTTGTATTCAACAAATGTTTTCAATACATCCACGACATCGTTCCTATATGCTCTCAACCTAGGGTGTTTGGCCGTGTATTCACCGTTTACTTGTTTTATAACCAACTCAGAGTCTCCCTGCATGGCTATCCTACGGGCTCCTATTTTCTTCAACAGATTTAAGCCTAGGATAAGAGTATCATACTCTGCGATATTATTTGTACATTTGAAATGCAGGTTGCAGGCATGGCTCTCTGCGTAGTCGCTCTCTATGTTATGCAGCCACACCCCTGCTCCAGCAGTTCTCTTGGTGCATGACCCATCAAAGTTCATTTCCCACGGGGGTCCGTTTTTCGTTTTATCGTCATTTCCCTCCCTATCGTGAGTTTCACTGGTCTATTTTATTACGGGTTCTACGTTGTGTTTCGTTCCTCGTGTGGTATATGAGTTTGTGAGGTGTGACTAACCGGCTGATCAAATGTGATTTTGCATTTGGTCTGAATCTCTGTTTTAGTGCACTATTTAAGGGTTTGTCCTTTGTTTTCCTCTAAGTCGAGATTAGCCATTAGGTTAAGGTCCGTAGTCTTATCCTCTCTTTTTATATCTATGTTTTCTGGTTCTGGCTCCCCCAAAGATTCATCACTGCAGAAGATAAAGGAGTCTAGATCTGTGTGTATAGAGTAAAGAGGAGAATTTTCAGGCTTTTCGGGGCTACTGACCAGGAATTTCATTTGTGCCTCCCTGTACAGTCTTCTCAGTTGGTTGAAAATAGGGATTGTGGCATATGCCCCATCCATCTGCATGGTACCCTGTAGCTTGGCTCCCCAATACCTTGACAGTAGCATACCATACTTAGGTGGCACATCAGCCACCACAACATCCATGACCATACATTTTTCTGGGATCTGGGTTAGGCTTAGACATAGATATTTGATTAGGCCAAGACACTTTACCCTGCTAGAATCAAATGAATATAAGTCTTTGTAAGGTCGGGTTATCTCTAGGCCTAACCTTTCCATTACTACCTTAGGCATTAAGTTGTGGGATGCTCCAGAGTCATGCATGGCATTGTGGAGGATCTTATCATGGACAATGAGACTGATATAAAAAGGGGGAATTACCCCTTCCTGAAACTTTCCTTCAATCTTTGGACCAAACAGAAGGGTTGGTTGATCATCACTCAGATTTACAATGTCACTGTTCTCGCCTAGATTTAATGCTTTCAAAATTTGGCCTTTATATACATCCTGAGTGGCCAGCTCAGAGAGTGGAACAGAGACTTTAATCTTTGCAATCTCACTCTCTAAATTGAAAGTGGACTGACTTTTTGGAATGTTCAACTCTGTTTTGTTAGCCACTACCTTAGTGGCTGAATCAGTGGGCTGCTTCTCATTATGTACAGTGTTTGGAACTGTTTTATCAGGAGCACTAACTACAGTGCTAGTGCTGCTAGTTGGTTGACCCTGTTTATCAGTGTTTTTGGTTGTCTTTTTCTTTGTTCTTCCCAGAACTCTTAGCTGCTGATTTGTTACTTTTAGCAGTTGCTTTAGAGGATTTCTCAGGCCTTTTCTTGATAGTAACCTTAGAAGCTTTGGGTTTGGAATTGTCTAGGCTCTTTTTGCTCCTAAGTTCATACTATTCTCTGACCTGCATGATAGCATTTTCAAATCCTAACCTGTAATCCTCAGACTCTAACCATTCCTCATCCCAATACGAGGGTCAGGGCTGATCTTCCTCTGTGGAACAGTTATGGATTGAATTTTCCACTTCGAACATGTTTATTGTAGTTCCCTCAAACTCTTCTATGATTCCCTGATCTTTGTCAAGAAAATTCTCTTGGAATGGAGGAACAACTTGCTGATCTGATTCTCTTTGTCTGTTGAGAGTGGCATTGTTTCTTCTAAAGTTCTGGTTCTGATTTTGGTTTTGGTTTTGGTTACTGACAGTGACAACCATTTTTTCCATCATTTGTTGTAGCTTTTCCATGTTTTTGGATAAACAGTCATAATTGGGATCAGATGTGGAAGCTACAGTGTCATCTCTATATGTTACCCTCTTCTCAGCTCTCAATCTTGCTCTTTTCTCAATAAGATTAGCCTCTACACTCACTGCTCCTTTTTGCATGTCTTCCAACGTGTTGTAATATCTCTCCCTAAGCTGGTAGGCCATGTCAACATCAAAGCCTTCAAGATATTTCGCTAGAGCCATGCCCTGGGGAGGTTTCATATGTGGAGGAAGAGCATTGTAAATGCTGTTAAATCTCGTTGAGTAATAATGGAAACTCTCTCCTATGTTTCCTTTAAGGTTCATGTATTCTGCTAGGATTTGGCAAGGATTGGCCTTGACTTCCCATTTTTTTATGAAGGTCTGATATAAATCAGGGAGGTCTTGGATACTATTAGGAGGTAGGCATTTGAACCATTTCTTCACCTCACCTCCTAAGCTCTGGGCAAAGATTCTCATTTTGATTGTATCATCATCTATTTCCATGTAGTCAAAAGTGTCCTCCATCCTATCTACATGGTGTTGGGCCGTGGTAGACTCTTTAGCAGTGAAATGTGGGATCTTTGATTGATAATCATTGGGTAAAGGTACCAGAGGCTGAGGTAAAACCAGAGGTGCATACCAGGCTGCCATGATGATGTTCTGAGGAGGTAGGGGGTTAACCTGAGAAGCTGGTATATGGATGGCAGGGATATTATGACCAGCAGAAGAATGTTGAGTAGATTTAGGGTGGTAGAGCCCCAAGTTTTGAAGGAAGTGAATGTCAGGGGGTGTAGATGGAGGGGTCTGTCTATTCCCAAGGTGTTTACCCCTTTGAGGTGGTGAACTAGGGAGCTCAAGGTATGGCTGGTATGGGACACTGAATGACCTAGTTCTGGGTAAACTTCTTGGAATGTCTAGGTCGAAAGGTGAGACTGATAGAGCTGTAAAATCTTCTGGTGTAGAGTTAGCTCTATGGATGTGGTTGGAAATAGTTGGTATTTTAGGTGTAGGAGATCTCTTGAGGATGCTCTTAGGGTTGTCAACTATTTCAGGGGGGTTTGGGTTAGGGTAAGCTCTTGTGTGAATGGTTCTTGAAGCCAGAATGTTGTTTCTGACCAAGCAGCTTAACCCTACTTGTTACTTCTATTATGGCTGATGTTGTAATGGGCTCTGGTCTCCTAGTGGAGTCTTATTTGAAACCAAGATAATCAGTAGGCCTACTAATCACTAGTGGAATATTTGATCTTTAAGGAGTTATGGAGTCGCCAGGTGGAAGGTTTAGGGTGTTTCTGGAGGGTACATTGTCCACCACAGTGCTTATGAGATGTCCATTTTCAAGGATATCTTCACAACACAGCAAACTCTAACCAGAGATTGACTGGGAGGGCTTTTACTAGATATGTCACCTCTAAAGAGTGTGAGATCTGGAGGCTACCTGGCCCTTTCCAGACTCTGTCTAAGAGTGTGGGAGAAACACAAAAAATGGTAGAGAAGTTGGAATGAAAATGGAAGTGTTTCACTACCAACTTGACCAGATTTTTTAGGTTTTCTGAGGCTCTTATGATGTAGTATGGTGAAAAATACTCAGAAGTTCCCCAGTGGAGTCGCCATTATGTTGGGGTTCCCATGTTTTGGAAAGGTTGGCAATACCAAAAGATGAGACAACATCAAACCACTTTCAGAACTCAGGATCTATCCCTCCAGGGTCCAGAGAGGGATCTCTCTATGATATGTCAGAGATATATGAATTAGAAGCTCAAAGGTTAAGATATTAGGCTAGTTATAGGCACAGGGTTTGTTTGTTTGATTGCTTGTTTGGTTGCTGAGAATCAGTGAAGAAGGGTTCAATATAAGACAAGGATGGGAAAAGAGAATTTTAGGCAAAGGAGAAATAATTCAGGGAACATGCAAGGCCATTGGGCAATGGAGTCAGGAAAGGATTTGATTTCTAATCAATATGCAGGCTTTCAATTGGGCTAGTCATCTAAAGCATTGGATCTTAAAGATGATAGTGTGGTAGGATATGTTAGGTTCCCATGATTTGGCCGATTGGTGAGCCAAATGATAGTGTAACATCAAACCAAGCTTTGGAGCCCGAGGACCTAGCCTTCCTGGACTCAGAGAGGGCTCTCTCTATATGTGTAAAGGATATCTATGTGTTTGCTTATTATGTTCTGATTTTAGGCTAGTTATGGAGTATGTTTTTTGATTTTTGGTTTTCTAAGTTGTGAGGGATGAAACTGATCAAAGATATAACACATATAACAAGATGTAGATTAACTAGGCTATGGGGTCAAAAGGTCAAGAAAGCTATTAGATGATGATACAAGGCTGTTGAAGGGCCGATTTGATTCAAGGTAGAAAGGATCTTTGGGCAAAATGGAGTAAATGGACATCAAGTTTGTGAACAACAAAGAGTTTCAAGCATTACTGGTTCGATAGATAACATAAACATGGTAAAGAAAACCCTTAATGATGAAAAATGTAACTATAAACTAATCAACACATAGAAACAAACATTCAAGCCATGCATAGAAGTATAAGACCCTCTAACTTTGGGAAATGGCTATCAGATTTTGGGGAAAACACATAAGACAGACTAACAACTCAAAATACTATGCCGAAACGCCTAAACACAGTCTTTAAGTTATTGGGCACTTTGACAAACAAGCTTTCATACTTTTAGGCAAAGGGCTAGATCGGGACTAGGCCTCCTTGATTCAAACAAAATGATAATCTTAATCAGTCAAAGAGATAGTTTCATGGATGAGACTATGGACAGTCATAGGTAAGTAGGGCACACAATACATCCTACTCAACATACATAGAACTATTAATGAAACTAGCAACAATATCCTCAAGTCATTAAAGAGCAGTTAAGAATTCTTTAATACAACTAAGGAAGAAGAAAACATGAAGGCTATGAAGATTCAGGAATTTTGAGGTGCCTCCATGGGCATATCTCAAATTTGTTCTCTACTTATCTATAGCAAGCAAGAAACATGTATCATGAATGAAAACTAGAAGACAACAACAAATCAAGAAACACTATACCATTCTACCATGTCATGGAATCCATCAACAATCCTTCATCATCCATCCAAGAACATTCAAGAGGCAATCCAAAAAAATAACACAAGTTTTTTCTCCAAAGCTTATATGACCATATATTGCTTCTCTTCTCAAGTTCAGCCTTTCTTTAATTTGGTTTTGTTGGAGCAACAGGCTGTCTATAACTAGAATTGTTTTCACTAATGACATGTCTCCCCAAAGGTTTAAAACTTCATATCATGACCTTTTTATACCTCTGTGTTGAGAAGATAAGTATGTGAGATGTGAAAAAGCAGCTATAATTACTCACAGACACCAAGGTTCCTTTTGGCCACTTTCTTCTAATGGAGCTCTGAAATCACCAAACTTGTTGCATCTGAAGGATACACTTGTCTTTGTGGTGGAGTGTAGATTGCAACAACTGGACTTACACTGGCGCTTTGACTGATACCAAGATGTCTTAGGTCTGGGACTGTATACTGTTTTCCTGCCTCTTCTTTATGTTCACCCAGAAACCATGGACTATACTTTACATTTCAACAGGAACAAAAGAACACACAGGGGTCTTTTCACTGAAGTATTTTCTTGCTCAAAAATGATCGAAGCTATTCATATTAACACCCCTGTAGAGATATTTGTTATGATAGCTTTGATTAAGGAGTCCCTTTTTTGATGCTCCCTGATGATGACTGAAACCTCAAATGATTCTCTTTACAAGACCACACACTCTGTTTTCTTTTGTCTTGCATATTTCAAATCTTAGTCCTGTTATGATCATTACTTACACTCAGAAACCTAGAGTCACTGTTTTACTGTCTAGTAAAAATCAAACCTGGGCTTATAGTAGGTTCTACAATCCTTGAAATCAATATTGGCCATCGCTCTCTGCTTGTAGATGAAGGAGGTGCCTTAACCCTCTGCTTGTAGATGAAGGAGGTTCTTGGCCATGACAAATTACCAGTTTGTTTGACAGTGGTGTCTTTCTTCTACTGTGATTTCATGCTGAATGGAAGCTGCAAGGTCTTGATAAGTAACTCCTTACTCTGCATATGCATCTTAGGCTCATGTTTGACATTGAGAAGCAACTGTTCTTCTAAATTTATATTCAATAATTTTCTCCTGAGATGAAGTTATATTTCCTGTCTTTGTAGAATCCATAAAACACTGTAAAACACCTAATAATCAGCTTGAGACGGTGGTCTATGTAGTGCTGAGACTTAGGGGTGTGTAAGTGGCGCGACTTAGGGCTGTAATCAATTTCATTTGCAGGGTGGGAGGTCTGTCATGATTGGCTTGTATCAGATGGAGGTTTTTTGGCCTTTTGATGTTTTCCAAGGATAAAATGCCTTAAAGCGCCACTTCCTAACTTAGGGGAGGCTTTTGAAACAGTCATTGGGTTGCCCTTTTAGAGCTGATGGGCAGACAAGTAGGGATAAAGCTAGATGGGATAGTGATAATGGGTTTTAACCTTGACATGGGCGGACTGAAAAGTAGGAAAGGCGAAAAATTTTTTATGAGGGTTTTCTAGATGACAAATTAACATATGGAGCTCAGCTTCTAGAAAACTCAGCTATGGATCTAGTCATCATTAACAAGTGAAAAATACTGATGACTAACAGTGGCTCCATTTGGGGAGGGCAGCTCCTCATCAGGAGGTGTCCAGAATTCAGATTTTTGGCTTATGAAGACCAGTGCCTTACCCATTGGCGCAAAATTTCACCCTTCTTTGATGCTATTTCTGAAAAGTGACAGCATGGTTAACATCAATGATATTTCTACCTACCCCACTATCTTTCCTAGCATTTTTTCTTCTCTTTGGCGCATTTGAACTAGCAGCCTTTTGACAATGTATATTTTTATTTTTGCAAAATGAACCTATCTATTTCTACTCTTATATCTGCCGGGAGTTCAGATTAAACTGATGAACTCCTTCATTACTCTACCTATGCTAGATCGACTGTCAAGATTAAGAAGTTTGACAGGATTTTGTTCTCTAATCTAAAACATGAAATTTAAAATGATCAAATTAGGATTAGAAAGTCTGATTTGTCATGCATTTGCGGCATAAAAGACAAGCTGCACACAAATATTATTTTGCAACAAAAGGAAAACTAGATAAGCGGGGCTAAGATGTACAATGTATTTTTCATCCCTCACTTCTCTCTTTGGTTCTGTTTTAGGCATGTGGAACCAGAATCTCTCCCTAATCTAAACTCCGTGATAAGTCAATCTTACACAATGTTGACTATCTTTGCACTCACTAACTTATCAACAAATAAATTCAAACATGCTCAGCTATGATTAGGCTAGATAGCTGAACAAGACATTGAAGTACTAGTGGCGACATTTAGACTTGCTCGCTTTCCGAAAGACTATTTTTTGGAACATGGGGCTTTGTTCTATCTTCAGTCGCCCTCTTTTCTATCTTTTAATGTTTTTGACTTTTCTCTCTTTTACTGTTTTTTACTTTTCTATTTTTCTATATTTCAAACAATGGTATATACAATGAATGAAAGTATTTCAAACTCAGAAATCTTGGAAATGACGGAATTTAAGCATCTTATCCTCGTAAGGATCTCCTCTCACCCTTGGCCCACTCAACTCCTGAAAAGAGAAATTTGGGAAGTTTTCTCTCTCTAACATGACACATGGATTCATGCAAGAATCTCTGAACAGCCCGGTAACTTCCCGCTGTACCTCTTTGAATATCTGATTTCCACTCCTTTCGTTACTGTATATTTTCCTCAAGTAATGTATGTACTCTTGGTCATTCTTGAAATAGATAATGACATCATCAAGGTATGCAAAAATGCAGAAATTTAAAACTGGGAACATGGCCTTCATGAACAGATTTCTAATATTGGGTGGTTTTGCAATTTTGATTTTGAAATTAGATCTACCTCCCGCAAACTGGAAAAAATCTTTAAGCTGTCTACTTTGCAAGCGAATCTTTTGAACATGACCTGAAACATCATCTTGCAAAAACACATGATTAAAAGCACTTTTAATTGGTAAATCATGGTCTTGGGTAGAAAAAATAGAATTTCTGTTATAGGGATATGTAGTAATATTTCTAAAATCGAAGCAGACTCTATGACCATCTGTTTTATCCTTGATTATTATAGTTTGGTTCAGATTGTTATGTTTTCTCTTGTCAAGGTTATTCTTTGAGGAAGAATAAGTATCACAGCATTTTTCTTTGTTTTGCTTGTAAAAATTGGTATTCTGCATGAGATTTCTGATTTTAGCATTTTTGAGTTATTCATGAAAAGACAGAATATGAGCCAATTTCAGTAGCTCAGGTATGCTGGGACTGCAACTATCATTCTTGCTCATAAGAAGTTTATCAGGCATTTTTTCTAGATTTTGAGCTGCTGGGGCTATAGTCAAAGTTTCATTTGCAGTGGATGATCGATACGATGGTAAATCTTTGAGATATGGTAGAAACATTAAACTCCCTTGCTCCCGGGTTCCGAACAGGTTTATGATGTGTAAGTCTTCTAAAGCCTTTACCCGGAAAAAATTTCCGCAGGTTACTGCTGGTGTTTGACTAGGGTTAGAGTAATTCGCTTGGTAGTACATAAGGGTTTGCGCTTCTTGCTCTAATCCTACCTTAGAAGGGACATACTTACTTTCTTCATGACACATCTATTCATGATCATGGTAGTTTTGAGTGTCTAGTTCATCATAAAGCACCAGGGACAGCTGATGTGGTGGATCTAAGTTTATTTTAGTTTCTTCTGACTCTTCCTCCGGGTTTTCATCAATATGCATAATGAAAGAGTTCAGGTCGGAACACAAGGAATACATTGGAATGTTGTCTGGCCTATCTTGACTGTTAATCATGTATTTCATGTGTGATTCTCGGTAGAGTAGTCTTGTCTGGTCGAACACAGGAATGGTGGCGTATGACATATCCAGTTGAATATTCCCTTGGATTTTGGCTCCCCAAGATCTGGATAGAAGCATCTCGTACTTGGGAGGGATGTCTGCCACTACTATATCCATGATTATATGTTTTGCAGGTATTTGGGCCAGACTAAAACAAAGGTCTTTGATCAAACCCAGGCATTTGACTCTACTTGAATCAAATGAATACAAGTCTTTGTATGGTCTTGTGATTTCCAGGCCTAGTCTTTCCATTACTACCTTCGGCATAAGATTATGCGAGGCGCCGGATTCTAGCATGGCATTGTGGAGGATTTGGTCGTGGATGTTTAGGCTAATGTAAAATGGAAGAGTAGTTCCTTCTTGGAATTTTCCCTCTATCTTTGGACCAAACAACACTTCAGGAGTGTCATCAGCCAGATTAACAGTGTTCGCATCATTCCCTAGATTTAGGACCTTTAGCGCTTGGGATTTATAAGAGTTTTGGGCGATGAGTTCAGTAAGAGGCATGGTGATCTTGATCTTGGCGATTTCGCCTTCAAAGCTAAAAGCCAGCTGAAGTTTAGATATGTTTGTTTCAAATTTTTCAGCCACGACCTTCTCTATGTTCTGAGTTTGTTGGCTTTGTTTCAGGATTTTGTTTGCCATAGTTTCTTCGGTAACTTTTGTGAAAGTACTCGGAGCAGCTAAGTTAGGACTAGTTTGGGTAACTTTAGCTTTGTTTTGGTCACTCTTCTCGACCTTGATTTTGTCACTGCTTACTACTTTCTTGAGGATGGTATCAGGGGTTTTAGCAGTATCTGAGTTACCTTTCTTGGAATTATCTTGGTTTCTTTTGCTTCTAAGGTCATATTTCCGGTGAGCTTCTATTATGGCATTTTGAAAATCTATGGCAGGGTCGTCGAGATCTTCATAGTTGGTCTCATCCTGATTAGGAGAAAAGAACGCTTGTTCTTCTTCTGTGAGGTACACCTCACTCTCATTATCATATCCTATGAGGTTTAAATGATGTTCATCAAGAGGTTCTGTATCCCTGTCATCCTTTTCTACATAATTTTCATTAAATGGTGGCCTAATTTGTTGGTCATTTTCCCTTGGTCTGTTTTGGGGCTGTTCCCTCCTAAAGTTTTGGTTTCGGTTTCTGTTTGGAGGGTTTGGTTGGTTGTCCCTAATAGGAGCCTTTTCATTTATCCTTTCCCACATTTTGGCCATGGTTTTGACTAAGTCATCTATTCTAGGATCTAGGGAAGGTGATGAAGTGGAGACCTCATCTTTATATGTGACCTTTCTTTCTGATCTAGTCCTAGCCCTTTTTTCTGCTAAGTTGGCATCTGCTTTTATGGCTATTTGTTGCATTTCCTCTAAGGTAGGGTGATCCTTGTCTCTCAGATGATATGTCATGTCCGGATCGAAACCCTTGGGGAATTTTGCCAAGGCTAAACCAAGTGGGGGTTTAAAATGAGGAGGGAGGGAGTTATATACACTGTTGAACCTAGTGCAGTAAGCCTGGACACTTTCCCCATTTTCCCGTTTTAGGTTGTTATATTTTGATAGGATTTGAATAGGGTTTCTTCGGATTTCCCACCTATTTTTGAAGACTTGATGTAGTTCTGGGATATTGTGGATGCTATTTGCAGTCAAGCTTTTGAACCATGTTTTGGGTTCACCACCCAGGCTTTGGGTGAATATTCTCATTTTGACGGTCTCGTCTTGAACCTCCAGGTATTCATAAGCATCAGTCATCCTACTTATATGTTGTTGAGGTGTGGTGGTATCTTCTCCAGTAAAGTGTGGGATTTTTTCTTGATATTTATTTGGGAGAGGAGCCAAAGGCGGTGGCAACACCAAAGGTGCGTAACAGGCTGCCATGAAGGGAGCTAATGGATGATGTACAAGATGAGGACTAGTGGGATGAGATGAGGTGGTTTGAACAGTGGTGGTTCGGACAGGTGTGGCGGATGAACTTGGACTAGTGATCTGGTTTTGAGCAGATCTGGGATGGTGGGAGCCAAAGTGATAGAGAAGCTGAAAGTCGGGGGGGTGGAAGGTGAGGCTTCTCTACTATGACTGTGTGATTGGTCTAGGGTTTCAAGATCGTCAAAGTTTATCTTACTATGAGATCTGCTTCTGAAAAGAGTTTTTGACGATTCTAATTCAAAAGGTGAATCTGGTAGGATAGTGAGATGTTCAGGTACTGATCTTGTTTTACGGATGGATCTACCAGTAGCTAGATGGTCAGTTTCAGAAGCTTGCCACATAATCTTCTCTGGGTCATCTACTATGATAGGGGGATTTGGGTCTGGATGGGATCTGGTGTTGATTCTTCGTGAAGCCAGATTTTGGATCTAGAGTTTAGAGAGAATGGTATTGGTGAATGTTCTGGATGAGTGGTCTCTCTAAAGTTCTACTAAGGTGAAGGATGGTCAAAATAAAAGGGATGGACTAGTGGAGTCGCCAGGTGGAAATGGGTTGTTTTGTGAAGATAGCTATGGTCCACCACTGGTAACTAATCTGGAAATATTTTTTAGATTTTCTGAATTTATGTGTAGCCTATGGTTTGTTAAAGTATCCTAGACTTGTTTCAACACTTTGCTAGGGCGATGAGAACAAAAAGAGTTTACTCTAAATGGGTCTATGGGCTGCTTGCTTGTTTAAGTATCTAAAGGACCAAAGAGTCTATAAGAGTTTGCTAGACTATCATGTACTCAGTGTCCCACCATCTCCCGCTATGTTAGTGAGCGATGGGATAGATCTATCGGATAGTAACCTAGAGTTCGGTAAAATAGTAAGGCCTACTAGAGGTTAGTGGAGTCTCCAGGTGGAACTTGGTTGTTTTGAGATATGTGTGTATGGTCCACCACCAATATTGACAGAAAAACCAATCTAAGGGAGTGTTTTGGGTTTTTTTTGAGTTTTATGTGCAACCTAGGATGTAAGAGTGTTATAAACCTGATTCATCACTTTGCTAAGATGGTGAAATAGAGATTTTACACTAAATGATTCTAAAGGCTGATGGTTTAAGTTAAAATTTGAAGGACTAAGGAGTCTATAAAATTTTGCTAGACTGTCATGTACTCAATAAGTCCCACCGTGATCGCCATTATGTTAGGTTCCCGTGATTTGGCCGATTGGTGAGCCAAATGACAGTGTAACATCAAACCAAGCTTTGGAGCCCGAGGACCTAGCCTTCCTGGACTCAGAGAGGGCTCTCTCTATATGTGTAAAGGATATCTATGTGTTTTCTTATTATGTTCTGATTTTAGGCTAGTTATGGAGTATGTTTTTTGATTTTTGGTTTTCTAAGTTGTGAGGGATGAAACTGATCAAAGATATAACATATATAACAAGATGTAGATTAACTGGGCTATGGGGTCAAAAGGTCAAGAAAGCTATTAGATGACGATACAAGGCTGTTGAAGGGCCGATTTGATTCAAGGTAGAAAGGATCTTTGGGCAAAATGGAGTAAATGGACATCAAGTTTGTGAAAGACGAAGTATTTCAAGCATAACTAGTTTGATAGTAGACATAAACATGGTATGGTAAACCATTACATGAAAAATGTAACTACAAGCTAAATAATACATATAAATAAACATTCAAGCCATGCATAGAAGTATAAGACCCTCTAATAATGGGAAATGGCCATCAGACTTTGGGGAAAACACATAAGATGGACTAACAACTCAAAATACTATGCCGGAATGCCTAAACACAGTACTTCAAGTTATTGGGTACTTTGAGCAACAAGATTTGCATAGTTTTAGGCAAAGGGCTAGATCGGGACTAGGCCTCCTTGGTTCAAAAAAAATTATAATCTTAATCAGTCAAAGAGATAGTTTCATGGATGAGACTATGGACAGTCATAGGTAAGCAGGGCACACCATACATCCTACTCAACATACATAGAACTATTAATGAAACTAGCAACAATATCCTCAAGTCATTAAAGAGCAGTTAAGAATTCTTTAATACAACTAAGGAAGAAGAAAACATGAAGGCTATGAAGATTCAGGAATTTTGAGGTGCCTCCATGAGCATATCTCAAATTTGTTCTCTACTGATCTATAGCAAGCAAGAAACATGTATCATGAATGAAAACTAGAAGACAACAACAAAGCAAGAAACACTATACCATTCTACCATGTCATGGAATCCATCAACAATCCTTCATCATCCATCCAAGAACATTCAAGAGGCAATCCAAAAGCATAACACAAGTTTTTTCTCCAAAGATTATATGACCATATATTGCTTCTCTTCTCAAGTTCAGCCTTTCTTTAATTTGGTTTTGTTGGAGCAGCAGGCTGTCTATAACTAGAATTGTTTTCACTAATGACATGTCTCCCCAAAGGTTTAAAACTTCATATCATGACCTTTTTATACCTCTGTGTTGAGAAGATAAGTATGTGAGATGTGAAAAAGCAGCTATAATTACTCACAAACACCAAGGTTCCTTTTGGCCACTTTCTTCTAATGGAGCTCTGAAATCACCAAACTTGCTACATCTGAAGGATACACTTGTCTTTGTGGTGGAGTGTAGATTGCAACAACTGGACTTACACTGGCGCTTTGACTGATACCAAGATGTCTTAGGTCTGGGACTGTATACTGTTTTCCTGCCTCTTCTTTATGTTCACCCAGAAACCATGGACTGTACTTCACATTTCAACAGGAACAAAAGAACACACAGGGGTCTTTTCACTGAAGTATTTTCTTGCTCAAAACCGATCGAACCTATTGATATTAACACCCCTGCAAAGATATTTGTTATGATAGATTTGATTAAGGAGTCCATTTTTTGATGCTCCCTGATGATGACTGAAACCTCAAATGATTCTCTTTACAAGACCACACACTCTGTTTTCTTTTGTCTTGCATATTTCAGATCTTAGTCTTGTTATGATCATTACTTACACTCAGAAACCAAGAGTCACTGTTTTACTGTCTAGTAAAAATCAAACCTGGGCTTATAGTAGGTTCTGCAATCCTTGAAATCAATATTGGCCATCGCCCTCTACTTGTAGATGAAGGAGGCGCCTTAACCCTCTGCTTGTAGATGAAGGAGATTCTTGGCCATGAAAAATTACCAGTTTTTTTGACAGTGGTGTCTTTCTTCTACTGTGATTTCATGCTGAATGGAAGCTGCAAGGTCTTGATAAGTAACTCCTTACTCTGCATATGCATCTTAGGCTCATGTTTGACATTGAGAAGCAGCTGTTCTTCTAAATGTATATTCAAGAATTTTCTCCTGAGATGAAGTTATATTTCCTGTCTTTGTAGAATCCATAAAACACTGTAAAACACCTAATAATCAACTTGAGACTGTGGTCTATGTAGTGCTGAGACTTAGGGGTGTGTAAGTGGCGCGACTTAGGGCTTTAATCAATTTCATTTGCAGGGTGGGAGGTCTGTAATGATTGGCTTGTATCAGATGGAGGTTATTTGGCCTTTTGATGTTTGCCAAGGATAAAATGCCTTAAAGTGCCACTTCCTAACTTAGGGGAGGCTTTTGAAACAGTCATTGGGTTGCCCTTTTAGAGCTGATGGGCAGAAAAGTAGGGCTAAAGCTAGATGGGATAGTGATAATGGGTTTAACCTTGACATGGGCGGAATGAAAAGTAGGAAAGGCGAAAAAAGTTTTATGAGGGTTTTCTAGATGACAAATTGACATATGGAGCTCAGCTTCTAGAAAACTCAGCTATGGATCTAGTCATCATTAACAAGTGAAAAATACTGATGACTAACAGGATAGGCAAGAGGGAAGGTGAAAGCAAGGGAACATTAAAGATTCAGAACACAAAGTTGAAAACCTGAGATCAGAGAGAGACTTTGAACTCTCAATGCTTCAGCCTCCAACTTGAGGGATCTTAGAAAGGTTCAATTAATTGAAAAGGATCCTAGTGAGATAAGGACAGAGTTCTAGACCTCCTAGTGTTCCCAATTCATTCAATTAAACCTCAACAAGAACATCTGAAACACTGACCTCAATAATTCATACATCATCTAGCAGGCAATAACATCCACTACACTGGTTAAATTAATTGAAATTAATTGCTGATCATCCCAATTAATAGAAATTTGGTTATATGCTGAGAATCCATCCATAAAGGATAAATATTCGCAACCGGCGTAATCGTATATTATTTTATCAATAAATAGAGTTTGATAGTTGTCTTTTCGACAAGCAGCGTTTAAATCGCGGTAGTTAACATAGACCCAGATGGCACCTTGTTTCTGTCTACAAGAATCATATTAGAGACCCATTCAGTTAAAGGAACGAGATAGATGAAACCAACACGTAATATTTTTTCGACTTCTGTCTTGATAGCAGTAGCTTTTCGAGGGTGGAAATGTCATATTCTTGCCGGACAGGTTTGGAATTGTCACAAGTCTTGATCTCATGCTTGACTATAGAAGGGTATATCCTGGGAATTTCCTCATAATACCAAGTGAAAACATCGTGGAATTCCTTAAAAAGGAAGGTGAAGCGTGAAATTTCCTCAAGACTACAATTTGCTCCAATCTGAATGTTTCCCACGATACATGTTTTGACCGAGATATCTATGAGCATAGTCTTTGAAAAATTACCCTATTTTCCTTCCACATATATAGTATAGATAGTCGTATAAGTGGGTGAAACAATCTCAGGTTGGTCAAAAGGCAAGATTTTTATAGATGACACGTCTGAATCAGATATCGAAGTGCAATGATGAAAATCATCCAAAGGTAACTCTTATAAAGACATTGTATCTCGAATAACTTCGTCCGTAGGTAGGACTTCATTGAGGAAATCGTTAGAAGGAGTCGTAATGGGAGTGGGAATAGTACCATTGGTCAAAAAAAAAGCAGTGGAGGAATCAAATGTAGATTGGATGGCTTGATAATCCAACTTAGCTGGTGAAAGTGGCATATGGTCTCCATAGGAATCAATGTCTGAAGGGGACAGTAGGATCTAGGGATCAGTAGGACCATAAGGAATGGTATATACCATTGAAACTATCTGTGGAACCTCAAGTGGTGGGAAAGGAAAAATCCTAAGAGAGAAGAGCCATTCAGAAAACCAGTACCAACATTGACATAAGAGTCAGGAATTCCTCCTACTAGGGGTACAATGATGCTAGAAAACGTGGAATAATATAGAGTGCAGAAGGATAGCTGATCCACTGTAACTTTTTTCCCATCTAGAGGAAAGAGGATGAGTCATAATACTGAAGAGACAATGGCAGTCATGGTGTAATACCAACTACGACCCAAAATTAGATTATAGTGGAGATGAAAATCTACGACTTCAATTTCCACTGTTATCGTTTTCCCACTTAGAGTAATGGGGTAGCTGGAAAGGTACCCTTTTGGTAGGAAATTATGGCCATCTAATTCTTTAAGGGAATTCAACGGTGGAGATAATGTGGGATAAACCATAGTGAGCCAACATGAATTTGACATTACGAAGGTCGAAGCACCTTCGCTAATGAAATTTCGATGGATAGGCCTTCCCTTCGACACAACTTGAACATGAAAGGCTAGTTGATGGGAAAGTCTAGGTTTGCCTTTTTTCCATATAAAATATTGCTAGCATACAATACTGAGGGTCAATTCCACCAATTGCTGAAAGTAAAGATTTCCTTTGTGTTGGATAGGTTTGCAATGCTCCGAGAGCCGACATAGTTGATGGTGCTTACGCCAAATCTTCTAAAATATTGTAGTTCTGGTCAACACGTGCAGAGGTATTATGTGTCATGAAATGAAGGGTCCCTTTGGGTGATGAATGACAAGGTTAAAAACTGGCCTTTTGATATGGAGATCATTATGTGGCAGTGGATTTGAACTCGAGTCAGTTTCTTGAGCATAAGTGACTGGAGTTCCATAAATTTTGGCTCGTGTTTGAAGGTAAATTATTTCCAGGTAGTAAATAGTAGATGATCCTTCACCATAAGGTTTTGGATGAGAACCACCGCTACCCCCTTGCAGGGGTTGCAGTGGGTTTTCAACGAGGTGTTGCTGCTACTGAGTAGGGAAAGGATGCTGCTGAGTAGGGAAAGGATTGTGTAGAACTACAGGTGTCCTTTCAATGTTCTTCTGTGCAAGAAAGCCTGTGAATTCTTAAAGACGAGGATTTTTATATGTCATGTGGTCCTCCGCACAGATCTTGCAAGGGAAATTGGAAGTTTTTTCCTTCCCTTTTTCAGATTTGCTAGCAGCTTTCTAATTGGGATTATTTTGCGTAATGGGTTGCTCCTCAGAATGAGAGGTATATTTCTTATTCTTCTTATTCTTACTGCTGGGTTTTTGTGTAGATTTCAAAAATTTTACTACAGTGGTTGGAAGAGAATCAATTTGGGTATTAGAGGTGGTATCGGTAGCTAAATATATTTGGGCATCTTTCCCACTGAGTTGTTTTACAACAGCTCCAGAGGTTATTCCAACGAGACCGTCATCATGTGCTACGAGTTTTTGAGTAGCAAGGGCATTGGAATTTCGAGGGGCATGGGGGAGAAGATCATACATCATGCCAGATTGTGAATAGATTAATTCTAGATCTTGGGCATGATGGATGGATTGGTCTTCCATGATTGCACCAGATAAGGCAACATCCTTAGCAATGTGACGGAGTAGCAACTTGTAGAACCAATATGCCAACAGGTGATCCATAATTGGGGCCTTCACAAGCCTCCTCCTATGCCTCCATTCATGGATATGATCGGAGATGTGGGTGTTGGTGTCTTGGTGTAAGGTGGTAATAAGTTTCATTCTGGTCTCGTAGAAGATAGGGAGCTAGAAGTGTTTTAGAAATTCCATTTCCAAGGCTCCAAAAGTGTTAACTGACACATGTGATAACTCGATTTACCACTTGGTAGCGTTGCCTATGAGGGTGTAGGGGAAGAGTATGAGCCGGACGCTGTCATCAACCATGGAATTTGAGACAGACAATAGATGGTAAGTGGTGACATACGTGGTCAGTTCATCCCCTTGTTTCCCTTTGAACTTGGGAATATCTGCAGGTATCTTATGATGTATAGGAGGCCAATGCAGGTTATGATTGAATTTTTAAACTTATAGAGATTTGGGATATCTAAAGTTTCCAAAAATGGAAATGGCATGGGTGCCCATGAATCTTATGAAGGAAATGTTGGATGACCTATAGGACCCAAGGGTTCTCCCATCAAATAATTTCCAACAGGATATACTGGACTCATCAGATAATAGTTTCCTTGTAGGGTTGGTTCAGGCATATAGGGTGGTTGTCTGTATGGGATGTTAGGTTGGGGTAAAAAAGGTTGGTTTTCCCTAGGATATTAATTTCCCCATTGACCCAATTGATTTGGGGGAAGGGGTGCCCAAATGGATGCATTAGTACTTGGTTGTGGGATGTTGTTGGCCCCATAATTAATAATTAGCATATGACCTACACCAGGATAGTGACCACTAGAAGGAAGTAAATCAATAAGCGATGGACCCGGTTGTCTTAAAGACTAAATGGGTACATAGGTGCCCCCTGTTATATATGTATTGTGAAAATCCCCCCCAATCATCTGAGCCTAGGGGTTTGAACTTAGCAAAGGATTCCAAATGAAAGGGTTACTAAAAGGAGTCATTATAGCAGCGCTATTGGGAGCGGTAGCCGAAGGTCTAGGAGAAAACATAAAAGGAGTGGTGGACGAGAGGTACTAGACTCCACTTACATATGGTGTAACTAAGTTTCTCGGACCAGGAATAATATAGCTAGTAGGGTGACCTATCAGTTGTGTAGAAGTGATAATGGGTGGGGAAAATGGTGGTGGAGCAAAGTTGTCCACAAAGAACCATGACCCACTAGTCACCATTTGGGTATTGGATGTAGGTATAGATGAAGAAATCGCAGGTACTGATGCTACCTGAAGAAACAATGGCCCAAGAGGATTAGTGAGAGGAGGATGATAAGGAGGTACAACTCCTTCATTGAAAAAATCCTCAAGAAATATAGTTTCTTGGGAGATGGTGTGTGAATCAATGTTAGACATTCGAGATTGTTCTCCCGAAGAGGGAGAATATGGATCACCGAGGCTCGACAAATCTTCCAGGGTCAGTGGAGGAAGACCAATTTTTCACCTAGATAGAAAATGAGGGTTGAAGGTAGCCATGATGACAGATAAATTTTATCAAAATTTTTAAAATGGATATTGTATTATAGTCTCAGTGATAACAAACCAACACCAATTTTTTTTTTAAACTCTAAAGGTCAATCAACAAGCAGCCAGGGGATATGACTATGTCTGAGAACCACCACTCTCTAGAGATGAAACCCAATATCATAATGGAAAACAGAGAGAGTTACTCATAATTACAGTTATGATTATTCCTAAGCTTCTCCCGAACTTCATATTATGGGGTCAAGTACTCTCGTGAAGATGAGCACCCTCCCAAAAACCGAAGACAAAGCAGGTTTGTTTGTTTCAGGTACCAGGGCAGCCCGCCCAATTCACCTTGTGTTTTTTCTTAAACAGCTTGGCCACTAAGTTCACTTCAAATCACAGACACCATCCGGGGGGGGGGGGGGGTCACAGTCATGGACGGTATGTTGTATGGGCTTGACACCTTGGTCCCCAACCCAGTTCCGACATCCCTGAAGGGAACCCAGATATATAGAATACCCACTAGAAATTCAATCGAAGGTAATATACCTTCTCTCACACTCCAATTTTGTCTCACGCTTAACTCCTTTGAGAGTGGATCAGTTCTAGATGATGTGAGTGCAACAATATTTTTCTCTCTTTGATGACACTAGTTTTTAGTTTTGTGATCTTGGGAAGTTTTCTCACCACTTCCTAACCCAAGATCTTAGTCTGAACTAATTTGCGTATAATATCATAAAACAGTTGTTGATTGTTTTTACTAAGCACTTTATTTTTAGTTTACGTGTATTAAATTCATTGGAGGGGGAGTGGACGTATGGAATTTTATGTGACTCTGACACAAACCATGCAGAAAATGCTTTAGAATTTCATTATATGAAAGAGATTTTCTACAAGGATAAATTTATCTATACATCCATGCAATAACATACATCCAAAATTCAGTTCAAACACCTATGAAAGATGCAGATAAACAATTCTCTTTAACAACTAACTAACCCAATATATGAATAGAATAAAATCAACTATACCAGAAAGCTAAATGAAAAATTTATTTTCTCTTTTGAGAAAGCAAATGAAATTAAGCTAACTTCCTAAAAAGAAAAAGTAAGTATGAAAACATATAACCAATCACAATGTTTCAGTTGCAGGAACCAAGAACAAATTTTAAGCCACCTATTAGCCTAGGAATTCAGAGAACTGGGTGAATTTCAAGAGTTTGGCTGAATAACGCTTCTCAGAAAAGCATTAGTAGCTAGAAAAATGCTTTGGTCACAATCCTGATGAGCATTATAATGCTCTGGATTACACAATCAAGGTTCATTCCAGAGGTAGAGGCTGTAAAATGAAGTCAGTCGGGGCTTGATCTAAGAATGTGAACAAGAGAGAAGTTTGAGAAACACACTGAGTGGTCATAATGGGAGGCAAGGAGAATGGGAATTCATAGAAGGAGAGATCTAGAAACTTTGAAATCACAACTGGGAACTATGCAATATTCCCTAGAAAAGTCACCAATTTTGTTGTAGGGTAAATTGCATGGGTGGTAGCGTATGTAAATTCCTGTCAGGATTTCTCAAGATGCAAGGAATACTATCAGATTAGAAACAACTGTCACGGAGAAAACATACATATGTTCATGCTAACTATTTATTGACAAAGTAGATGAGAGAAGAGTTACGTCAATATGTTGCACATTCCTACCAAATATCCCAATGTAGTGAAATGGAGGACCCCGTCACTAGCTCCTAGATTAGATATTGCATGAAAACAAGAGAAGAGAGTAATCCTCATAGTATATCAAACTTAACAATAAAAAAACTAGCATATAATTGAACGTAAGAATGTATGAATCTAAGCCACTTATCACATGTGTCTTTAATAAAATATATAAACTAATGCAGCATCAAGAAAACCAAGTGGAAAAAAAATAGGAAGTTCTATATTATTAAATCAATGAAGGAGGATTACAACCATATCGTCTTGACCAAGTATCCCTCGATCATTTAACTCCAATATCTCTCTCTTCAAATCCTTGGCATGACAATGCTTGAGCTATCGACTCTTAATGAACCATGCAAGCACTATAGCCTCATACCAAAGAAAAATCATTTAAAAACCCTTCGACCTTTGTCACTATGCCCAAGCCTCCAATTTATAGGAGTGGTGAGGCTTACCCTTGCCATTTCTTCCCCTAGTTTGAATAAGGTAAAAGCTAGGATGTTTCCTTGATTATTTCTTTTGATTTTCTTAGATGTAATATTCCTAATTAGCCCAAGCTAATAGGAGTATTCAATTTTGTTTTACTTTTTCTGTCTCATGAATACAATTGTAAAGGTGGATCAATATAACTCCTAAAAAAAAAAAAATCAATGCTCAATGTGAAACAAGCTAAATTTGAGCTATCTTCATAAACACACTTAAGTGTGAAAGAGGTTGGATCAATTGACTGGGTCAACAGGACCAAATCCACAGCGTTGTCTACATGCAATGTATCTCATAAAGGCACATCGTAGTTCATGTTGGAGGCCACTCATGTGAATGAAGCTAAATCATTAAGGTGGTTTAGGGTTTGACAAGTTTTCCATATTATAAAAGGAGGAGGAGGACACTAAGGAGAGGGTTGATTATTTGATATTTCTAAAGGTGTTGTCTCTTTAGATATTCCTTATTCTCTGGCTACTTAGATGAGAATAGTGTTGTTTAGCAATTGGGTGTTCTTAGTCGGGAATCCCACCTCCTTCCTTGAGAAGCTCTTGGAGGAGTCTTGTTCTATCTTGTCCACTATTAGGCTTTGAGACCAAGCTTCTTCTTCCAACTGCAATCAGATCCTGTTTAGGATTTGTTTTTCCTTGTAAGCTGCAGCAGTGGAGGCTATATCTATTCAGATCTAGGAAAATATAGTGTCTCTTCTTAGTGAGTGTGTCTTCAAACCTCCTGGAAGAGTGTATTGGATCATTGGAGCTACATTTCCAGATCAAGGCATTAGGCCTACTCAGTACTGAAGCTAATAATGTATTTTCTCTCCGATAGCTATGTTATCTGCAAGAGGGAAGTTGCAGGGTGTTTGAGCAATGTTTTGAGGAGTGATCTTTGGTGTTAAGGGGTTGTCCTTGCACTGTGGTGATCCATGGATTGGCCACCCAATCCATGTATGTTTCAGATATGATTTTAAAATGGTCCTATTTTCTACAGAATTCCTAAATATTACTGCAGGACTGCAACTTAGATCTCAGATCTACTCACTGTTGTTCATGATTTGCTCAGATCCCCAAGGGGAATGTATTCGGGAGCCCATATAGTATATAGATCTATATTTATGTACAAATATATTCTCTAGATATGAAGTGTAATATACACCAGCTATAGAATCAATATAATAATGATGTCAAGCTTTGCAGTCTAAATATGTTGTTGCAACACCTCAATCTTGAGGGTTTCTTCATGTAACTCTTTTGTTTATCTATTGTACATTGTCTGAACCATGATATAGATATGATTTAATGATTTCCATACCATATTGCATCCAACACCTTCAGAAAATAATTTTTTCTGTGCTTCAGTAAATTCTGCAGTAATTAAGACATGGGGATTGGGCATTTCTAAGCCATATCAGGAGTGGGAGATATGTTTAACATAGCTAGAGTCATTTTTTTCTGCTCAAATTCGGTATGTGATTCAAAAATGACCTAAGATACGATATCCCACCATCACTTTCCCTTATTTTTACGCTCATCTCTGAAATTAACCTTTTCAGGGCATAAATTGTTGTTTTTCCCCAACTTTTGGCTCATAAAATGAAGTACAGTTTGGTGTTGTAGCTTGGATTTATGGATATGTATTTTTAACACATCCTATGATATTATTTAATGCTGCATATCCATTACTATGTTTATACATTGTTGCAGTCCCTCATTGGGCATTTATCAAGCCATAATAGGCGTGGGAGGCTTGTTTGCCCCAACTAGAAGGATTTGTTTTTGATATCCTCTTGGATTTAGGACTTAGATACTCATATATAAGGGACATAGGTGATGGTTTCAAATCCTGTAGCAGCTAGTCCTGGAAAATGCGTTTTCCAGTCATGCCTTACTGATAGTTCCCATTTTGGGATATTACAGTTGAATCAGAGCATGATCTCTCGCTCAGCCTGTGAGATCTAGCTATTAGAAGAATAAAGAAGAAGACTGAAGAAATATTACACAGAGGACAAAGAGAAGATTTTTTCTAACACTCTCTCTCAAGCCATGCATGAATTGAAGGAAGAAATCAGGGGAATTAGGAGGTGAAGACATGCAAATCCCTCAAGGAGATCTTCTCATGAAGAAAGCCCCAGTAATTCTTATGCTGTGTGTGAGAATTCAGCCACACAATATGATCTACAATGCTGTAAAATGCCTAATTTCTTGTTGAGAGAAAGAGGAGAAGGAAGAATGACGGAAGAGGAGATCTCCCTACTTCTTTTCCAAACCTTGGAAGGTATTAAAGAATATCTCAAGGAGATGAAAGGGGAAGAGTGTAGAATATTTCAAGAAGGGTTTGAAAGAAGCCCTAACTATTCTCATGATGGGTGTGAGAATTCAGCTACACATGCAGATCCACAGCGCAATCTATTGCCCACATTTACTGTAAGGAGGATGGAGGAAGAATATCCATCACCACATGGAGGTGACAGGGGAGCCACTTCTTCCACTAGAGGATCCCTTGCATCTTTACAAGGAGTTCCAAATGATTCAACATGTGGGAACCAAAACACAATTCCGAAGCAACATGCAGTAGCATTGGTGGATTGTGAGATGGAAGGAGAGGAAGAGAAGAAGGATCAACATCGAGGGATGATGAGCATTCACCCTTATACATTTCAGAAGAATTCTACACAAAGGAAGGAGACTGCACTGCATAGAGAAGAGAGGGAAAAATCAGTCCACTCATACATGTAGTCCACTTTAGATTTTGATGTCTCACTACATGGAGGCATTCCACTTGGGAGGCCACCAGATCTAGAATTGGTGAGAGACATCTTGCCTCTTGGCTAAAAATTCTTGGATTCCAGAGAGGTGAGGAGTTTGGAGGATGACTTTGGCATGAGGGATGTCAAGGTAGCAAGCAGCAGCATGAGGAGAGCTTCATATGCTAGATCACCAGCGTTGTCTCTGAGGAGGATTGATCCCTATTTGAGGTCTCAACTTCTGGTAGATTACTCCAAGGATCTTGGTGCATTCATGATTCTTAATGACCAGGATGGATATGATAGATACATAGTGGATGATGTGGTCATCTATTCCTATGGCAGGATCTTCTTGACTAGATCTTCTAGTCTCAAGGAGAAGCTGCTACATGCAGGACATGAGGACTTCTCTTCTATGCGCTTTGACGCACATCTCTAGTTGGTGGAGGAGTTCACTTGGGAGGGCATCCAGCATGACATATTTCAGCATACGGAGAGATGCATATCCCGGATAGTAATGAAGAGGAGGTCACAACCACTTCCCTACTCTTTGGAGGTGAGGGAGGATTTCCAGTTGAGCCATTTCAGCTCAAGATCTCAAGTGCATGATGGAGGAGGTATAATTTCACATTTTGTATTGTACTTATTTTCCTTGTTTGAGCAGCATGATGTATCAATAAGAGTTTTTCCTTCTGGCATATTGTAAAATAATGTACTTGCAACCTTTTGTAGCATTCAGATTGACTATCTCATTGGTGGTTTCTGGGGGAAGCCACATGATTTTTGGTGTGTACCATTGACACCACTTGGGTACTTTCATGATGCTATCTTGTAAAATGATTGTGGCAGCAAACAAGTGGCTGGAAAAGCACTTGTTACTGCTTGGTTTGATGCAAGCCAAGGATGCACTACACTAGTTCCATGAGAGGAACTATGATCCACTTTCCAGTTGTCATGTGACAACTTGTTTTCAATTGTTTTTGCTTCCATATATTGCTGATGTTTCTATGTACATGGGAAGCTTTGTATGATTCTCCCTACTATTCATGATGTATGTTTCAGGAGGAGAAATGGGCAAACCATGATTGCCACATCTCAACTCTTTTCTTCATATGAAGTGAGCCACTTGAAGAACTTGAGTGCTTGGAGGAGGCACTTCATGGATGAATTATGTGATGGGGTAGCTTGGGCCATACTTGGAGGCCATATTCTTTCAGCCCAAATAAATAAACAACCCCACACTTATCATAAATGGAGAGAGAAACAAATGAAGGGAGGAAAACTAATCTCTCCATGCAGCCCCACTACATTGCACAAACAAGGGGCTGCTGATTGTTTCATTTGGATGATAACATGGGTGATGGAATCACCAATTGGGAATAAGATTCCCCATGTTGGTCATCACTCCTACGTTGAGGAGGCCATTGAGCAACAAGGAGATCACCGCTTGTACCTTCCCTTTTCTCATGATGCACACTTTTTTATCTTACACTTGGAGGGAATCATTGGAGGACAGATTCATTGCCTATCATTTTCAGCCATGGTGGGATCAATCGATGAGGCCACAAGAAGAGGAAGGGAGAAATTTTTCTCTACCTTGCAGTTGCTTGAGGACAAAAAACGTTTTGAAGGGGGAGGATTGTAATATTCCTAATTAGCCCAAGCTAATAGGAGTATTCAATTTTGTTTTAATTTTTCTGTCTCATGAATAAAATTGTAATGGAGGATCAATATAACTCCTAAACAAAAAATTGAATTAATGCTCAACGTGAAACAAGCTAAATCTGAGCTATCTTCATAAACACACTTAAGTGTGAAAGAGGTTGGATCAATTGACTGGGTCAACAGGACCAAATCCACAGCATTGTCTACATGCAATGTATCTCATAAAGGCACAATGCAGTTCATGTTGGAGGCCACTCATGTGAATGGAGCTAAATCATCAAGGTGGTTTAGGGTTTGACAAGATTTCCATATTATAAAAGGAGGAGGAGGACACCAAGGAGAGGGTTGCTTATTTGATATTTCTAAAGGTGCTGTCTATTTAGACATTCCTTATTCTTTGGCTATTTAGCTGAGAATAGTGTTGTTTAGCACTTGGGTGTTCTTGGTCGGGAATCCCACCTCCTTCCTTGAGCAGCTCTTGGAGGAGTCTTGTTCTGTCTTGTCCACTATCAGGCTTTGAGGCCAAGCTTCTTCCTCCAACTACAATCAGATCATGTTTAGGATTTTTTTGTCTTTGTAAGCTGCAATAGTGGAGGCTAGATCTATTCAGATCTAGGAAAATTTAGTGCCTCTTCTCAGTGAGTGTGTCTTTTAACCTCCTAGAAGAGTGTATTGGATCATTGGAGCTGCATTTCTAGATTAAGGCATCAATCCTACCAAGTACTGAAGCTAAAAATGCAGTTTCTCTCCCATAACTGCATTATCTGCAAGAGGGAAGTTGGAGGGTGTTTGAGCAATGTTTTGAGGAGTGATCTCTGGTGTTAAGGGGCTCTCCTTGCACTATGGTGCTCCATGGATTGGCCAACCATTCCATGTATGTTTCAGATATGATTTTTCATATGGTCCTATTTGCTACAGAATTCCTGAATATTACTGCAGGACTGCAACTTAGATCTCAGATCTACTCACTGCTGTTCATGATTTTCTCAGATCCCCAAGGGGAATGTATTAAGGAGCCCATATAGTATACAGATCTGTATTGGATCTATATTTTTGTATAAAGATATCCTCTAGATTTTAAGTGTAATATACACCAGCTGTAGCATCAATAAAATAGCGCTTTCAATCTTTGCAGTCTCAATATGTTGTTGCGGCACCTCAATCTTGAGGGTTTCTTCATGTAACTCTTTTGTTTATCTATTGTACATTGTATGAACCATGCTATAGATCTTATTTATTGATGTCCATACCATATTGCATCCAAAACCTTTAGAAAATCACACTATCTATGCTTCAGTAAATTCTGCAGTAATTAAGTCATGGGGATTGGGCATTTCGAAGCCATATCGGGCGTGAGAGATCTGTTTAACATAGCTAGAGTCATTTTTTTCTGCTCAAATTAAGTATGTGAGTCCCACATGACCTAAGCTACGAGATCCCACCATCACTTTCCCTTATTTTTACGCTCATCTCTGAAATTAACTTTTTTAGGGCATAAATTGTTGTTTTTCCCTAACTTTTGGCTCATAAAATGAAGTAAAGTTTGCTGATATAGCTTGGATTTATGGCTGTGTTTTTAACACGTCCTATGTGCTTATTTAAAGCTGCATATCCATTACTTTTTTTATACATTGCTGCAGTCCCTCATTGGCATTTATTAAGCCATACTAGGTGTGGGAGGCCTGTTTGCCCCACCTAGAGGGATTTGTTTTTGATATCCTCTTGGATTTAGGACTTAGATACTTATATGTAAGGGATATAGGTGTTGGTTTCAAATCCTGTAGCAGCCATTCCTGGAAAATGTGTTTTCTAGTCATGCCTTGCTAACATTTCCCATTTTGGGATATTACAGTGGAATCAGAGCATGATCTATGGCTCAACCTGTGAGATCTAGCTATCAGAAGAATAAAGAATAATACTGAATAAATATTACATAGAGGATAAAGAGAATATTTTTTCTAACACTCTTTCTCAAGGCATGCATGAATTGAAGGAAGAAATCAGGGGAATGAGGCGGTGAATACATGCAAATCCCTCAAGGAGTTCTTCTCATGAAGAAAGCCCCAGAACTTCTTATGCTGTGTGTGAGAATTCAGCCACACAATATGATCTACAATTTTATAACATGCCTACTTTCTTGTTGAGAGAAAGAGGATAAAGAGGAATGACGGAAGAGGAGATCTCCCTACTTCTTTTCCAAACCTTGGAAGGTATTAAAGAAGATCTCAAGGAGATGGAAAGGGAGGAGTGTATAATATTTATGGAAGGGTTTGAAACAAGCCCTAACTATTCTCATGATGGGTGTGAGCATTCAACCACACATGCAGATCCACAAAGCAATCTATTGCCCACATTTACTGCAAGGAGGATGGAGGAAGAAGATCCATCACCACATGGAGGTGTAAGGGGAGCCACTGTTTCCACTAGAGGAGCCCTTGCATCTTTACAAGGAGTTCCAAATGATTCAACATGTGGGAACCAAAAAAAAATTCCGGAGCAACATGCAGTAGCATTGGTGGATTGTGATATGGAAGGAGAGGAAGAGAAGAAGGATCAACATCGAGGGATGATGAGCATTCACCTTTATATATTTTAGAAGAATTCTACACAAAGGAAGGAGACCGCACTACGCAGAGAAGAGAGGGAAAAATTAGTCCACTCATACATGCAGTCCACTTCAGATTTTGATGTCTCACTACATGGAGGCATTCCACCTGGGAGGCCACTAGATCTAGAATTGGTGAGAGACATCTTGCCTCTTGGCTCACCATTCTTGGATTCCAGGGAGGTGAGGAGTTTGGAGGATGACTTTGGCATGAGGGATGTAAAGGTAGAAAGCAGCAACATGAGGAGAGCTTCATATGCTAGATCACCAGCGTTGTCTCTGAGGAGGATTGATCCCTATTGTAGGTCTCAACTTTTGGTAGATTACTCCAAGGATTTTGGTGCATGCATGATTCTTGATGACCCGGATGGAGATGATAGATACATAGTGGATGATGTGGTCATCTATTCCTATGGCAGGATCTTCTTGACTAGATCTTCTAGTCTCAAGGAGAAGCTACTACATGCAGCACATGAGGACTTCTCTTCTATGCACTTTGATGCATATCTCTAGTTGGTGGAGGAGTTCACTTGGGGGGGCATCTAGAATGACATATTTCAGCATATGGAGAGATGCATAGCCCGAATGGTAATGAAGAGGAGGTCACAATCACTTCCCTACTCTTTGGAGGTGAGGGAGAATTTCCAGTTGAGCCATTTTAGCTCAAGATCTCAAGTGCATGATGGAGGAGGTATAATTTCACATTTTGTATTGTACTTATTTTCCTTGTTTGAGAAGCATGATGTATCAAGAAGAGTTGTTCCTTCTGGCATATTGTATAATAATGTACTTGCAACCTTTTGTAGCATTGAGATTTCCAGAAATAGAAGGGGATCACTAGTACATTTGGCGGAAATTCCGACACTTTGGTTTCGACACTTTTGACCAAATGTCAGAAATATCCCCAACTTTTATCAATTTTTCAAATCTCGCCCACAAATTTCGCTATACCGATGTTTGGAGACAAGTTTCGGTATTGTGACACTTAGAAGTTAGTGCCGGTCTTCCGACGTTTGTAGCAAAGCATCGCAATTGTGCCAGTTTGGGCAAAAGTGTCGGAATTGCGACGGCGTAGAGCTAAGTGTCTCTATTACGATGTTTGAGGAAAGTGTCACTATTGTGACAGTTCAGGTAAAAGTGTCGGACTTGCGACAGTTTGGGCAAAAGTGTGAGAATTGTGACGGCGTAGAGCTAAGTGTCGCTATTGCGACGTTTGAGGAAAGCATTGCTATTGTGACAGTTCGGGTAAAAGTGTCAGAATTGCGACAGTTCGGGAAAAAGTGTCGGAATAGCGATGGCGTAGAGCTAAGTGTCTCTATTGCGACATTTGAGGAAAGCATCGCTATTGCGACAGTTTGGGTAAAAGTGTCGCTCTTGCGACAGTTTGGGCTATGTGTTGCTCTTGCGATGTTTGTATGAAAGTAGTGAGTGTTAATTATTAAGTAAGTGTAAAAGTGGTGCAACATTCTAAGTGTTTGTGTATTGACAATTGGCATGGTGAAGTCGAATGTTGTGTAGAAAGAAGATGCGTCCAAGCTAAAACAAAGGTATGCATCCATAGTTTGTATAGGTTTTCTCTTGCAAGCTAAAAGCAAAGGTATGCATCCATATTTTGTATAGGTTTTCTCTTGCATCTCTATAGATGAAACTTAAAGGGAAATAAGATAAATTTGTTGCTACTCATTAGGGATAGGCACCAACATATAATGATTTAAAATAAAAACATTGCATCCTTCATATGAAACAATATATTATTCTAGATTATGGATAGTTCATTGACTCAATTTTCATGTTATCCTATTTTTATCGATTGGAAAAAGCTTGATTATGAGGCTGAAAATGAGCAGGCTCATTATAGTCGAGCTTCGTTGATAGTGGATTATTTAAAACCTATAGTTTATATTTTAATGATTACACATGAATTGTTAGTGGCACAATGCAGAAGCATTTATGATCCTTTTATGGATAATTTTGGATTACTATGCATTATTGGTTTTCAAAGTTTTGTGAAAGGTGTAATCTAGGGTTCTTTCCCAAGCCCAGTAATTAGATGCTTTGGGTTCCACAATAAGATTTAATGTGGTTGTTGGAGTTTTCGAGACAAGGTTCCACACTAAATACTTGTTATAGGGAAGTGTTCGAGTCAGGCTGTTTCGTTCGAGGGCGCTCGTATAAGTTTCTCTAAGTTGTGACTGACCGGGTCCCTTGTGCACGTTTGGGCGGCCCGTTTGCCATTTGCTCCCTTGTTTCATCGTTCGGTCAGGTGCACCATGTCGTGCCATGTGAGGTCGCCCAACTGGGCACGTTTGGGTCGGGTTGGGCCGTTTCGTTCGAGGGCGCCTGTATCAGTTTTGCTAAGTTGTGATCGCCCGGGTGCCTTGTGCACATTCGAGCAACCCGCTTTTCGTTTTCTCCCTTGTGGCATCGTTCGGACGGGCGCGTCATGTCGCACCATGTCAACTCGCCCGACCAGGCGCATTCAGGTTGGGTCGTTTTGTTCAAGGGCGCCCATATCAATTTTGCTAAGTCGTGACCGTCCAGGTGCCTTGTGCATGTTCAGGTGGCCCGTTTTTCATTTTCTCCCTTGTGTAATCATTCGTTCGGGCGCATCGTGTCGCGCCATGTGAGGTCGCCTAACTGGGCGCGTTTGGGTTGGGTCAGACCATTTCGTTCGAGGGTGCTCGTATCATTTTTGCTAAGCTGTGACCACCCGGGTGCCTTGTGCACGTTCGGGTGACCCATTTGCCATTTCCTCCTTTGTGGCATTGTTCGGTTGGGCGTGCTGTGTCGCACCGTGTGAGGTTGCCCAACCGGGCGCTTTCAAGTCAGGTCGTTTCGTTCGAGGCGACCATATCAGTTTTGCTAAGTTGTGACTGCTCGGGTGCCTTGTGCACGTTCGGGTGACCTGTTTGTCATTTTCTCCCTTATGGCATCATTTGGTCGGGCGTGCCATGTCGCGCCGTGTGAGTCACCCAAACAGGTGCATTTGGGTCGGGTCGTTTTGTTTGAGGGCGCCCATACAAGTTTTGATAAGTTGTGACCGATCAAGTGCCTTAGGCACCGAGTGCCCCATTTGCTATTTTCTCCCTTGTGGAATCGTTCGGTCGGGCGTGCCGTGTGAGGTCGCTCGACCGGGTGCATTTGGGTCAGGCCCTTTCGTTCGAGGGCGCCCATATCAGTTTTGCTAAGTTGTGACAACACGAGTGTCTTGTGCACCTTTGGGCGGCTTATTTTCCATTTGCTCCCATGTGACATCGTTCGGTCGGGCGCACCATGCGAGGTCACCCGACCGGGCGCGTTCGGGTCGGGTTGTTTCGTTCGAGGGCGCCCATATCAGTTTTGCTAAGTTGTGACTACCGGGTGCCATCTTGTGCACGTTCGGGTGGCCCGTTTTCCATTTTCTCCCTTGTGGCATCGTTCGTTCGAGCGTGTTGTGTCGCATCATGTGAGGTCGCTCGACCGGGCGTGTTCGGGATGGGTCGTTTTGTTCGAGGGCACCTGTATCTGTTTTGCTATGTTGTGACCACCTGAGTGCCTTGTGCACGTTCGAGTGGCCCATTTGTCGTTTGCTCCCTTGTCGCATCATTCGGTCGGGCGCACCGTGTGAGGTCGCTCGACCGGGCACGTTCAGACTGGCCCGTTTCATTCGAGGGTGCCCATATCAGTTTTTCTAAGTTGTGACTGCCCAGGTGCCTTGTGCACGTTCGGGTGGCCCGTTTTCCATTTTCTCCCATGTGGCATCGTTCGTTCGGGTGCGTCATGTCGCGCCCTATGAGGTCGTCCGATCGGGTGCGTTCGGGTAGGGTCATTTTTTTTGAGGGTGCCCATATTAGTTTTGCTAAGTTGTGACCACTCGAGTGCCTTGTGCACATTCGGGTGGCCCATTTTCCGTTTTCTCCCTTGTGACATCGTTCGGTCAGGCACGCAGTGTGAGGTCGCTCGACTGGGCGCGTTCGGGTTGGGCTGTTTCGTTCGAGGGTGCCCATATAAGTTTTGCTAAGTTGTGACCGCCCAGGTGCCTTATGCACGTTCAAGTGGCCTGTTTGTGATTTTCTCCCTTATGGCATCGTTCGTTCGGGCACGTAGTGTGAGGTCGCCCGACCGGGCGTGTTCGGGTCTGGCGCGTCGTGTGAGGTCGCCCGACCGGGCGTGTTCGGGTCGGGTCGAGTTGTTTCATTCGAGGGTGCCCATATCAGTTTTTCTAAGTTGTGACCACCCGAGTGCTGTGTGTGCATTCAGGAAACCTGTTTTTCATTTTCTCCCTTATGGCATCATTCGGTCGGGCGCGCCATGTCGCGCCGTACGAGGTCGCCTGACAGGGCGCATTCGGTTCGGGCCGATTTGTTTGAGGGTGCCCATATCAGTTTTACTAGGTTGTGAACTACCGGGTGCCTTGTGCACGTTTGGGCGGCCCGTTTTCTATTTGCTCCCTTGTGGCATAATCGTTCGGTCAGGGGCTTTGTGTCACGTCGTGCGAGGTCGCCCGACCAGGCGCGTTTGGGTCAGGTTGTTTCATTTTAGGGCGCCCGTCTCAGTTTTGATAAGTTGTGACCACCCAAGTTCCTTGTGCACATTTGGGAGGCCCATTTTCCATTTTATACCTTGTGGAATCATTCCATCGGGCGCACCGTGTGAGGTCGCCCGACTGGGCACGTTCGGGTCGGGCCGTTTCGTTCGAGGGCGCCCGTATCAATTTTTCTAAGTTGTGACCGCCCGGGTGCCTTGTGCATGTTCGGGTGACCCATTTTCCATTTTCTCCCTTATGGCATCGTTCAGTCGGGCGTGCCATGTCACAGTGTGTGAGGTCGCCCGATCGGGCGCGTTCGGGTTTGGCCGTTTCGTTCGAGGGCGCCCGTATCAGTTTTGCTAATTTGTGACTACCCCGGTGTTTTGTGCACCTTCAGGCGGCCCGTTTGCCGTTTTCTCCCCTGTGACATCGTTCAGTCAGGCACACCTTTTCGCGCCATGCGAGGTCACCCGATCGGGTGCGTTCGGGTCGGGTCGTTTCATTTGAGGGCGCCCGTATCAGTTTTGCTAAGTTGTGACCGCATGGGTGCCTTGTGCACGTTCAGGTGGTCCATTTGCTATTTTATCCCTTGTAGCATAGTTCGTTCAGGCGCAGCGTGTCGCGCCGTGTGAGGTTGCCCGACCGAGCGTGTTCGGGTCGGGCGCGCTGTGTGAGGTTGCCCGACCGGGCACATTCGGGTCGGGTCAGGCCATTTCATTCGAGGGCGCCCGTATAAGTTTTGCTAAGTTGTGACCACCTGAGTGCTGTGTGCATGTTCGAGTGGCCCATTTGTCATTTTCTCCTTTGTGGCATCATTCGGTCGAGCGTGCCGTGTCGCGCCATGCGAGGTCGCCCGACCGGGCGCATTCAGTTCAGGCTATTTTGTTCGAGGGTTCCCGTATCAGTTTTGCTAAGTTGTGACCACCCGGGTGCCTTGTGCATGTTCAAGTGGCCCTTTTGCTTTTTTCTCCCTTGTGGAATATTTGTTCGGTTAGGCGCGTCATGTCACGCTGTGCGAGGTCGCCTGACCGAGCACGTTCGAGTCGAGTCATTTCGTTTGAGGGCGCCTGTATCAGTTTTTCTAATTTGTAACCACTCGGGTGCCTTGTGCACGTTCAGGTGGCTCGTTTTCTATTTTCTCCCTTGTGGCATCGTAATTCGGTCGAGCGCGCTGTGTGAGGTCACCTGACTGGGCATGTTCAGGTCGGGTCGTTTCATTCGAGGGCACCCATATCAGTTTTGCTAAGTTGTGACCGCCCGGGTGCCTTGTGCATGTTCGAGTGGCCCGTTTGTCGTTTTCTCCCTTGTGGCATCGTTCGGTCAGGTGTACCGTGTGAGTTCGCCCGACCGGGCGCGTTCGAGTTGGGCCATTTCGTTTGAGGGCGCCCGTATCAGTTTTTCTAAGTTGTGACTACCCGTGTGCCTTGTGTACGTTCGGGTGGCCAGTTTTCTGTTTGCTCCCTTGTGCCATCATTCGTTCGGGTGCGCCGTGTGAGGTCGCCCAACCGAGCGCGTTCGGGTCGGGTCGGGCCATTTTGTTCAAGGGTGCCCATATCAGTTTTGATAAGTTGTGACTGCCCAAGTGCTGTGCGCACATTCGGGCGGCCCGTTTGCCATTTGTTCCCTTGTGGCATCATTCGGTCGGACACGCCGTGTCGCGCCGTGCAAGGTTGCCTAACCGGGTGCGTTTGGTTCAAGTCGGCTTTGTCTTTATGACGCCAGACTCTAAACCCTAACCACCTGAACCCCCAATATCTATCCCCACAGCCTCAATGCCGATGGATCAAATCTCAGAATCATGATCCCTAAGCACTAACCTCTAAATCATTAACTTCTAAACCTAAACCTAATCTTTAATTTAACCATAAACTTAATACCTAAACCTTAACTTATTTAACCCCTAAACGATAAACCTAAATTAAATCATTAACCTAAACTTTAAACCTCTAAACCTAACCAATAGTCCTTAAACCCTTAATCCCTGTTCATTAACTTCAACCTATCCTGAAACCTTCCTAACTTGTTCCAACCTATTTCTAACCAGCCTAACTGCATTAACCTCTTTAAACTAAACTCTGTTTAACTTCACCTTAACTTAACCCCAAAATCATTAACTAATAAATCCCTAACCTCAAACTAAACTTATAACCCATTTTTAACCCCTAACCAACCTAACTCTAAAGGTTAACTAACCCCTAGCTAAAATCCTTAACTGCTAAATCCTCCAAGCCCCTAAACCTCTAAATGTGTGCCTAACCCACTTAACCCCTAAACCCTAAACCAACTTTAACCCTTAACCCCTAACCCCTTAACACTAATTCCCAACCCCCAACCCATTTAACCCCCTAAACCCTAAACCTTTAACCCTTAACCCCTAACCGCTTAAACACTCATTCACAACCCCCAACCCATTTAACCCCCTAAAACCCTAAAACACTAACCCAATATTTAACCCTCTAAACCCCTAAAACCCTAACCCATTAAACTCCCTAAACCCTAGCCCCATTAACTCGTAACGACCCCTAACCCCTAAAATCCTTAACTACCGATTGGGCACATCCGGGTCGGGCCATTTCTTTCGAGGGCACCTGTATCAGTTTTTCTAAGTTGTGACTGCTCGGGTGCCAGCTTGTGCACGTTCGGGAGGCCCATTTACCATTTTCTCCCTTGTGGCATCGTTCGGTCGAGCGCGCCATGTGAGGGCACCCAACCAAGCGCATTCAGGTCAGGCCGATTCGTTCAAGGGCACTCATATCATTTTTGCTAAGTTGTGACTGCCCGAGTGCCTTGTGCACGTTCAGGTGGACCGTTTGCTATTTGATCCCTTGTGGCATCATTCGTTCGGGCACGTCGTGTCGCGCTGTGTGAGGTTGCTCGACCGGGAGCGTTCGGGTTGGGCCGTTTCGTTCGAGGGGGCCCATATCAGTTTTTCTAAGTTGGGACCACTCGGGTGCCTTGTGCAGGTTTGGGCGGCCCATTTGTCATTTTCTCCCTTGTGGCATCGTTCGGTCGGGGACGCCATGTTGCGCTGTGTGAGGTCTCCCGACCATGCGCATTCAGGTCGGGTTATTTCGTTCAAGGGTGCCTGTATTAGTTTTGCTAAGTTGTGACCGCCTGGGTGTCTTATGCATGTTTGGGTGGCCTATTTGTTGTTTTTTCCCTTGTGGCATCTGTTGAGCCCCAAGATTGTTTTTCTTTCATCTTACTTTACCACATTTTCATTTTTCCATTGTTATCCCAGGCCCAATTGATCAATGAAATTAGTTAAAATTACTTTTAGAATGATTAACATGGCTAACTTGCTAAGTTTTGTGATTTTGTAATTGTAATGCATTGTGAACTGAAACTAGCTACATAATGCAGACATTCCGTAGCTAACCGCCAATTCTGCAGCTGTCTTCACGTTCAAGCATGTTCCAGGTGTCCTCTCAGGAAAAGCCACACATGGGTATATTCCACATCATGTCCTCATCATTCGTTGCTCACCATGAAGAATGAACCGAATTCTGGACATGGTTTTGGTACGTGGGAACTCATTCAAGGAGGCAGACTTCTAATAGGACTAGGACAGTCCAGATGTCCTTTGTCCCTTTACGCTGCCATCTTTAGAGTCCTAGTACGATTTTTATAAGGAAAGACAATGATCCCCGTATTGTTGCAAGTTCTGTTATGTAGATTTATTATAAAAGCACTCGAGAAACTGAGAGACAAGCTCTAGATTTTGCTTAGATTTCAGGGATTGACTGCTATATTTCTGAAGACCGAGAATACTTTGTTTCAAGTTATTTTCCTTTAATGAAGAAGACAGCATTGCTTTGAACGCGTTGAGTTGATTTTGAGTTAGATTCCGTCTGGTGGTAGAGGGCCCCTGCCTCCTGCACGGCTTTACTTTCGTAATTTAGATAAGTATCTT
Source organism: Pinus albicaulis (assembly GCA_034641835.2). Lineage (NCBI taxonomy): Eukaryota > Viridiplantae > Streptophyta > Pinopsida > Pinales > Pinaceae > Pinus > Pinus albicaulis. The sequence continues at coordinate 580,062,574 of CM076573.1, read as the reverse complement.
AGTTTTTTTTCACATTTTTGAAGTTTGAGTTCATAGTTAATTCCATTAGTCACTATAGCTATACTTTTTCTAAGAAAATCTTCGAAAAGATCATGATAATGAATGAGGAATGGCTGTAGTGTTGTAGGTTTTAATTGCAATTTCTTTTGTTCATTATCACAGTTGAACTTATTCTAAGCAAACTCTTCCAAAAAATCCTTATGATGTCTAAGGCATGACTGTGATACTGAAAGTTTCAATTGTTTTTTTACACTAAGTATCATAGCTGATCTTACTCTTAAAACGCTCTTCCAAAATATCATAATAATGGGTAGGAGATAGCTGTGATGTCTTAGTTTTTAAATTGCTTTCAGTCTTTATGTTTGCATTTGCACTGAATTGTACAACCAGGATTGTTCTAGAAAGATCTTCTAAAATACCATTCATGATGGACAAAATAGGCTGTAGAATCCCATAGATTAATGCATGATAACTTAGTTAGGGTACTCCGGAGTCAAATTGCATTCAATTCATGCTCTGTTATTTTGTTTTAAGTTTGATAATGGCTTGTTAGTTCAGCACTGTTTATTGTAGACTAGTGACATCTTAGTTCAGTTTTAGCTTAGCTCATTGTATTCTCATTCCACATTTAGTTGTCATCCATTGCATATTACATTACATTAGTTGTTAAACTTAAACAATACGACCTTCATTATTTACAAAACCTCTTTTGTTCCAAATCTATAATTGACTCATAACCATCTGGACAGAAGACAGTATCATCCCAAGGCCTGAAGTACTCTTGCAACTTCTTTACCACTTCATAAACAAAGCCTTTCCTCAAAAGACTACTTTAAAAAGAAATCTATAACTTTTGAGTAAAGTTTAGTGATGTTAAATTAAGTTGCAGAATAGAATTAGGAGCTAGTATTAAAGTAGAGATTTTATGATGTTACCAATATTCTTCTCCAAATATGCTTCAACAAATCTTTAATCATGGATAATATGTTGTATCATTATAAGCTGATTGTCTAATTGTTTAGTTAGGAGAATTTTTATACTTAGCTGCCCATTTCTCAAGCTCTTCCAAAATACATTTAATGAAAGAATTGGACAAGTTAAGTTTATGTTTTGATTCATTTTCTTGAAGTCATTATCAAGCTTTGTATTCTACTTAGTCATAGTTTAGGTTTGATTCTGTTTCAGTATTTGCATTTGCATTTTTCATTTGCCATCAACAAATTAGGCTTCACTCTGTTTTTAACCAGCAGCTTCTTTCCACTAGCATCTAGTTCTTTTCCTTGTGAACATAAAACCATCAAAAGACAAAAAACATCATAAAGTACTAGACACAATGCATTAAGAAAAAAACACTTAGGCACATACAGTGCACTTCACTTCAGCAGTTTACCGACCCTGGTTGACAATTAAATGAACTCAATTTAGGAGACTAGGTTGAGCATAAACATTTTGGCGTCATTGCCGGGGAAGTGAAAACTAGGTAATCTTTGTTTCTTAACTCCCAAAAAAAATTATATGCATAGAGAGAGAGACTCAAGGGGTAGATTCATAAGCAGCAGAAACAAAAGTTGGATTCCTAGAACACCACTTGTTTCACCTAGACCAAGAGCTAGTACACCTTCAACTCAGACCCACATTCCATCCTTTACTGATCCTAGACTTCTAGAAGACCTAAGATCAGATATTCCATTAGAGAAACCTTCCACTTCATCCACTGAACCTGCCTTAGAAGAAGATCTAAAGACTCCTATTAGGGACACAAACTTTTCCACTTCCACAGGAGAGTCAACCATGGCAGAAGAAGGAGGAGGAGGAGTATTTAATGGAGAACACACATTATTTGGAGGTAGAGGTAGAGGTAGAGGAGAAGGAGGTAGAGGTGCAGATGGAGGAAGAGGTAGAAGAGAAATAGGAAGCTCTTTTGGGTTTCCTATAATAGATGAAGAAACTAATACAACCATGAAAAAAATTTCACCCTATGTCCTTCCAAACTTCTATGGACTTAAAACTGAAGATCCTGAAATCTTCCTATTTGAATTTGAAATCCTGTGTAGAATTTATGACTACTTACAAGATGCTCAAAAACTTAAACTATTTCCTTCAACATTGAAAGGAGCAACATTGAAGTGGTTTATGAGTTTGATCAACAGTTCTATTAGGACATGGGAAGACATGAAAAAAGCATTTATAGAGAGTTATTTGGATTATTGTATGCCGGTCAATCATAAGGAAGAAGTTTTTAAGATGTTACAAAAAGAAGATGAAAACTTGGAAGATTTGTTGGAGAGATTTCATTACAACATCAAAAGAGAAAAAACAGAAATCCTAGATCAAGACACTTTAAAAGCTCATTAGGGATGAATGGTTGGATATCCTTAACATGATGGGAAAAGGGGATATATCACAGCTCACATTACCTGAAATATCTGAGTTATGTATCAACCTTTCAAGTGGGAAATCTAAAACTGTAAAAGGTCCAAGAGATCCTGCTCTTGCAAGGGCAAGTAAGTCTGCTTCTGGGACAGTAAGTAGATCAGAAATAGGACATATGCTTGATGATTTCAAATCTGACATCTTAGGGAGTCTTAGTGAACAAATAGACACCCTTAAGATACAAAACAAGCAAAAAGCTGAATTTGATGCCTTGGCAATCTTTTGTCCCAAATGTAGAAAGAAACATGCCTTGAGAGAGTGTCCTTTGGATGTAAAAGTTGTAGAGACCTGTGTCATTTGTTCTGAAAAACATGAGACCAAGAATTGTCCTTCCCTTCCTGGTCTCAAAGCTATCTTTCAAGAGGAAACTCCTACAAATTCCACAGAATCTCTCAATTTTTTCTCTAGAAGGCCTTGGCAAGGACCTCAAACACAAGGATTCCATGATCAAATGTATAACCAACCTCCACCTTGGAATTCTTGGTAGCAACCTTGGCCTCAATTTCAAAATCAATCTCAAGCTTGGGCACAAGGAGCACAAAATCCCTATGGAAGATACTCTCATTACTATCAGTATCCACCATCCTATCCACCATACCCACATTTTTATCCTCAAAATCCTCAACAAAATTTTCAACAAAATCCTCAACAACATCATCAGAACCTACCACATCAAAATCAACCACTTCCATTACCATTTCCTCAAAAATCAAATTAGTTGCCTGCTCAACCCATACCAAACCCCAATAATAAAAATCCTCAGAACACATACATGATAGAAGGCCAACAGTTTCCAACTTATTTAATTACTCCTTTAGACCTTAGTGATGTTCAACTTAGGTCTGGAAGAATACTTGAAAAGAGAAAACCTTCTGTGATCATACAAGAACAAGATAACTATGAGGAAGACTCTCTACGGGTGAATAAAAGTCTTGAGGAAGACACATCTTTTCAAGACCCAAACACTGAAAAATTAAAGCAAAAATATCCAATAATTTCAACCCCTGTATTAGAGCAACCATCCACATCTACTTCTATACCTCCCTTTCCAGAAAGATTACAAATTGATAGAGGTGTAGAAAAAGAAATTATGGTGCCTAATTATGATTTCCTAGATGAGCTGAGAAATGTTTGCATTAAAATTCCATTATTACAAGCCATCAAGGAAATTCCAATTTTAGCCAAAACAATAAAGGAGTTGAGCATGAAGAAAACAAGAAAAAGAATAAGAGAAACACAGAAAATTCAACTGGTAGGACAAATAGCAGACATTATGATGGGCAATATTTCTATTCCAAAGTATCTTGACCCAGGAAATCCAGTTGTTAAAATTCACATCAATGGAATTGAAATCCAAAACACACTCATTGATTTAGGGGCAGCAATCAATATCATGAGTAGACAAATCATGGATAAACTGAAACTTCCTAATCTTCTCTTTACACCCACATTATTACAATTAGCAGACAGATCTGTGATCAAACCAAATGGGGTAATAGAAGACATTCCAGTGTCCCTAGATTCTTGGGAGTACCCTGTGGATTTCATGATCCTAACTCCTAAGAATAATCTAGGAGGCCATCCTGTTATATTAGGAAGACCTTGGTTGGCTACAGCTGATGCTTTTATTAGTTGTAGATCCGGTGATATGTACATCTATGATGGTAGTTCAACTAAGAAATTCACTTTATATCCTCCAGCTAGGACAATTACAGATTTAGATGACACTCAATGGATAGAGGATGAAGAAGATTTACAACCTCTCTTCACAATTTCAAAAATTAGTGAAGATAATCAAATTCTGAATACTCTAGAAAACTTTGAATCCTCTTCAGAATACAAACATGAACCATTTCAAGAGGGATCCAACATTGAGTTTTTGTCATCAAGACATATGTCTCTTCATTCTATGGATAAATTTGGCAGCTCTACAAGTGAGATATTTCCAGGCAAAACTTTGAATATAAACAAGAACCTAGAAAAATCTCAACAAGAAGAGTTAGTCAAAGTATTACAGAGACATTCTTCTGCATATGCATGGGAATACACTGACATGAAAGCGATAAGCCCCAAGACTTGCACTCATCACATCTATATAGAGGAAAATTGCAAACCAATCAGACAACCTCAAAGACGGATGAATCCAAATCTTAGGGAGATTGTTAAAGAAGAATTACAAAAATTGTTAAATGTTAACTTCATCTATCCTATTTCAGATAGTCAGTGGGTTTCTCCTTTGGTAATTGTGCCAAAGAAAAATGGTAAATGGAGGGTATGTGTTGACTACCGGGAACTAAACAAAGCTACTCTTAAAGACCATTTTCCCTTACCTTTCATAGATCAAGTGTTAGATACATTAGCTGGCAAAAAGTACCTCTCATTCCTAGATGGGTTTAGTGGTTACAACCAAATCCAAGTAGCACTTGAAGATCAAGACAGAACCACATTTACCTGTCCTTGGGGTACCTATGCTTACCGAGTATTTCCATTTGGACTATGCAATGCACCTGCAACATTCCAAAGAGCAGTATTAGGAATTTTTTCAGATCTAATACATGATTGTGTAGAGGTATACATGGATGATTTCACAGTTTATGAAAAAACATTTGAAGAAGCCTTAGCAAACTTGGAAAAAGTTTTAAAGAGATGTCAGGAAGAAAATCTTTCACTTAGTCATGAGAAATGTTTCATGATGTTTACTGAAGGTATTGTTTTGGGGCATCACATTTCAGGGGATGGGATTAGAGTTGATGAGTCAAAAGTTGAAGTCATCTCTAACTTATCTATTCCAAGTTGTCAAAAAGATGTTAGGAGTTTTCTAGGATTTACAGGATATTATCAGAGGTTTATAGAAAACTTCACCAAGATAGCATCTCCACTCTTCAAATTACTTACCAAAGATTGTGAATTCAAATGGAATTCTGATTGCCAGTTAGCCTTTGAAACCCTGAAATTTTTTTTTTCTGAAGCACCTATTTTAAGGGGACCTAACCGGAAGTTACCTTTTCATATCTCAACAGATGCTTCTGATACAGCTCTAGGAGCAGTATTGGGACAAAAAGACTTGATTCCTTATGCCATCTACTATACCAGTAAAAATTTGACTCCTGCAGAGTTAAACTATACTGTAACTAAAAAAGAGTTTTTAGCTGTTGTTCATGCCATAAACAAATTCAGACACTATATAACAGGCTATGAAACTTTTGTTCACACTGATCATTCTACAATTAGATACTTAATGAACAAATCAATTACTAATGGCAGAGTCATAAGATGGTTATTGCTTTTACAAGAATTCAACATTACCATTCTAGATAGGCCTGAAAAACAAAACACAGTAGCTGATTTCCTATCTAGACTCCAAAACATCAAAGATGACACTCCAGTTGAAGATCAATTTCCTGATGAATATATTTTTGCAATTTCTACTCAAACTCCTTGGTTTGCTGACATTGCTAATTATTTAGTTTCAGGAAAATTTCCTTCAATAATGAATGCAAGAGATAAAAGAAAAATAATTTATGACAGTGCAAAATATTCATGGGTTGCTAATGAGTTGTACAAGACAGGTCCAGATTTGATCATTAGGAGGTGTGTTCGTGAAGATGAGATGCCTGAGATTCTCAAAGCATGTCATGATGAACCTTGTGGCTGACACTTTGCTGATAAGAGGACAACCTATAAGATCCTTAATTTAGGATATTATTGGCCATCCTTGTTTAAAGATGCTAAAGAGTATGTCAAAAGGTGTGACAGTTGCCAAAGGGTAGGGAAACCTTCTCCTTCATGTGAGATGCCATTACAACCTCAGGTACATATTGAACCTTTTGAAAAATGGGCTTTGGATTTTGTAGGACCTATTAGTCCTCCATCAAGACAAAAGAGATATATATTAGTTTGCACCGATTATGTTACCAAATGGGTAGAGGCCAAGCCATTACTTTTTGCTAATGAAGCATCTGTAGTTACTTTTCTTTTTGAGGATATTTTTACTCGTTTTGGTGTCCCAAGGGAAATTGTTACAGATCAAGGAGCTCAATTTACATCAAGGCTAGTGGAACAAATGATGGAGAGATACAAAATCAGGCATAGAAAATATAATCCTTATCATCCACAAGAAAATGGTCAAGTGGAATCTACTAATAAGGTCATTAAAGGAATCCTAACAAAGACTGTTCATTTACATAGAAGAGATTGGGTAGATAGGCTTCCTGAAGCCTTGTGGGCCTATAGAACTACATGGAGAAACACAACAGGCCATACTCCTTATGAACTTGTTTATGGAAAGCAATTTTTTTTTCCCATAGAGTTCCAGATTCAAACTTTCAAAATGGCAGTTCAGCTAGGACTTGATTTAACGGAGGCGCAAAAGCATAGATTGGAGTAGATTAATGAATTGGATGAGATCAGACAAGATGCAGTTCAGAAAACAAGTCTAGTCCAACAACAAAGGACTATATGGCATGATAAGTACATCAAAGAGAAGAAATTCAAAGAAGGTGACTGGGCTCTCTTGTTTGATTCAAAATTCAAGGATTTTCAAGGTAAATTTCAAACACATTTACTAGGGCCATATGAAATTGTTGAAATTTTTGACAATGGAGCAGTAAAAATCCGGACAATAGATGAAGAAGAGGTCACTTTTCTTGTGAATGGTCATAGATTGAAGATGTATCACAAACCACTCTCAAGAGAAGAATTTGTCAAGAAGTTCCAGGAAAACAATGATGTGAAGTTAATGAAGAATAATATTTCTTCTTCATCAACTTGATTGAATTTTCTGAAGTCATTTTTGAAAAAAAAAAAAAAAAGTATAAACATGAAAACCAATCACTGATTGGCATGTTTATACAGAAAAGATAGGGAGAAAATCAGAGTCTTTCTGACACTCTAAATTTTCCATTTTTTTTCTGCAAGAAGCTGTTACAAAATCATAAGTTCAGATCCATTGCACGTATGATCCATCTCATTTCATTTCATTCCATTTACTTATCCATCCATACTCCATTTCATTCATTAATTCATACTTCACTTCATTCCATATTTCATTCATTTCATTCCATACTTCATCCACCTCATTTCCATATCAAAATTTAAAGTTTGATGTTTTTCTGCAAATGAATAACACATGTCATGGATTGCAGGCCATTTCTTATATTCTTCCACTCCATTTCATAAATTGAATCCATCCCATTCCATCATTCACTTCATACATATTCCATTATACCATGTTTCATCACCTATCTTCACTCATTCCATAAAATATTCTATGTATATTCCAAACCACTCCATTCCATGATTAAAATTCTCTACAGGTACATTCTGCAGCTAATTAGACTTTCCGCAGCCAGACAGTCATTCCGCAGCTACAGATCCTGAAGGCACTGATCAAAAAACATTTGAATTGCAACAAGATGATCTAGTATATCCATGAATAAGAAGAATAAAGAAGGATTATGAAGACTCTTCTAGAGGAGAACAAAGTATACAAATACCACAAAAAGAAAATGAAAAGCAAAGGTAAAAAGTTCTGGTTATAATGGCATTTCATAAAAACTTTAGTATAGTCTAGTTATGAATCATTCGAAAAGTTGTTTTGATTATTTTTATTGATCATGCCAAATATACCCTCCGCAAAACTTTGGATAAAAATCTTTCATTTCAAATTCTATACCCGATCATCATTTAAGCGGTTAAAAGGCTGAAGTGTTTGATTTCCTTACGTCACCCAGCCAAATCATTTAATGATGATTTTTGAATCCGTTGTAAAAAAATCTCCGCAGTCTTTTCACTCATTGATTTGTTTTCTTCACCTCACTTCATTAACTCGTTCCGTAACCACTTCCTATTACTCCATTCCGTAGCCAGCCCTTCATCATTTCATTCCACAAAACAGAGGTATCTCTATCACCGTGAGCAGAGGTATATCAGTTTGAAATATTGAACCACTATCACCGTGAGCAGAGGTATATCAGTTTGAAATATCAAACCACTATCACCATGAGCAGAGATTGAAGCACTATCACCGTGAACCAGAGGTATATCAGTTTGGAATTTGAAGCCATTGTCACCGTGAAGCAGAGATATATCAGTTTGAAGATTGAAGCACTATCACCGTGAACCAGAGGTATATCAGTTTGAAGGTTGAAGTTATTGTTTCCGTGAGCAGAAAGAGTACTAATCTGAAGATTGAAGAAGAAATTATGGGCCTCATTGTAAGAACTGAACCAGTGGGCACAAAATACCTGGAAGGATACCCTCAAAGCAGAGAAATGTTGCAATAGGCAGGATGGCTACAATTTCTTGAGAAATTTAATGGCTTCCACAAAGAAGTTACTAAAACATTTGCAAGGTCATTCAAAGGAGCCGAGGTTGAAGTTGGAGATGTTAAATTCACTGTCACAGAGGTTTTTATTGCAGAAGCAACAAGATTGCTTAGACATGGAGAGAGATGGTTTAAAAACAAAGAATTTCATAATGAATCATGGAAGCAAATCCTAAAATCACCAGGTATGGATGTCACTGTGTTTAAAAAGGGAATTCCAAGTTCTGCATTAAAAAAATAAATGGAGAGACATATTTCTTATTCTACAAAAATTTATCACTTGTGAAGGTAGATATGGCACATTTTATGTTTACCATATTAGGTTGATAATGCATTTTCTGGAGGAAGAGCTAAATTTTCCCTATTTCTTACTTAAAAGTTTAAAAAAGATGGCTTCTGGTGTTCAAAGGAGAGTCCAATTCCTAGAGACAACTCTATACCATCATGGCTTGGTTAAGATTTTAATTGAACACCATTTAGCCAAAACAAAAGATACTTGGGATAATTTCTTAGTAAGAAATCACTTTGAGGAACCAAAAGAGCCTTCACCTGAACATTAGCCTACAAGGAGAAGCAGAAAATGGAGAGCCTCTAAAATTGAAATTGACAAAACAGTACAAGAAAGTAGTGAAGAAATAATCTCTGAGAAGTTGACTCAGATTAAGAGACAACTTAAGGAAGAGAGGGTAATCAGAAAATATGCCACAGAAAAAGGAGAGGGATCATCCCAGCCAAGAAGAAGCCATAGACTCAGGGGGAAACTAAGGAAAACACAGATCAAACAAACAGGGGTGATAAACATAGAAGATGAGGAAACATCTATTGAAGAAGATGTTGAAGAAGATTTTAATGAAAAAACCCCTGAAATTGACCCTGCACAGCGAGAAGTTTATGACTATGTTGAAACATTGGAAAGGAAAGCTTCAGAGAGTAGAGATAGAACCCCTAGTCCTCCACTGTCTGAAATAGATGTGTTAAGAAGAGATAGGTATGAGCTGGAAGTACTTAATAGACATATCAGAACTGAGAATGATATTCTCAAGGAACAAGTCAAACTGAAAACCAGTATGAACTCAACCTTATCTCTACAAATGGACAAAGTGGAAAAGGCTAATGAAAAGTTGAAAAAGAAGAACAAGAAGCTAATCAGGACACTTATCAACTTAAGGTTCAAGTTAGTCATCAGGAAACCCAGAAGACCTTTAACTTCCAGGCAAAGAAGAAGAAGAGGGTTGGATGTTCTTGCAGAAGTCTTTGAGTTTATGGAATAAGTTGCATGAGGACATGCAAGAAGTCAGCAGTGGGGGTATGCTGAGCCCCAAGATTGTTTTTCTTTCATCTTACTTTACCCCATTTCCTTTGTCCATTGTTATCCCAGGCCCAATTGATCAATGAAATTAGTTAAAATTACTTTTAGAATGATTAACATGGCTAACTTGCTAAGTTCTGTGATTTTGTCATTGTAATGCATTGTGAACTGAAACTAGCTACAGAATGCAAACATTCCGTAGCTAACCGCCAATTCTGCAGTTGTCTTCATGTTTAAGCATGTTCCAGGTGTCCTCTCAGGAAAAGCCACACATGGGTATATTCCACATCATGTCCTCATCGTTCGTTGCTCACCATGAAGAATGAACCGAATTCTAGACGTGGTTTTGGTATGTGGGAACTCATTCAAGGAGGCAGACTTCTAATAGGACTAGGACAGTCCAGATGTCCTTTGTCCCTTTACGCTGCCATCTTTAGAGTCCTAGTACGATTTTGATAAGGAAAGACAATGATCCCCGTATTGTTGCAAGTTCTATTATGTAGATTTATTATAAAAGCACTCGGGAAACCGAGAGACAAGCTCTAGATTTTGCTTAGATTTCAGGGATTGACTGCTATATTTCTGAAGACCGAGAATACTATGTTTCAAGTTATTTTCCTTTAATGAAGAAGACAACATTTCTTTGAACGCGTTGAGTTGATTTTGAGTTAGATTATGTCTGGTGGTAGAGGGCCCCTGCCTCCTGCACGGCTTTACTTTCGTAATTTAGATAAGTATCTTAGTTTGTTTTCACGTTTTTGAAGTTTGAGTTCATAGTTAATTCCATTAGTCACTATAGCTATACTTGTTCTAAGAAACTCTTCCAAAAGATCATGATAATGAATGAGGAATGGATGTAGTGTTGTAGGTTTTAATTGCAATTTCTTTTGTTCATTATCACAGTTGAACTTATTCTAAGCAAACTCTTCCAAAAAATCCTTATGATGTCTAAGGCATGACTATGATACTGAAAGTTTCAGTTGTTTGTTTACACTAAGTAGCATAGCTGATCTTACTCTTAAAACACTCTTCCAAAATATCATAATAATGGGTAGGAGATAGCTATGATGTCTTAGTTTTTAAATTGCTTTCAGTCTTTATGTTTGCATTTGCACTGAATTGTACAGCCAGGATTGTTCTAACAAGCTCTTCCAAAATACCATTCATGATGGAAAAAATAGGCTGTAGAATCCCATAGATTAATTGCATGATAACTTAGTTAGGGTACTCCGGAGTCAAATTGCATTCAATTCATGCTCTGTTATTTTGTTTTAAGTTTGATAATGGCTTGTTAGTTCAACACTGTTTATTGTAGACTAGTGACAATTTAGTTCAGTTTTAGCTTAGCTCATTGTATTTACATTCCACATTTAGTTGTCATCCATTGCATATTAGATTACATTAGTTGTTAAACTTAAACAATACGACCTTCATTATTTACAAAACCTCTTTTGTTCCAAATCTATAATTGACTCATAACCATCTGGACAGAAGACATTATCATCCCAAGGCCTGAAGTACTTTTGCAACTTCTTTACCACTTCATAAACAAAGTCTTTCCTCAAAATACTACTTTAAAAAGAAATCTATAACTTTTGAGTAAAGTTTAGTGATGTTAAATTAAGTTGCAGAATAGAATTAGGAGCTAGTCTTAAAGTAGAGATTTTATGATGTTACCAATATTCTTCTCCAAATATGCTTCAACAAATCTTTAATCATGGATAAGATGTTTTATCATTATAAGATGATTGTCTAATTGTTTATTTAGGAGAATTTTTATACTTAGCTGCCCATTTCTCAAGCTCTTCCAAAATACCTTTAATGAAAGAATTGGACAAGTTAAGTTTATGTTTTGATTCATTTTCTTGAAGTCATTATCAAGCTTTGTATTCTACTTAGTCATAGTTTAGGTTTGATTCTGTTTCAGTATTTGCATTTTCATTTGTCATTTGTCATCAACAAATTAGGCTTCACTCTGTTTTTAACCAGCAGCTTCTTTCCACTAGCATCTAGTTCTTTTCCTTGTGAACATAAAACCATCAAAAGACCAAAAACATCATAAAACACTAAACACAACGCATTAAGAAACAAACACTTAGGAACATACAGTGCACTTCACTTCAGCAGTTTACCAACCCTGGTTGACAATTAAATGAACTCAGTTTAGGAGACTAGGTTGAGCACAAACAACATCGTTTGTTCGGGTGCGTCATGTCACGCCGTGTGAGGTCGCACAACTGGGTGTGTTCGGGTGCGTCATGTCATGCCGTGTGAGGTCGCACGACTGGGTGTGTTCGGGTCGGGTTGTTTCGTTCAAGGGCGCCCGTATCAGTTTTGCTAAGTTGTGACCGCCTATGTGCCTTGTGCACGTTCAGGCAGCCCGTTTTCCATTTTCTCCCTTGTGGCATCATTCGGTCGGGCGCGCCATGTGAGGTCGCCTGACCGAGCACGTTCGGGTCGGGCCGTTTCGTTCGAGGGCACCCGTATCAGTTTTTCTAAGTTTTGACCACCCGAGTGCCTTGTGCACATTCGGGTGACCCGTTTTCTATTTGCTCCCTTGTGGCATCGTTCGGTCGGGTGCGCCATGTCGCGCTGTGTGAGGTCACCCGACTGGGTGCGTTCGGGTCAGGCCATTTAGTTCGAGGGTTCCCGTATCAGTTTTTCTAAGTTGTGACCGCCCGAGTGCCTTGTGCACGTTCGGGTGGCCCATTTGTTGTTTGCTCCCTTGTGGCATCATTCGTTCGGGCGCGTCGTGTCATGCCACATGAGGTTGCTTGACCGAGCACGTTCGGGTTGGACCGTCTCTGCTCAGTGGCTCCAACCATGAGTGCAAATCGTCCTTTGAGAGTTACAGAGCGGTGCCATTGGTTTCCTCATCCAGCTTTCTCGTCTTACCATCGCCCTTGATCCTATATGATTTTTTCTCCAGTTTGAGAAGAGGGGGGTTCATACTAGCTTCAATTCCCAAAATTGACACATGCCAAGTCTTTTAAAGATTGAATGATTACAAAAGCTTCCCTATTAGACATGTAGTTTGGTCAGTCACCTATAGGAGGATAATTTAAATTTTAAACCACATTTTGATTTCTAGATTCCAAAGCTCAGGTATAATCCTGAACTGTAGCAAGGGTTAATGCCATTGTTCATGGGGTACATAGCCTATGACATGCAAGCTGCCATAATTTCCATTATGTGAACTATAAAATGAGCCAATTTTGGAATAATATCAGTCTTTGAATCCCAAGAATTTTAGTGTAACTACCAAATAGTCTTGTAGCTCTGTTACCAATAGGGATGCCCCTCTTTTGGAGTGTATGGAGTAGAATCAATTTGAATTTTGTCCTTGAATTTTAAGGAGCGTAACTAGGCTCCTCATAGAAAAAAATCAAAGGAATTTGAATTACTAAGGACTATGCATAGAATCCATTTAATGGCCCTATTAAGTGATCCCTGTCCGTCATCGCAATTTCCTAACCTAATCTGGAGTCTTGAAGCATGATAAAAAATTAAAATAGTATTGATAATTACAATGGAAGCTACCAAATCTGAATTACTATTTTCATTCAATTACAGGTAAAGATCCAAGGAAAAAATAATACATAAATTATAAAGAAAAAATATATATAAAAAAAAGAGATTAGAACTCCAAATATTTAAAATACAACATAATTTAATAGTGTAAAGTTTAAAACTCCTTTTAATAAAGCGTGATGATTTAATTAGGTAGAAGGATTACTATATGCAAAAATCAGTCCATTATTCACTCATATAATTTTAATTGCTTCTCAAAAAACTATGTTTTATTTTTTGATTCTAAATATTTTTAAACAATCAAAATAAACAAACATTTAATTATTTAGAAATTATTTTAATTAATTAAAAATGATTATAATTATATATATATATTTAAATTAATTTGAGTGGCATTAAAAAAAACACACCTGTTTCATTTCAAAATGTCAAAAATTTTCAAATATGAAAAGTTTTAATTTCCCTCTGGTTGCATGGTTTGTCCAGGGAAGGAGGGAAGATGCGGCCATACTGTCGCCGGTTTTGAGGAAGGATGCAGCCATAATATTGCAGGTTTGGAGGAAGGATGTGGGAGATTTGTGCCCCGAACTGTGCTCATATATCTAGCACCATGGACAGTGTGAGGATCTCTGCATTTCTCTCAACTCCACAACTCCAAAAACAGGTATCTTATTCTTCAATACAACAAGAATTTTGGTTGGCGTTTTAGCTTTTTTTCAGGATCTTGTCTCATGGGTTTGCTTGTAATTTGTTCTATTGGGACTGCAACCATTACCAACCCAATCTGATGAAGCAAATGCACAGTGGCCTTTGTGGGAGCTTATAAGCTTGATCAGAACTTACCACAGAAGCTGCACTGCTATCACTCGTTGCAGGCGTTACATTGGCTAAGCTTCACTTGGCTTCATTGACTTTTCCCCCTTGTTGGAACCCTACTATATGGCACATTTTATTTTCTAGATGAATAATATTATTTGTGTGCGCGTACAGGCGCTAATCTGCCTAAATTAGGGGTTTGGGTTTCGATCCCTAGCTGGAACTTGTATTACCTGCACTATTTGATCATTGTTCTGTTACATAAGTTAAGTGTCTAGCTACTAGGAGCAATGGCTTACTGTGCACCTCAACAGCTATCACAATGTATTCCAAAAAAATTTCCTAAACTGACTGAGGTTTGGATCAATGAAGAAATATTGAAGTAAACTTTGATATTGCTTAGGGTTCTAAACTATCACAATCTTTGTTTTACCTAATTATCTTTTTCTTTTGGTTCAGTAATCTAATTCTTTGTCATGGAAATTGAAGGTTTTAACAAACACACACCCAAAGGTTCAATCTACTGCTCAGATGGCTTTACAACAGGTAACATGCCTTGTATCCGAGTGTCAATTCCAATCGTCTCTATTTTGTTCAATATTTATTGCTTATTCTTCTATTCAAATAATTGTTACTTGACTGGTGCTAACAGGTTGGCAGTGTAATCAAGAACCCTAAAATATCTGCACTAGTTTCATCATTACTCTTGAGTATCTCAGATCCCAATGAATACAAAAAGCATTCCCTTGACATTCTTCTGCAGGTATTTTTTAAAGTTTTCTGTCAGGCCTTCTATACCATTTTTTGCGAGATTTGATGTTGTTTATTTATTACCAACATCTTTTATTCCTTTATCTCTTACCATCATTGCAGAAAAATTTTCTCAATACTATTGATGCTCCATCACTAGCATTGTTGGTGCCTATAGTCCAACACAGTCTTAGGGAAAGAAGTGAAGATACGTGCAAAGAAAGCAACCCAAATTGTTGGAAACATGTGTTCTTTGGTAACAGAGCCAAAGGATATGCTACCATATATAAGCTTGATGCTTCCTGAAGTGAAGAACGTATTGGAAGAATATTTTTCCCTGTATGTGTCTTATTGAGATATTTTGTTCAGACATTTCTAATTAATTTAAATTCTGCACAGGTTCTTGCAGACCCTATACCAGAAGTACATGCTGTTGTAGCTAGAGCTCTTGGGTTGCTCATAAGGGGCATGGGTGAAGAGAACTTCCTGGATCTGGTGCCTTGGTTACTGGAGACTCTGAAATCAGATAATAGCAATGTTGAGCAATCAGGAGCTGCATAGGGCTTGAGTGAGGTAATTGAAATTATGCTAAAAAATTCTTTAATTGTGGGCAACTTATGCATGCCTAGACACTTAGGCCTATGAAAAACCTGCCCGAACTACAAACATTAATTGATTGGAACCACCATGATAGTTCCCTCCACTAGGAAGAAAATTTTATTTCTCTCATGCCAGTGGACTTGCTGGCTGGCTTACCATTTGGTTGACGTAAAGCCTTACTATAAGGATGGAAAAAATGATTGCACTTTTCTAAGTCTTTCATGCATATGTGTTCGAGTTTAGAATTATATATTAGCACATGGTTAATTGCTGCAAAGTGTTGATTGTGGTACTGTACAGTTACAGTAGCAATGGATTTTTTTTTTGAGAGGAATTCCTTGTGTAATCCCCTCTCCTTCCTCAACACATCTGGATAGAGGGAAACTATTCTGAGTCAGTTAATTTGATTTGAATCCATGATCTTGTCTCTAAGAACATCCTCAGGAAACTTCCTTTTCCCTTGATTTGTATTATAGTTCCTGGATCCTTCTTGAAGCTTATCAATGAGTCTTTTACCCTGTTCTTGACCTGCAACTTCTGAAAATTCAAAAAATTCTTTGGAATTCGGCTCCATGTCCCCTGTTTTGGCCTTCATTTCTTTGACATCCTTGTATATTATTGTTCTTAAGTAGGTTTTTTGTCCATATTGATGTTTTCTTGTATGTTTCTTTTCCAAGTATGTTATACACATTTTCATATCAGACTTGTCATTCATTTGGTTTATCTCGTCTTCATATTGAAACCTGAGATCATTATTACAAATAAGAGATGCTTCTTCAATTGCTCTCTGTACATGCATCCATAGTTCATAAAAGACTTGTACTAGGCTGGATCTCTATACATTTGACATTGCCATAACATAATTTTTACATTGAGGAATGTTAAGACCCCTCCACTTTCAAGTTTCACTATGCCTCTTTTCATGAATTTGTAAGACCCACAGATGGAACTTATTTTACCAACTTAAAAAATTGTCAAATACCCTGAACAAACATTGTTTTAAGAGTCTTTACCCCTCATAGGCTATTAGTTTCCATTGAGATTGAATAAGAAAATGTATGATAAACATCTCATACCTTCAAGTTGATTACTTAAATGCTTGTAGATTCCTCTTCAATATTGTGATCATGGAACGATGATAAACTAAACTTTGCTCCTTGGCCATCATTGGTTTAGCTTTGTTGTCGTACTTTATGAGATATTGAAAGTCTTCATTACTCTATTTTCCTTCTAGTTTGAACTGAGATGACATCATTCATACTCTCATCTAGTACTTAATATGGTATTCTTGGTCTTCAAGCTCCATACCTGCATAGTCCAGACTCCATCCTAGAACTCCATTTTCTTTTTCCAAGTTTTCTTCATACTTGGGTCAATTTTCTTCTTCATACTTGGGTCAATTTTCTTCTCCCTTATGGTTTTTCAAAGGTCCTTCAAGCCGAGACATAGGTTTTAGATGGATCACCATACCTCCATCTTGTTCAAACTTGTTATATGCTTCCCTAATAATGAAATGGTCACCTTTTCTTTGTCTTTCTCTCTAATATTCCTTACCGGTATGGCTTGTAACCTATTCATGGTCTCTTCTTTCATTCTCCACCTGATTTTTCATTGAGTGGACTCTTCACCATCTCCATTAATGCTCCATATTGTTCCTCCATCATTCTTTTTCTTTCTTGATTCCTTGTAGAAGATTTATTTCTTGAATCATTCTGGCTACAATCGTTATGAAGATCATACCTTTGCTTGGAATACATGAATTTCTCTTGAATATTTGTTATTTCAAGATCCACAACCCTATTTATTTGAGATGCTACCATGAAAAAGGTACTTCATTTGAAATTTCTTTCCTTTCAACTTGTAGATTTTTTTGGACCTCTATAGGACCTGATATGAGGTTTCCTTTTTGATTCCCATCTATTCCATCTTGTGAAATCTTGGAGCTTTCCTTCGGTTGGTCCTCTACCCTGTTTATTTGAGTTCCATGACTTTTTATTTGCATTGCATTTGTTTTCAAGAGACAAATTTTTGTCTTTCTCCTTTATGACAGCTTCTTGTAATCATTCATTTTCATATTATTCAAGTCCTACAAACAAACACTCATATAAATAGTTAGACTGAAAAACTTGATGCTCATTTTCCCATGTTGATGCCTCTAGGATTGACATTTCTCCTCTATGCTGGATTGAACTTCTTAAATTTTCCATGAGACTTTTATCTTGTCTCTCATCCACCTCTTCTTCATCAAACATTGGTCCTCTCTCAAGTTCAGAGATAAAGATTGCTTTCTCTGCCCCTAAGGACGGATTTTCATACCTTTTTCTTCCTTCAACTCATTTTTTTCTCCATGCCCCTAATTCAGGCAGAGATCTTGATGGAAAATTCTGATTTCAGTGAGTCTCAGGAAGGATACAAGGTTTTGTTGAACGTGTATGATCTAAGCCAGGGACTTGCGCGACAATTGACTTCCTCATTACTTGGTAGAGCCATTGAAGGAATTTGGTACAGTAAATATCAAAATGTTATGCTTAAGATGTATTTTATGAATGAATCTCTTTTTCTAAAAAAAGGTATACGTTTTGCATTAGTTTACATTGATGTTTAAAGTTATATTGAACAGCTTACATTAAGCCCAGCTACAACTCGAGAAATTGCAGACTTAAATTAAGATAAGTTGCTTTGCATTATTGAAATTAAAATTTACCAAAGATTAGGTTTGAACAAAGAATAATTAGCTTGTGTGGAATTTGAATCCTTTCTAGTAGGTGAGCTGAAATTTCAGTGCCCTCAACATGGGTTAGGATTAATGGTATAGATCTTGGGTTTTCATGGATGAGATCCATGTTCAAATCCCATGGAGTGTATGAGTAAGGGAGGCAAAAAATGTGAAATGGGTTGAGGCAAAGTGAAAACGGATAGTCAACTCAGCAAATTGGTAAATCTCATCAAATTTCAAGAACTATGAATGATGGACCATGGGCTATGGCATTAGTGTTTGAGTCATGAAGCATAGGCAAATTACCATTGGGTTGAGAGCTCATAAACAAGAATCTCAACACATCTTTCTCCAATGGTGCTATTAATTTCGATTCCAATTCTCTCTGGCCTCATTTGAGAAGGCTGGCTTCCTAATTTTGAGTATCTAATTATTACTTGGATCAACCTTGTCCAATTCGATTGTATAATCATCCCTAGTTCCTTCCCATTGCTTCCTACATGGTTGAAGTGCATGAACATATTACAGTTATGGTGGCATTTATAGTCATTGTATATTTGCCTCAACAAAAGAATATCACTTAAAGTTGGGTTACTGGATCTATTGGTCCTGAGGGATGGATCCCCAGATTGGATCCTGATCTGCTAGGATTTGCCCGAGATATGTTTCGTACTTGTCTACTATGTAGATCAAGACAGATCCCTCATCCATGAAATGAATCCCAAGCATCATGATTCATAAGTGGATCCAACAATTTTGGTTTCTTAAAATATGAAAATAAAACGAATTTGTTTGGTATTCTGTATTCACCCAAAGTTGGTTATCCTTTGTGCTCATTCACGACTTAACCGAAATTAAGTGACAATTTTTGTTGCCAATTAGGCATAGTTTGAGTGGCTGAGAGGGAATGTTGTTTCCTCCCTTGCTTAAGTTGGGTTCAAATCCCACTGTGTGATATGTATACTTAGTGAGCCAATTGCTATCGAGATGCTGACCTGACCTTGAGTTTTAAAGAATCTGGTTTACTATGGCTACCATCCATGGAATGAAGGAAAGTGCAGGTGTGTTTCCCTAGGAAAAGCACATTCTGTGCAAAAGAATATAAAAAAATCTATACATTTTAAAAATTTTATATACCTTTGTGTGTTTACAATATTTCCTTCCAAGGAAAAAAATGCTTTCTTTATTTCAGTAGAGAATAAAGAGCACTCTCTTAAGGCGCTCAAGTCACGTTACAAATAGATGAGACTGTCTACTTGTTTGTTAATCAAGTAATTTGTCTTCCAATATTTTGCAGTTACATGAAAGTGCTATCCAAAAAATACTTAATTTATATCAAAAAAATCTCAAGAGTCAAAATTATTACTAAATTCCATGCTAAGAGATATTACAGTATTCCAATACTTTTTGTATTATGTATTCCAATACAGTATAGACCCTCAATTTACGTGACTATTCAATTTATTGTCCCGTTTTAAAGTTTTTTTTTTTTTTTTTTTAAATTGAACTTGCCGTCGGTATACCGACGCTTTGTAAGTGTCGCTCTTCCAACACCTTATAAGCGTCGGTCTTCCGACGCCCTGAACGTTTGCCCTTTTCGTCGGTCTTGCGACATTCCTTTTTTTTTTTTTAATTTTTAAATGTCTGTCGGTATTGCGATAGTTCTTCCTGGCGTCAATATTGTGACACTTCTGCAAAGCGTCGATATTGTGACACTTTCATAAGTGTCGGAAGAGCGACAGTTTACAAACTTCGAAAGAGTGACAGTTTACAAACGTCAGAAGAGCGACGTTCAAAACGTCAGACCACATATCGTCGAAATTGCAACAGTTTACAGACTTCGGAAGAGTGACAGTTTACAAACGTTGGAAGAGAAACATTCAAAACGTCAGACCACATATCATCGGAATTGTGATAGTTTACAAACGTAGGAAGAGCGACGGTTTGGAAAACGTCAGAAGAGAGACGATTGTTTGGAAACGTCGGAAAAAGTGTCGGTATTGCGACACTTTGGAAAAGCGTCGGAATTGTGACATAATGGCTAACCACATTTTGTCCGGCCTCGAACTTTCACTCTTGCGACAACTATGTGTTGGAATAGCGATGAAGTGGCCATCAGAAATTGGGCCAAATTTTCTAGTGTTGGCTATCTCATTGGTGGTTTGTGGGGAAAGCCACATGATTTTTGGTGTGCACCATTGACACCACTTGGTACTTTCATGATGCTATCTTGTAAAATGATTGTGGCAGAAAAAAAGTGCTTGGAAAAGCACTTGTTACTACTTGGTTTGATGCAGGGCAAGGATGCATTGCACTGGTTCCATGAGAGGAACTATGATCCACTTTCCAGTTGTCATGTGACGACTTGTTTTCAATTTCTTTTGCTTCCATATATTGTTGATGTTTCTATGTACATGGGAAGCTTTTTTTGGAGAGTGGGATATGTGATGGAGGTGCCCATTGGGATTATGATTTTCCCTACTATTCATGCTGTATGTTTTAGAAGGAGAAATGGGAAAACCATGATTGCCACATCTCAACTCTTTTCTTCATATGAAGTGAGCCATTTGAAGAACTTAAGTGCTTGGAGGAGGCACTTCATGGATGAATAATGTGATGGGGTAGCTTGGGCCATACTTGGAGGCCATATTATTTCAGCCCAAAGACATAAACAGCCCCACACTTATCATAAATGGAGAGAGAAACAAATGAAGGGAGGAAAACTAATCTCTCCATGCAGCCCCAGTACATTGCACAAACAAGGGGCTGATGATTGTTTCATTTGGATGATAGGATGGGTGATGGAATCACCAATTGGGAATAATATTCCCCATGTTGGTCATCACTCCTACCTTGAGGAGGTCATTGAGCAACAATGAGATCACCACTTGTACCTTCCCTTTTCTCATGATGTACACTTTGTTATCTTACACTTGGAGGGAATCATTGGAGGACAGATTCATTGCCTATCATTTTCAGCCATGCTGGGATCCATCGATGAGGCCACAAGAAGAGGAAGGGAGAAATTTTTCTCTACCTTGTAGTTGCTTGAGGACAAGCAACGTTTTGGAGGGGGAGGATTGTAATATTCCTAATTAGCCCAAGCTAATAGGAGTATTCAATTTTGTTTTACTTTTTCTGTCTCATGAATAAAATTGTAAAGGAGGATTAATATAACTCCTAAACAAAAAAATAAATCAATGCTCAATGTGAAACAAGCTAAATCTGAGCTATCTTCATAAACACACTTAAGTGTGAAAGAGGTTGGATCAATTGACTG
Organism: Pinus albicaulis; assembly: GCA_034641835.2. Taxonomy (NCBI): domain Eukaryota; kingdom Viridiplantae; phylum Streptophyta; class Pinopsida; order Pinales; family Pinaceae; genus Pinus; species Pinus albicaulis. Next base: position 580,040,814 of record CM076573.1, on the reverse strand, counting down.
GGTCAACAGGACCAAATCCACAGCGTTGTCTACATGCAATGTATCTCATAAAGGCATAATGCAGTTCATGTTGGAGGCCACTCATGTGAATGGAGCTAAATCATCAAGGTGGTTTAGGGTTTGACAAGATTTCCATATTATAAAAGGAGGAGGAGGACACCAAGGAGAGGGTTGATTATTTGATATTTCTAAAGGTGCTGTCTATTTAGACATTCCTTATTCTTTGGCTATTTAGCTGAGAATAGTGTTGTTTAGCACTTGGGTGTTCCTGGTCAGGAATCCCACCTCCTTCCTTGAGCAGCTCTTGGAGGAGTCTTGTTCTATATTGTCCACTATCAAGATTTGAGGCCAAGCTTCTTCTTCCAAATGCAATTAGATCATGTTTAGGATTTTTTTGTCTTTGTAAGCTGCAGCAGTGGAGGCTAGATCTATTCAGATCTAGGCAAATCTAGTGCCTCTTCTTAGTGAGTGTGTCTTCTAACCTCCTGGAAGAGTGTATTGGATCATTGGAACTGAATTTATAGATCAAGGCATTAGGCCTACTCAGTACTGAAGCTAACATCGCAGTTTCTCTCCCATAACTACGTTCTCTGCAAGAGGGAAGTTTTTGGGTGTTTGATCAACATTTTGAGGAGTGATGTCTGGTGTTAAGGGGCTCTCCTTGCACTGTGGTGATCCATGGATTGCCCAACCAATCCATGTATGTTTCAGATATGATTTTCATATGGTCCTATTTGCTGCAGAATTCTTGAATATTACTGTAGGACTGCAACTTAGATCTCAGATCTACTCATTGCTGTTCATGATTTTCTCAGATCCCCAAGGGGAATGTATTAAGGAGCCAATATAGTATACAAATCTGTATTGGATCTATATTTTTGTATATAGATCTGCTCTAGATATTAAGTGTAATATACACCAGTTGTAGCATCAATAAAATAATGTTTTCAAGCTGTGCAGTCTCAATTGTTGTTGCAACACCTCAATCTTAAGGGTTTCTTCATGTAACTCTTCTGTTTATATATTGTACATTGTATGAACCATACTATAGATCTGATTTAATGATGTCCATATGATATTACATCCAACACCTTCAGAAAATCATGCTATCTGTGCTTCAGTAAATTCTGCAGTAATTAAGTCATGGGGATTGGGCATTTCTAAGCCATATCGAGAGTGGGAGATTTGTTTAACATAGATAGAGTCATTTTTTTCTGCTCAAATTTGGTATGTGAGTCCCACATGACCTAAGCTAGGAGTTCCCACCATAAATTTTCCTTATTTTTATGCTCATATCTGAAATTAACCTTTTTAGGGCATAAATTGTTGTTTTTCCCCAACGTTTGGCTCATAAAATGAAGTACAGTTTGTTGCTATAGCTTGGATTGATGGCTATGTGTTTTTAAAACATCCTATGAGCTTATTTTATGTTTCATATCCATTACTATGTTCATACATTGCTGCAGTCCCTCATTGGGCTTTTATCAAGACATACTAGGTGTGGGAGACCTGTTTGCCCCACCTAGAAGGATTTGTTTTTGATATCCTCTTGGATTTAGGACTTAGATACTCATATATAAGGGATCTAGGTGCTGGTTTCAAATCCTATAGGATCCATTCCTGGAAAATGCGTTTTCCAGTCATGCCTGGCTGACAATTGCCATTTTGGGATATTACAGTGGAATTAGAGCATGATCTCTGGCTCAGCCTGTGAGATCTAGCTATCAGAATAATAAAGAAGAATACTGAATAAATATTACACAGAGGAAAAAGAGAAGAGTTTTTCTAACACTCTCTCTCAAGGCATGCATGAATTGAAGGAAGAAATCAGGGGAATGAGGAGGTGAAGACATGCAAATCCCTCAAGGAGTTCTTCTCATGAAGAAAGCCAAGTACTTCTTATGCTATGTGTGAGCGTTCATCCACACAATCTAATCTACAACGCTGTAACATGCCTACTTTATTGTTGAGAGAAAGAGGAGAAGGAGGAATGACAGAAGAGGAGATCTCCCTTCTTCTTTTCCAAACCTTGGAAGATATTAAAGAAGATCTCAAGGAGCATGGAAAATTTTAGGGGCGAATTTTAGCCCAAAGGCGAATTTTAAGGGATTTTAAATTTTAATAGGGCGAAATTTTTATATAAAACCCATTTTATATAGTTTTATAAAATTAGCCCAATAATTATTTTAAAAATAATTAATTATTATATATTAGCCCACCAAAAAAAATGCGCATAAAATTGAAAAAATGGTATTCGCCCTTGATTTTTTTTGGTTGGAGCAGACTTCAATGGCATTCCCCTGGATTTACTGGATTTACAGGGTCAGAGGGAGGGTTTGGAGTGATTCACCCCATTTTTTCACTGGTTCTCCGGGGTGGTTTGGGCTTGGAAGGGGCGTGGAAGTTGAATGTTGGTCCTTGGATGTGCATAGGCTCGCCAATATTTTTGCTGGCTGAGCGAGGGTATGGCAAATACCATCCCAAATAGAAAGCCCTAGAGCAGTCAGTTTAGTTAATTATCCCTAGAAGCTCAGAAACCCAATATAATTTCATAGGTACAGAGATTCAACAAAGTTATGCAGTGTCACCTGTTAGCCTATAAGCCATGGATTTCACAACATACCTTAAATTCATGTTTATTCTCACAGGATCTTTGCTGTTGGTGCTTTTTGTTAGGACTTGGGTTCGTTTTCCTTCTCAGGAAAAGGTTGAACTGGATTTCTTTGAGTATGGGTCCTGGTGCACCTTATGGCAGTAATAAATGCTCTTATAAAGACTAGACTTAATATGAATACATCTCATGCTTGGTTGTCCATATATATTCTTCCAATCTCCATAAACGAAGTTAGGATGGGTAAAATTAGGTCGCTGCTTGGTACTCAGTGACAAGCTCCTTTGCATTTAGATGTGTGCTTGGCACTTGTATAAACATTGAAAAACATTGATGCTTTTGTTTGCACTGGTATATTGTTTCCTTGGTGGGTAAGATTAGGTCGCTGCTTGGTACTCATTGACAATCTCCTTGGCATTTAGATGTTTGCTTGGCACTTGTATAAACGTAGAACTTGAAAAAGTTTCTTGCTTCTATTTGCACTAGTATATTGTTTCCTTGGCACATGTATAAAACATGAAAAAGTTTCTTTCTTCTGTTTGCACTGGCATATTGTTTGTATTTCTAATTTTTGAAATCTATTGTGTGATAGATTCAAGAAGTCATACCAAAGGTTACCTTAGTAGCCCACATGGTAGCATCTGTTGCAAATTATGATTATATTGTGGATTGGGAATTTCAGACCGATGGCTTTATCCAGATTAAGGTAGGAAACTCTGAAATCTTTCCTTGAGAAAGCAACTTGTCAAGTTATTTTTACTCAAGCGCAGATTAGAAGGGCTAAGCTTTTGACCATTTTATTTGGCACACAGGTTGGACTAAGTGGGATCTTGATGATCACAGGTACAAAATGTGATAATTTCAACCAGATCAGATCTGAGGATGAGACTCATGGGACTTTTCTTGCTCAGAATAAAATTGGTGTCATCCATGACCATTATATTACTTTCTACCTAGACATGGATGTTGATGGTACAGATAATTCCTTTGTTTAGGTCAAGATGGCTAAGAAAACGGTGAAGAATGGACAAACTCTAAGAAAACGTTTTTGGAAAGCAGAGAGACACATAGAAAAAACAAAGAAGGATGCCCAAATTAAGCTGAACATCTAGGGTTTAAGTATCTACTAAGCATTACCAATAAAATGAAGTGAATGGAATGATCTCCAATGTTGTAGTTACAGGATCAAAGAAATTTTAGTTTGGATTACATATGGTAGGAGCAGCAAATTCCTAGCTCTCAAAATTTGCACATGTTTCAATCCTGTCTATCTGAAAAGCCTAACAATGTTGTTGTGACATTTGCTTGCAATCTTAGTGCACTTGTTGACATTCTCAGACAGATTGTTACACTATTCTATAAAGCAATCAACACATGAAGGTATGAAACTAGGGCTGCGAGTTGACACTGCTGTCTATTGTCATTCTCAAGACGGTTTAGTGCTAACTGCATTCGGGCTAAGATTATCCTTGTAGCAGTGCTTGAGCCTTGAACTTATATAACATTAATACTAGTTAACTAGTGCAGGATACGAAACTAGGGCTGCGAGTTGACACTGCTGTCTATTGTCGTTCTCAGGACGGTTTAGTGCTAACTGCATTTGGGCTAAGATTATCCCTGTAGCAGTGCTTGAGCCTTGAACGTATATAGCATCAATACCAGTTATAACTGAATATGGGCCGGGACTATACTTATCTATGGATATTTCTTTGAAATTTGATTTTAGATGTTTAATACTGTGCTTTTTTCAATCTCTTTATTTTTGGATTTTGTTCCTTCATTTCATTACACTTCAGATATACCCAAGTTGGAGATGCCTGAGGCATTCCTTTTGATGTAGGGCTATTTGTTGGTGTTTTGATTGTTTCTTTGACCACTTCTCTTCTTGTACACATGCTTATACACTTTATTTCTTATTTACTTTCAATCTCTTATAACCATAGTCAAGGTCCAAAAATAAATTTTTATGTTCAGTAATACCTTTTGTTAAATACATCGGGCCAAAATCTGGTTTCTGCAAGGAAAAATCTCCTACTAGAACAAAAGAACTCAATAGTTTCCATTTCAGAAGTTTCAGTTTGATGTGATTCCTTCTCTCAAGCAGTTGAAACTTGTTTCTACAGTTATCTCAATGGATACCTGTGGCATGCTATGATGTTTCTTTGACATGTATTGGATCTAATATGAGGGAGACCTTAAAAAAATCAATATAGAGTAATGCAGTTGCAATGAATTTCTCCATGGTTAAAAAGTATTGTATATTTACAGTTTCTTCTACAAACTTGGTACTAGGAAACATATTCTTTCCCATATTTTATTACAGTGATGTTTAGTATGAGAATTTAGCCCTGAACTACATTTTTGCATAATAAATTTGCAAGGAATACATGTTTTTATGAATCAGTTGTAAGAGTTTAACCTTGTTGGGGAATGCCCCATCCTTAACCCGATTTTAGAGATGGGTCCTCGGAGGGCCAGCCACAAAGTGACTTTGTGACTGGGCTTTTTCATGACGTGAATCTACCATCAGGTTAAGGATGGCCATTGGGGAAGTAATGTGGCCATCCCAGGGTAGTTGGAGAAGACAATGAGTTTAGCTACAATCATTGCTTTTGTGAACATTATGTGGAGAATAATAGGCCACGAAGGCAACCAGCCATGATATTGTTACTATACACAGATATCGATCTCTGTAACTCATAGGTTTCCTTAAAGAAGCAACAGCCCCAAAAGGTTCTTCCATTTTTAACGTTATTTTGTTCTGTTTTCTTCTATAGTGAACTTTCAAGGCTTCCAAGATGGGTTTTGCTATGATTGTGGATTTATGGCTAATTTGGATGTCAATCAATGCCTAACAATCAATTGATATATTTTTATGTACGCAAGAAAGAGTTAGGTTCTTCTTTTTGATACAGGAAAAATTTTCATAGAACTGAAAAGTGATAATAAGGGGTAAAGCTTTATCCAGGGAAAATTGTCATAGAACTGCAAAGTGATAATAAGAGGTAAAGCTTTATCTAGTAACTACTTCCTTGCTTGTTTAACCAGTAATGCTGGCTCAACGTGGCTGGATCCCATTCATATAGATGAATGGAGGTGTGAGATAAATGGGTAAGAGGGGTAAGCAATGAGGTTATTTAATGGGGATGATAAATTTATTTTTGTCAATTAGGTTTTGAGGTGAGCAGTCATTGTAAGCATGGATCATAATCATACTAGTGTATAACAGATCATGGATAACCAGATATTAGTTTGGATTTCTACACCCATTGTTAATTTACAGGATATCCTATATATTTGTATTACCATATTGCCTTCCAAACTTTGCATATATCCCTCCTAGATGATAAATACACTGACATGAATGAATGTATGACACATTTAGCTTTCAAGTTCAATATCCAGTGCCTTACATTAGAAGTACTCCAATGTAGCAATAGGGAAATATATCACTGTTATGCATTTGAGATTTTGGTCTTGTCGTAAAATTCATCACCTATGCTTAATATTCAACAATTACATTTTTACCTTACAAATATAGAAAAATTCATATTAAGCCTACAATTAATACCAAGAAAGTAGAGCATTTTTAGGAGAAAAGTTTCTAAATGCGACCAATCTTGAAAAAGAAAGGCATCCTTCCTTCTTGATGAGCCTTCCTTATATGGTTCTTCAAAGGAATTGTTCTTCAAAACCCTTATATGGTTCTTCAAGATGATGCAAAAATAAATAACTCTATTAGTTCAAGTCAAAACAACCCAATTTTTGATGTGAAAGAACCAATGGTGAATGTAAAGGATGCATATTATTTGGTACTGGGATGCAATACCAATTCCAAAGGTTGTTCAGAACATCCTTTGGATGATGTTAATACTAGGGTGTTTTCAGCAGAACCTGAAGATGGTGTCACTGACCCAGAACTAGTGGATGATCATGATCTGAGAGGCTTCTCAGAAGAATCAAATCTTAATACCATAGTTTCTCCAGAAGAGCTTACTTATGGCATTAATTCAATGCATGTCTCAAAAGCACCTGTGGATCCTGTTGATGCAGTAGTCTTGTCAGAAGAGAAGGCTAACATTGTAGGTCCATTGCAAGTTAACAATGTCCCTTCCCTTATAAAACGAAATATTTCAATATTGAATACGGAAGAGCACAAGAAAATGTCAAATAGACACACAGGAAACATTGATTTCAGAGTGACTGAAAACTCTTCCAAGGACTTTCCTGTACCAATAGACAGATGTACAGATATTTCTATCACAAATAAAGCTGCAGCATTTCTGGAAATTGCGAATTCCCTATCCTTGAAGTTAGTGAGGGAATGTGAAGGAGAATCACATTCTATTTCTATGATGCCCAATTCAGAAATTGTTATTCAAGTCTTTGAATTTCATGAGAGGCATGATAATGTAGATTTGGATACTATAAATGTCGGGTGCTTAGATCCAAATCAACGAGATGAGGATTTGTGTGGTGAGGCTAGAATTCAGCAGTATGAATCACCTGGAAATACAGAGACAGCTCTAGAAAATGCAGTTGAGTCAGTTGATTGTAAAATAGGCATACGGATTTTCAGTCCATATAATCTTCCTGGAAGTACACATTGAGACAATCTAACCATTTTGTTTCCCTCTTGTTGATGCCTTTCTTTCTCATGTTATATTTCTTGCATGCATTCCTTGTATATGTGGCCAAATTATGGAAATATGTCTCTTTCATAAAGTGCTTTTCGTTGTACATATCTTGTTTCCTGTTTTTTTGCATGGTTTTGTTTGGATTGAGAAATTCAATCCACTTGCAGTATCTATTCTTTGAGGTAAGTATACTTTCTCTATTATTAAGTAACCTTTATGTAGTGTCGGCAATGCTTTAGATTTATTGGTCAAGAAAACACTTGTATTAGAATTGCTAGTCGTCCTATGTTAAATAAAATCATCTTCTGCTAGTTGTGGTCAAGTTTCTAAACTTTAATAATGTTACGAGTTAATACAGGAGCTAAAAGTTTAATCTCTGTAAGTATGCTTAAAACACTTCTATATCTTCATTACCATGTTTCCTAGTATGGCCTTCTTGTAGTCACTAGCCTACATTTCAATTAACCCATTTTGAGTACTCATATGAGGTTCCTTCGAAAAATGCCAGTATGATAGTTTTGCTTGAAGTATTGAGATTTTGATACCTGCTAAAATCTATAGATGGTATTTAGAATGTGATGAACAGACCATGGAACCATGAAATTCAACTATTAACGATTTTTCTTGAGCATCTGTGCTGCTGGTTATGGCTTAAAACTATTTTTTAGTTGGGGTCTGATAATTCTTTCAGCATGACTAGTAAGCTATCCTCTTAATCCACAATAATTACATTCTTGTTTTTTGCTGTGACACACGTACGTCCGTTGCTTATGTGCGCTTGCATACTGAATCTTGACACTGAAGAAATTACTTTTAGGGTGAACCTTTTTAGTTATTTCCTGGTTATTGGTGGTTTTGAATCACTTGACAATCGATAACATGCTGAGTGAGCTTATTCATGCATAAATTGAATAAATTCTAGATGAAGTTGATCATGCAACAGCATTAAGTCAATGACCTCATACAAGGCATTGCAATTTCACCATTTATTCATTCCACTATTGTTAGTCTAATTTTCCAAATTTTGAAGAAAATTAAGTTTATTTTTCCATGACTCCAGACATTCAGCTTTTTTATACCTTTTTTCAGCAATACATTCTATTTTCTAAATGATATTGTGGAAGCTAGTGGATGGAGTGGATCTGCAACTGCCTAATGTTATGAGATACTAATGTTTTTACTCAGCATCATATCAGAGTAATTTATGAAAAAGTCATTGGTTAATAAATTTGTGTTCCAGTTTTTGGAAAGTTTTGGTAAGTTTACATTATCGCACATTTCCTTCTTTAGTGTAATTCCTTAGTTGTTTTGACGGAGCTTTGAATTTGTATATGTAATTTTCTGCTACCCTACTTACACTAGTGATTATCACCTTATATTTTTAATATTTTGGGATGTATTTATTGCCTAGAGATGAATTGGTATGTAACCTTGCATTGAACACATTTACTGCTACTTATATATGCCTTGTTATTGGTATGATTTTTACATTTCTTGATTATATATTTTTTTCGTAATTCTCTACATTTTGAACTGTAAAATTGGCTTAAGATCTGATCTTTCATCTACACTGTGATTCCCTGTTGTTACAACAAAACCTAGCACCCGTAAAAAGTATAAAGTCTCAATCACGATGGTGTTAGTTTTTTACAATGCAAGAATATTACCTACTCACTTTGAGTAGCTTTTCCTTTCTCTTTTGGTTGGCTCTTCTTCAACTCAAGGGGGAATCACTAAAAGGTAGGATTGTTAGGCTATAGAATGGGGGCACAAGGTGATTTAATAAGATGAGTGGTGGTTGTAGTGTATGAAATAGGATGAAGAAACAAAAATGGACAAAAGCAAGAAATGAATGAGAAGGAAGGAAATTGGTGCATATCAGTTATGGGCTAATGGAGCCATAAGGCATTTGGATAAATGAGAGAACTTGTATGTCACAAACAACTACTTTGAAGTAGGTCATACGGTAGAAGATTTTTGTTTACCATTTTCTACCAATTAGTAGATGAAGAAAATTTTTTATACATTCATCTTTAAGGTGTGTACTTGAGATGAAAAGGGCCTAATGTATGCATTTGATCCTTATGTGTTCACTAGAAATGTGTTGTAGAAAATCAGTCTTCAAGGGCTAAATTTCTACTCATCAATCCGTTCATAAGGTGTTGTTTTATGGCTGTAGTATGCTTCAAAATCTGCAACATAGTTGATAGAAGAAAGGGAAACAAGTGCAGAAACAGATAGCCAATGTTAGGGTATATGTGGTATTCCTGTTCTAATTATTCAATATTTCCTATTCACAATTATGGCACGCATTAGCCAAGACACTGTCAGAGAGGGCTGCATGGGTGCTGGCTATGGACAGAGGGTTGAATATGGTGACAATCAACGCAACTCTGATTTTGGGACCTGGTATCACATACAAAAGCTCAGGATCTACCATTTCATATCTTAAAGGTGAGGGTGAGAGATATGCATACCAAATAGACTATGTTCTAGAACGTACAAATATGGTATAGTAATCCCTTGGAGAGGATCTAATCTATTGGTATAATAATCCCAATACCGTATCAGGTGTGGCAAACCGAGCACGTTTGGAAACCAAAGCTTCAGGAAAGCAAACTTTGGATCAATGTGTCTTCTATCAGCATCTTTGGAACATGGACCTCAACTCTGCCCTTTGGCTCTGGATTTGGTTCTAGCTATCCAACTCTATTTCCTAGCTTCACTTGTTTCTATAGTGCGAAAATAGTTAAATTTACTATTGATTCTCAACTCCAAGAAATCTTTAGATTTGGAACTATTTAATCAAAATACATTCCCATTTTATTCAAGTCCCTTTCAGTCTCAGAATTGGCGATAATCTATCTTGGTAGCTATTGGTTCCATTATTAAACCCTCACACTTTATCAGGGAAACATTCATGGGGCAAGATCTGGATGAACAATTACCGGAGATGAACAAATACAATCTGGTGTGAAGGATCTCATTTTTCTTGAGCTAGCTAAGTGAATATGCCATGTCCACAGTAGGTCAAACCATATAAGACACACGAGATTTGAGATGTGAAATGTTTCTTAAAAAGTGCACCGCCATTCAATCTTAGTCACTCAACCAAAAAATCAATGTGGAGGAGACTCCAGGAGGTATTCCTTGCCATTCTTTACTCGGAAATTAATTCCTCGTGATCACTAGCCAACTTAAGTTCATCGAAGCATTCAGGTATGCATAGCTTTTCTTGCATTGAATCTTTAGCAGTCTCAAGAAATATGCCTGTTCTGTTCAATTCAATGCATCGACTTTAAGCTCAAAGAAATATAAAATTCAGAATAAAGTAATTCACAATGTCTTCAGGTGGAGGTGGCCATGATACACAGCAAAAATCAACATGATCTAGAATTCAAGATAATGTGGCAATAAAGAAGATCTCAACCGATTTTTATCTAGTGATTTAAAGCAACAATCTACACAACTTTTTTGTAAATGACAAGTCTTTACTTTCTCCCCCTTTGGCCACTATGATCAAACCTATTATCTAATCAGAAGTTTCGATATCAAATCAAATCAAACGTCAGTGTTGGCTAATGCTGGGGTTCAAGGTGTTCCTGGAAGATGGTAAAAAAATTGGCTAGTAGTAGAATATTTGAACTTACAAGGAGCTTTTTTTGTTGAATATACTCCCTACAGCTCATTACTATGTCACAATTTTATTTCTTTACAGATTTCAGGGGATGAAATAGTATGCTTTTGGAATAAGGCCACAAGTATCCTTACATAAAAGTTAGGTTATGAGGCTTTATCATACATGGATTTGCTATGAGAAAGACATTGATGGTAGGTAAGCATCTGGAAGATTTCTTAAATTAGAACCTTCTCCTCGTTATCTCTATCAAACAGAATTCTAACCTGCGACAATGGAAAAACGTTTTATTGGCAGGGAACAAATCGCTGTATTTTCTGCAAATGTTAAGGTAAAGTTTTGGATCACCTCTTTATTACGTGTTCATATGTTATTTCTGTATGGAAAGATGTTCTTCAATCTTTAAATCGCCGAGGACAATTTAATTCTGGGTCCCTACTTCAGAGTCTTGAGACATGGTTTGCACACACTCAATTTTGAGCTCTTCTTAGCTATATTATGTGGGGGTTATGGATGGTTGGAACAAGTGGAATTTTGAGGATCTGGAAGAATAAGTGGACGGTTGGAATAAGATAGAGAATCTGGAAACGCATATAATTAGAATTTCCTATAAAGAAAGTTGAAAAGATAAAAAGCCAAAGGATTTTAAGATAAATCATAATGAAGCTAGTTTTTTTGATGGAGCAAGGTATTCCAGAAGATGCGGATATGGTGTTGTTTTGTTTTTATCTCACCCGTTACTCTACCTTAAAGTTTGGAGCTGATCAAGGGTTCAAATAAGAGGATAGAACTATTTGCCTTGTAGATTTTTTTGAAGTCTTAGTTTACTTTAGAAAATGATATCAAATATTTGTAGGTACCATGAGTTTCAAAGTTGAAAATGGCATTGGTTTATTGAGAAGTGTCAAATCAGATATTTGCAAGTACCAGGAGTTTCAAAGTTGAAAATTGCATTGGTTTAATGAGAAGTGACAAATCACTAATTTAGTGTTGTCTCATTTGCTTCACAGAATTAGAGAGACAGGGTTCACTCTTTGGTCCATTGCAACATTTTTGTAGAGAATTTAACAAATCATCCAATGGACTCTCAAAAAAAGTTATGGCACAACAGAAAGGTTTGCTCTTGTTCAAGGAGTTCAAGGGGGAAGCAAGCTTCCCAGTGAGATATAAAATCCTCTATTGACTTAGAAGAACAATGGGAGGTGCTCTAGTTGAATTGTAACTCTTGTTGTCATGTATAGTGTATACTGATTGCAGAATATGGATGTGGTATGCATTTGGGGTAAATCCAATGGTTAAGTTCCAATGTATTTAGACTAGTAGTTTTGTATGAAAGCGCAGACTTTTCCATGCATATTTTTCTTTCACACTTGAAATAGAAAACACAGTTTTTTCTTGGAAAAAAATATGTGTAAAAGACTAAAGATGTAAACAACTCAAAGATTTAAAATCCATGAAGGGGGCATATAAAAGAAATAATTCATACTTTTGATATTTGATAGTTGATATTGAAATTATAATATGTTTTTTTTTTCTTTTGTAAGTAAGCGAGAGTTGTATTATATTATAAAATTCTGAAGATTACATTTGACTTCAAACGTGCTCGGTTTGCCACACCTCATACCGTTCCCTAATAGGTACAGAGCAATTAATTATTGTTCAGTTATTGAAATCACTGAAGATTATGTATATTCAAGATTTAAATTGGGTTGCTTACCTAATGATATTTTTTCTTTAGCTATTATGTCACAATGAAATTAATCATACATAGATACTCTCCAAAGATAATCATGAATTCATTATTTATTTTATTTTTTTCATAATTTGGTAACAGATTTGAAAAACCAACGGTCTACCAACAACGTCTGAACAATAAGAAGCTGACTAGATTGATGGTTGGATATGGAAACTGTGCAACCCTAAGCAACAAACTGTAAGGGAAGGGAGGGTTTCCCATGTTATAGCTTAACAAAAGCCATGAATGAGGGGCACAAGAAAACTTGGGGAGTTTACATGTTCAAACTATATCCATTTTTGTACATACTGTAATGTAATTTTCACTTCAAGGTTTGGATAGTTGGCAATAAGTCGATTTCCATAACGACCAACATTAAAATTTTAGTTGGTGACTAAGGCTCTCTACCATATGCAGTTTTTTTCATTAATTTCTGATGTAAAATATATTTGTTGATTTATAGCAAGGACAAGTGAAAGTAAGTTGTTGATGGGCTGTTTGGTGTGTGAATAAAAAGTGGGATACCCCACACTTTGGAATTGTTTTATCATTATTAAAGTTCCTCCTTTTGTTTTAACATTATGGGAAGTTGCACTTTCTCTTATCATGAGTTGTGTTATGAATGGAATGAGAAGTTACACTTTCTCTTATCCTGAACTGTTTTATAAGTGGAGTGCATAATGTTCGTTTGATGGTATTTTTATATATTGGGATGTTGAATTCTTTAATTACAAGATAAAAAATTGAATACTATTTTTCCTGGTTAAACTTTTATTTTTAAAGTTTTTAGTCAATCACCGTCGTCGGTCAAACTTGTGAGAGGCCACTATTGTGAGAGGCCTAGATTGTGTAATAGTTGTGTAACTATTGGTGCCTGTTGGTGATTATATGCATGGAGGAGAGTCGAACTCCATTGTTGCATTAGAATATGTAGGGATGAGTTGAGCTTCATGAATTTATGATACCGCCCCCTCGAATTCCCCGATCCATTCCCATGAGCAAATTCTGCCATGAGATGAGTCGGTTTGGATGTGCGTAGCAGACAGTGAGGCAAAACTATCGGTTTGGAGGTGTGTTGGGATTGTCGTATTGAATCTGTTCATTAGTTATTGGCGTTTTAATTTTTGTTCGACTTGTTCTACTCATTGAAGAAATCAACAGAGGCATGGGCCTTTGTGTTGGATGATTGTTGAAACAAAATAATCTGCAAAGATCCCAATTTGTTGAAACTCCTCTCCAACCTCAATATCAGTGCTAGTAGTAGCATGAGCAACAACACTACGCTTAGCAGAACTAGAAGAACACATTTTCCAAACTGCATGAGAACTACTTCCCTCATGAGTCACCATGTGCCATGCTTGGTCTCAGTGGTTCTCTTCCTTCTACTCCTGGTTCAACTACCATATCTTCATTGGAACCAACAACCCAAACTCTACTAGACAACGATTCACCATTTTGTAGTAGTGATTCGCCATTTGTACTGGTGATTCGCCATGTTTTTACAAGATAATATAATCTCGTGAGATATTCGCCAAAAAATTATATATACATATTGTATTATTAATAAAATCGCCTTCCATTTTTCCTATGTATCATGTGGATTCACCTATTTATTATATATATAAATTTAGGGGGGTTCTTAAAATTTTCCCTATCAAGGAGATGGACGAGGAGGAGTGTAGAAGATTTCTGGAAGGGTTTGAAACAAGCCCTAACTATTCTCATGATGGGTGTGAGCATTTAGCCACACATGCAGATCCACAACACAATATATTTCCCACATTTACTGCAAAAAGGATGGAGGAAGAAGATCCATCACCACATGGAGGTGAAATGGGAGCCACTGCTCCACTAGAAGAGCCCTTGCATATTTACTAGGAGTTCCAAATGATTCAATGTGTGGGAACCAAAACACAATTCCGGAGCAACATGCAGTAGCATTGGTGGATTGTGATATGGAAGGAGAGGAAGAGAAGAAGGATCAGCATCAAGGGATGATGAGCATTCACCCTTATATATTTCAGAATAATTCTACACAAAGGAAGGAGAGTGCACTACGTAGAGAAGAGAGGGAAAAATCATTCCACTCATACATGCAGTCCACTTCAGATTTTGATGTCTCACTACATGGAGGCATTCCACCTGGGAGGCCACCAGCTCTATAATTGGTGAGAGACATCTTGCCTCTTGGCTCACCATTCTTGGATTCCAGGAAGGTGAGGAGTTTGGAGGATGAATTTGGCATGAGGGATGTCAAGGTAGCAGGTAGCAGCATGAGGATAGCTTCATATGCTAGATAACCAGTGTTGTCTCTAAGGAGGATTGATCCCTATTGGAGGTCTCAACTTCTAGTAGAGTACTCCAAGTATCTTGGTGTATGCATGATTCTTCATGACCCAGATGGAGATGATAGATACATAGTGGATGATGTGGTCATCTATTCCTATGGCATGATCTTCTTGACTAGATCTTCTAGTCTCGAGGAGAAGCTACTACATGCAGCACATGAGGACTTCTCTTCTATGCACTTTGATGCATATCTCTAGTTGGTGGAGGAGTTCACTTGGGAGGGCATCCAGCATGACATATTTAAGCATATGGAGATATGCATAGCCCGGATGGTAATGAAGAGGAGGTCGCAGCCACTTCCCTACTCTTTGGAGGTGAGGGAGAATTTTCAGTTGAGCCATTTCAACTCAAGATCTCAAGTGCATGATGGAGGAGGTATAATTTCATATTTTGTATTGTACTTATTTTCCTTGTTTGAGCAGCATGATGTATCAAGAATGGTTTTTCCTTCTTGCATATTGTATAATAATGTACTTGCAGCCTTTTGTAGCATTGAGATTGGCTATCTCATTGGTGGTTTATGGGGGAAGCCACATGATTTTTGGTGTGCACCACTGACACCACTTGGTAATTTCATGATGCTAGCTTGTAAAATGATTGTGGAAGCAAAAAAGTGGCTGGAAAAGCACTTGTTACTGTTTGGTTTGATGCAGGCCAAGGATGCACTGCGCTAATTCCATGAGAGGAACTATGATCCACTTTCTAGTTGTCATGTGACAGCTTGTTTTCAATTGTTTTTGCTTCCATATATTGCTGATGTTTCTATGTACATGGGAAGATTTGTTTGGAGAGTGGGATATGTGATGGAGATGCCCATTGGGAGTATAATTCTCCCTACTATTCATGTTGTATGTTTCAGGAGGAGCAATGGGAAAACCATGATTGCCACATCTCAACTCTTTTCTTCATATGAAGTGAGCCATTTGAAGAACTTGAGTGCTTGGAGGAGGCACTTCATGGCTGAATTATGTGATGGGGTAGCTTGGGCCATACTTGGAGGCCATATTATTTCAGCCCAAAGACATAAACAACCCCACACTTATCATAAATGGAGAGAGAAACAAATGAAGGGAGGAAAACTAATCTCTCCATGCAGCCCCAGTACATTGCACAAACAAGGGGCTGATGATTGTTTCATTTGGATGATAGCATGGGTATGGAATCACCAATTGGAAATAATATTCCCCATGTTGGTCATCACTCCTACCTTGAGGAGGCCATTGAGAAACAAGGAGATCACCACTTGTACCTTCCCTTTTCTCATGATGTACACTTTTTTATTTTACACTTGGAGGGAATCATTGGTGGATAGATTCATTGCCCATCATTTTCAGCCATGGTGGGATCCATCGATGAGGCCACAAGAAGAGGAAGGGAGAAATCTTGCTCCACCTTTTAGTTGCTTGAGGACAAGCAACGTTTTGAATGGGGAGGACTGTAATATTCCTAATTAGCCCAAGCTAATAAGAGTATTTGTTTTACTTTTTCTGCCTCATGAATAAAATTGTAAAGGAGGATCAATATAAATACTAAACAGCAAAATAAATCAATGTTCAATGTGAAACAAGCTAAATATGAGCTATCTTCATAAACACACTTAAGTGTGAAAGAGACTGGATCAATTAACTGGGTCAACAGGACCAAATCCACAGTGTTGTCTACATGCAATGTATCTCATAAAGGCACAACGCAATTCATGTTGGATGCCACTTATGTGAATGAAGCTAAATCATCAAGGTGGTTTAGGATTTGACAAAGTTTCCATATTATAAAAGGAGGAGGAGGACACCAAGGAAAGGGTTGATTATTTTATATTTCTAAAGGTGTTGTCTGTTTAGAAATTCCTTATTCTCTGGTTGTTTAGCTGAGAATAGTGTTGTTTATCACTTGGGTGTTCCTGGTTGGGAATCCCACCTCCTTCCTTGAGCAGCTCTTGGAGGAGTCTTGTTCTATCTTGTCCACTATCAGGCTTTGAGGCCAAGCTTATTCTTCCAATTGCAATCAGATTCTGTTTAGGATTTCTTTGTCTTTGTAAGCTGCAACATTGGAGGCTAGATCTATTCAGATCTAGGAAAATCTAGTGCCTCTTCTTAGTGAGTGTGTCTTTTAACCTCCTGGAAGAGTGTATTGGATCATTGGAGCTGCATTTCCAAATCAAGGCATCATGCCTACTCAGTACTGAAGCTAACAGTGCAGTTTCTATCCCATAACTGCATTATCTGCAAGAGGGAAGTTGCAAGGTGTTTGAGCAACGTCTTGAGGAGTGATCTCTGGTGTTAAGGGGCTCTCCTTGCACTGTGGTGATCCATGGATTGGCCAACCAATCGATGTATTTTTCAGATATGATTTGCATATGGTCCTATTTTCTCTATAATTCCTAAATATTGCTACAGGATTGCAACTTAGATCTGAGATCTACTCACTGATGTTCATGATTTTCTCAGATCCCTAAGGGGAATGTATTAAGGAGCCCATTTAGTATAAAAATCTATATTGGATCTATCTTTTTGTATAAAGATATGATCTAGATCTGAATTTTAATATAAACCAGTTGTAGCATCAATAAAATAACGCTATCAAACTTTGCAGTCTCAATATGTTGTTGCAACACCTCAATCTTGAAGGTTTCTTCATGTAACTCTTCTGTTTATCTATTGTACATTGTATGAACCATGCTATAGATATGATTTACTAATGTCCATACCATATTGCATCTAACACCTTTATAAAATCACACTGTCTATGCTTCAGCAAATTCTGCAGTAATTAAGTCATGGGGATTGGGCATTTCTAAGCCATATCGAGAGTGGGAGATCTGTTTAACATATATAGAATCATTTTTTTCCACTCAAATTCGGTATGTGAGTCCCAAATTACCTAATATATGAGATCCCACCGTCACTTGCCCTTATTTTTACACTCATCTCTAAAATTAAGTGTTTTAGGGCATAAATTGTTATTTTTCCCCAACTTTTGGCTCATAAAATGAAGCATAGTTTGTTGCCGTAGCTTGGATTAATGGCTATGTGTTTTTAACACATCCTATGAGCTTATTTAATGCTTCATATCCATTACTATTTTTATACATTGTTGCAGTCCCTCATTGGGAATTTATCAAGCCATACTAGGTGTGGGAGGCCTGTTTTCCCCACCTAGAAGGATTTGTTTTTTATAAATTCTTGAATTTAGGACTTAGATACTCAAATATAAGGGATCCAGGTGCTGGTTTCAAATTCTGTAGCAGCCATTCCTTGAAAATGTGTTTTCCAGTCATGCCTGGCTGACAGTTCCCATTTGGGATATTACATTAGATGACTTAGATAGGTTTTGCAATATCCATAGTGAAGAATGATCATGAGCTCCATCATTAGACATATTTAGAGGGGTTAATAATCACCTTTTTTCCTTATTAGATTTATTTTTCTTTAATTTATATTATTATTTGGTTTTATGATGCTAGTATAGGCAGTGATTAAGGCTAACATACTATGAGTACCTAATATGAGGTTGAGTGTAGAAAATCATGATTTATTGAGCATTTTTATAAATATTTTATCATAAATACTTGGAGGAGATAACAAGGAGAAATTATAGGAGGATTTTCCACCCTAAATTCTCTCTATAAATTCGAACTCCAAAGGCAGCCAAAGGATCCCAAGGATTCTCTCCAGCAATTCGAATTCCAGAGGCAAACAAGCAACTCAAAGAGGAGTGCACTCAATATTTTTTTACTGGGATTCAAGTGGACCCGATCACCATTTTTCTAGGGAGTTTTTGGTAGTTTCCTTGTAGAATAAATAAATCAGAGCTAGAGCTAGGAAGAGTTAGTCAATACTAGTCGATTCCAGTCGAAACTCTGTTGCAAGTTATTGAGCTTTTTATTATTTCAGTGATCAAACTTTCAGAGATGTAGAAGGTTATTCTTTTATGAAATGAGCAGACTGATTTCATTCGATTTATTTAAGTTTCAGAAAGCTAGGCTCGTGGGTTAGGGCCCAATCCACGTGCCTCATATTATCTGTTGTTTTCATTCTTTCCTTTCTATCATTTAGTTAGTTTTTCTTCTGCCATTTAGCTAGATCTACTTCTGATAGTTTCATTGCTGCTTAGTTTTTTCTTTTAGTATGTTGTTGGAGTTTTCATTTTCTTGTGAGTGATAGAATAGAGGAGAAAAACTAAGAAAATTTGTCGATCAAGACCCCCTTCTCATCTCTGTCAATAGAGCTCGAGGAGGGCGAACCTTCCCATAGACCCAAAAACTAGTTTATGTTCACATTTTCTGAGATTAGAAGTAGAGTTGCATTGCCACGATATTTTTCACACATTTGTGGGTTTCTCATGCATAAGATCGACAAAATTATTTGCAGGGCTTATTTTTGAAAACCCGCAGCTTTGTAGTGCTTCCCTGCTTCATTTTCCACCATTGTTACACCCTCCATTCCCTCTTTTTTCTGCTTATTCCAACTGTTGCACCCACCTTTATTTCAAAAAACACTTAAACCCTTCTGCCCACCTCATTCCTTTGTTTTTATCGTTCACAATTGCCTTACCTCTTTTAACGCAAAACACTTGAAAACCCATTAGAACTCAACCTCTGCCTTTCCTCCTAGAAGCCCCCACTACCGTACATCGCAAATCACAAACCGCAATTATTTCCCTCTTCTTTTAACACTTATCGCTTGGTTTTTCCAATTGCAATATTGTGATCTCGCATACCTCAGATCGCGCCTTTTCCCTTTTTCCTTCAAGACTTTCCACAAATGCAATCACATTTCCTTTCTGCACAACCATAGTTTGTAACTTTACCTTTTCTCCTTAACACTTACCACTTTCAAATGCCGATGTGATATTTTCGCCGCATTGCAGATCGCTCATCGCAACCTTTATTTCTTTTTATTTAGCACTTACCGCTCCAACTTCGCGATATTGCGATTGCGATATCGGTCCCACCTCCATGTCATCCACCGCATCGTAGATCATTCATCCCATTTTTTGTTTTTCTCTCTAATAGAGTGCATTTTTCCATTTGGCCAAGTTAAGTGTGGTTTAGAATTAGTTTCCTTTCTGCCATTTCTTTTCAGCAATATAATTTTGTTTCTTTCCAGTCATTTCATTTTAGGAAATTAATTTAGTTTCTTTTTGGAATTTCCTTTCTACATATTAAATTTGTTTCATTTCAGTCATTTCCTTTCTGCAAATTGAGTTAGTTTCCTTTCTGTCATTTCCTTTCAGTAATTTATTTCTTAGTCTTCATCGTAGTTTAAGAGATAGCACCCTTTCGTAAATCAGAAGAGGATGGCATGAACAGAGTGCATATATTGTGTATATAGCAATGTCACCTCCAATTTTGTACGAACCCTGGGTTGATAAAGTAAAGAAGGGCAGCCCTTGGGAGTTGCAGCACTCTTGGTGTAATACCAGGGCTCACCAACTGATCCGTAGGTTTCCTGCTTTATAAACTTATTGATTGAGTAAAATTCAGGAAGTGAGTATGTTAATTCAATATTTTATCTTCGAACCTCATGAAAATCCACTAACGCTTCCATTTAGGCAAAATAATACATTAACCTAGGCACTAACGCCCTTTGCTAGGGGCTAGGCAGTGTTATAACTCCTTTTGACTATTTTTGGGGTGTGTTACCCTAACAAATAGGCTTGTAAATTAGGTATTTCCTTCAGCCAAAGTGTCCTTATCCTCTGAGTTGATGAGGAGGTCATTTTGTTGTATAATAGCATGGACACCACTTTATGAAGGATCAAGAGAAAATATTCTCTCTACTACCTTATTGTTTGTAAACTTTAAGATTTTGAATGGTTTTTCAAACACTTGTATGACACAAATCCTAATGCATAAATGTAATATGTTTCATCAGTACATGAAAGGTTTATTTTTTCCCATTTTTTAGTGTTAATTAATGTGTAAAATAAAAATGCAATATTTATGATTAATATTATTTACACTAACTAATGATTTTTTATGTTGTAATATATTGTTAGGTGAATTTATGTTACCATTGCAAAATAAGTTACCTCACATATACCGAGAAATATATGTTGTTATGAAAGAAATTGGAATGGAATATAAAGCTATAGATGCATGTCCTAATGATTATATTATATATTATGGACAACATGTATCGAAAACAAATTTCATAAAATGTGAAAACAATAGATATTGAACAGATCAAATAAAAAAAAGGTGCCTGAAAAGGTTAATTCCACGTTTGCAACGATTACTCAAGTGTCAAGCATAGCATAGTTTATGGATTTCCATGCACGGAAGAGAAGTGGAGATGGTTTTATTCAAATACCTATAGATGGTTATGCATTTAGGAAAATTGAGGAAAAATAGCCACATTTTAAAGATAAACCTTGTAGTGTTAGGATTTTATTCGCAGCTAATGGTGTTAATTCATTTGGAGAGCCCTCATCTATTTACTTAGTGTGCCCATTTTTTGTTATCCACAATAACCTTCCTCCTTGGAAGTAAATAAAGAGGGATCGCATTATGTTGAGAATGATTGTTCCATGTATTTTTTTACATTAATTTTTTTAATATTGTAACATTTTCATTTGTCTTGTTTGTTGCATAATATGTTATATTTATTTATTTACTTATATCTACATATCATGGTAGTAATTATGAGTAATTTAAAACAAATGGGGAAGTACCATGTTAAATATATGAATTTATATATTTAACTTTTTATCAAAAAGTTAATGAAGTTATGGGTTGGCATCACTACATATGACATATGTAAACCAATAGGGGAGAGGCAATTTCAATTCCATGGAATACTTATATGTAAAATTCATGATTCCTTAGGACTAACACATTTTTGTGGTTTGTAACATTCCATTTCACTTTAATAGTATACAATTATTTCAATTATATCATATCATGCATTTTTTTAAAATAATCCCTTCGTTTATATTAATTGACATTAATCCATCTCTTGCAGGGCTTTAAACAAAGGGTAAATTTACATGTCCAGTTTGTGGTCCTATGATGAAATCTCGTCATTCAACAAGTTTAAGAAAGGAATTTTTTGATGAGTATAGGCACTTCATCTCTAAGAACCATAGATATCATGTTACTGAAAATCATATTTTCAATTGGAAAGAAGAGATTGGATTAAAACCACGAAGAATGAAAACTCACCTATGGAAGTTGGAATATAACAAAAATCGTCGTGAAGGACATGGGCTTCCACGAGGAATGAAAATTTATACCACTTAATTCATGAGGTTTTTATACTATGAGAACCTAACAATAGATCATTTATTTGATACAATGCATATCGGGAGAATGTGATAGAAACTTTATGGCGGATCATAGATGGTATGAGGGATAAAGAAAAAATCGTCAAAATTTTTAATGACATTGTGGAAGCCAATCATGCAATGAAAGTGGGATATTATCAAGTAGCGATGGAGACCAAAACAACATTCCATGGTTATTAATGAAGAATAAAATCGATGATCTAAAATATTTCATTCGAAGAATTAAATTTCCCACAGGGTTTTTTCTAACATAAATAATATCTTAACAGCGAAAGATGAATTTGGTGGGGTAAAAACACACTATTGGCAGACCTTCATTAAGTTAATTATTTTGGTATATATATATTTCTATATTGATATATATGCATATTTATGGTTTTTATATCTGCTTTGGATTAAAAAAATAAGCATTCTTTTTTAATCTTACAGTATGTTCTAACTCTATCTCTCCCATACGACTTCGAAAAGAATTGGAAAATGAGCTATATATGATCTTGAAAAATACATGAGGTAAGTAGTGATTTATAAGATGAGTGTTTTTTCAATTAGTTTTTGATCAACTTAATGACATTTTTTTAATTGTAATGTAATAAATTATGTTTTTTTGAAACATGTTATTTGCTTGCACCATTTGTAGATGGTTTTCATTGAAAGAAATACATAATGATGATATAAAGAATTGAAACACAAAAATTCATCGACTAATGTGTGAAATGAAAAAGTATCTACCTCTGGAGTTTTTCAATGCACAAGAACACTACCTCATACACCAAGTTGAGGAGATTTAATTGTGTGGATCTGTACACACAAGGTCAATGTGGATAGTGGAGAGGCACTTGAAATAATTGAAGGCTTTGGTTAGAAAAAGAGCTTGTCCCGAGGGTTATCCAATGGAGGGATATATGAAATATTAATCCATGGTGTATATTAGTAAGTATAGTCATATATTAGCATAAAATATGCATGTAGATCGTATTTGGGATGTGAAATCCATCAAAAAAATTGAAGGACCTGTTGGAGAAAGGTAGAATGATGAAAGTGAGAGGTAATTAATTAAATAATTAATGTGGAGGTTTATAAGACATTTTATAAGACTTTAAGACTTTTAATTTTTGTGTATGTCATACATATTTATTTTTTATTCTTTCATCAATTTATCATATTTACCACGGTAACTAATATTTATTGGTGAATTATGATTTTATGATACAGTTGGTCGAGAGTGGGATTCACTACATTTATAAATTACAAACAATATTGATTGGATGACACCATGGATTTAAATATGTGAACAATATCATGGTAAATTATCATGGAAATGGGTGTCTTCATCAGTTAAAGAATATCATCATTCCCAACCTGTCAATCTTACACAGAGGGAAATTGATTTAGCAAATGGTTTGAAAGACAAACAAGAAATAATGTATTTTCATGGGCCTGCAATATTTTATTCATTTAATTTAAAATATATTATTAATGTCAATGTAGGTGTGTTCTTTTTCAAATACTTTCCAATTTATATGAAAATTGTGTTAATTGGAAATGCATTTTTTATGTGTTTGGCATATTGCAGTTGCAAAAGCACAAGACTATGTACCACAATGGTTGTAAATTTTGCATCAAAATGTTGGATGAAAAGAGGAAAACTTATGATTGTGGGATAAATGTAGTCTTCTACTTCACTAATGTTTCCTTCAGTAGTAACACACAACCACATTTCTCTAAAAATAGATACTATGGGTATTGGATGACATACTCGAGTGTGAATTTGATTCCTTCAAATTGGTTGTGTTTGACGTGAAATGGTATAGACTATGAATGAATGAACATGATCTTGATAGAATTGTTGTTCAACATGATAATGGATTTACCATAGTTAATACAAGGTCATTTGATCCAGGATCATATCATTATGTTCTTCCAAGCCAATGTGAACATGATTTTTATTGATAGGTTCCATGTAGAGCAGGTTGGTAATATGTTGTTAGATATGATCCAAGAGGAAGGATGGTAGAGTATAACATAGCGGAAGAAGATGATAATTTTGAAAAGGATGATGATGTAGAGGATAATTTAGTTGATCTTGTTTCAAATCATAAATATGTAGAATAATTTCAAGGAGATTTTTGCGACAATGTTCTCAATAAAGTTGATATCGATGATGTATTGTCAGATGAATAACTTGCAGAAGTTAAACCAAATGATGACATTGATGATGATTTTGAAATGGTTGATTGTTTCAACACCATTTTGGAACTGAATGACATAAATTTTGAGTTGGATGGATACGAATATTAATGATATTTAAATGTTGAAATGTACAAGGTATTTGTTTATATGATTTCCGTTGATTTGTTCTATTTCATTTAACTTGATTTTTTTGTTTTCTTAGTAACCTCTATATATGCATGATTCTTATGATGTTGCCTTGAAATATTTTATAGTGTTGAAGAATGTAATAGTGTTGGTCTTCATAATAGTATTTGTCAAAAGAATTTTTATTATTAAATAAAATGACCTATTAAAGCATGGGTTTCATGCTTGGGTCAATATTTTTTAGGTTAAAGCCTCCATTAAAGGCTTCTAGGTTTTGGCTTGAGGCAATAGAGTCATTGTAATTTTTATTAGACCCTTCTTGGGATTTTGTATCATGTAGAAAGAATTATTTTTTAGTCAAAAAGGTCATTTGTCCCCTCCACACCAATTATTCCCTTTCCTCATGAAGTCAACCTAGATTAGGGCTATTCGACCCAACAGAAATGCTATATATATAGAGGTAGCTTGAACTATTTGAAACAATCACTCAACAATTTCTATCAACAAGAGGAAGAATCAGAAAAAGAGAGTGAAGTTTTTGGAGAAGGATAGAAGAAGTTGGAAGACCTAAATCGAGTTATTGGGCAATATATCTCTCACACGTGTGAATCTTTTGGGTTTTAGATCAGGAAAAAATTACAAATATACTAAAGGTGCAAAATTCTGTTGTTGGGGGATGAAAATTTGTAGATGGGGATTGAAATTCTAGATTGTAGTTGCTATTTGGAAGCTATCACTTACATACTTAGACAAGGATCACATATTGGAAGGAAGGCTTGGCTCATCGATTGGATGAGGTATTTGTCTAGGTCTAAAGGCTCTTGGATTGTCTCATCTTAATTTGGATCTACTAGTGGAAGAGTTGGATTGGGTTTTCCACTTGGAAGGGTTTTTCCCTCGTTGAGTGCCTACATCTTGTGTCTCTTGTTCTTGTGATATTCATATACATTTTATTTAGTAATTTATTAATGAAATATAAACTAATAAATAATTTAAAAAAAACAACATAAATCACAAGTAGTTATCAAGAAAGAGAAAATCAAACCCTAAGCATTTATATCCCAACATGGTATCATAGCTAGGGTGAAAGAAGGGATAGTTGAAGATCAGTTTTTTGGCTGTCATTTGAAGAAAGTAAAAGCATATTGGAAGGAAAGTTTAATCCCTCTATGGAAATTTATTTGAAGATGGGACTCAACATTATGAAAATTATAGGAATTTGGACTGGAAGGATCTTCTACAATCTATCTAGGAGAGACAGGAGTGAAGGATTCCTGGTTGCACTTATAGGTAAACTTGATGTCAATTCACGTATCATCGATAATGGAGCCTCAATACATATGACAGGAGAAAGTGGACAAATTTATACACAATAAAGAGAAACATCATCACATGTAGTGAATTTATGATACAGCAATATTTATGCAGTCTAGGGTCTTGGATCTACATCATTGAAGTTGTAAACTGGAGAAATGCTACACCTCAACAACATCCTTTATGTCCCAGGTTTGAAAAATACTTTACTTTCCATTTCTTTTTTAGAAGATAAAGGAGATAGGGTTTTTTTTTTAGATGCAAAATTTTTGGTTTGGGGAAAGGATTCAAGTATTAAAAAGGAAAAATTTATTGCAGTTCATGAAGGAAGACTATACAGAGTTATAACACCATATCCTCAATCCCTAGTTCACATGGAGATCAATACTAATGAATTTTGGCATAGAAGATATGTGCATATTAATTACAATATAATACCCTCTCTTATTCAAATGGTAAAGGGAATTCCCAACATCAGGGAAGATCATGGACTATGCAAGGGATGTGATTTGGGAAAGAATACTAGGAAACCTTTTAAAAGCAATGATACAAAGTCTAAGGAGATATTATACCTCATTCATTCTGATGTGTGTGGGCCAATTTTTATAAAATATCTTGGATGACATATTTACTATGTGACCTTCATTGGTGATGACTCGAGAAATACATGGATCTATCTTCTCGAGACAAAGGATGAATAATTTGAAAATTTCAAGGAATTTAGATCTAACGTTGAGAAATTAATTGAAATAAAGATAAATAATTTGAGATCCAAAAATGGATGGGAATACACTTCAAAATAACTAATTTCATATTGTAAAGAAGCAAGTATTAAGAGGGAGCTCATTGTTCCCTAGAACCCCAAGCAAAATGGAGTAGCATAAAGGAAGAATAGAACAATTGAATAATGCATAAGTACTATGATATTTGATCAAGATATACCAAAATTTATATGGTGAGAAGCAACCATGACATATATATATATATATATATATATATATATATATATATATATATATATATATATATACACACACACACACAAAATACAAATCCTCATATAATCCTTGATAATATGACACTAAAAGAATCATTCACATGGAAGAAGCCATGTGTAGAACATATTTGAATAATTGGGTGTCCTGCATACATCCATGCTCCAAAAGATAAGTGAAATAAGTTAGACTTTACAAGTATCAAAGGCATATTTTTTGGTTATATCCTTTCATCAAATGCTTATTGAATCTACATCAAGGAAGGAAGACAAATTGAAGTTACCAGAGATGTTATATTTGATGAAAACCATGCCTACAAAATATCTAAGGATATACCAATTGAATCTGATGAATAAGATGCACCTATATTTGAAGAAGATGATCAACATGAAAAGGAACCTAAAAACCAAGAAGAATTGTTGAGCCTCAAATTTGTGCTTTCCTTCACCTCATTTTACCTCATTTTCCCTTGTCCATTTCTATCTTAGACCCAATTGATCAATAAATATAGTTAAAATTACTTCTAGAATGATTTACATGACTGACTTGTTGAATTTTGTGATTTTAAGATATGTAGCATACATGACAAATTTAATCAAAATAGAACCAAATACCTTTGAATATGCTGCTCATCAAGAAGAACGGAAGAAAGCGATGCAAGAATAATATCAATCCATCATGAAGAATGGGGTTTGGGAAATCATTCCTGGGTCGAATGACAAATCAGTTGTCACTTCCAAATGGATTTACAAAATCAAACATGTCGTTGATGGAATAATAGAAAAATAAAAATCCATATTTTTTGCAAGGTATTTCTCATAGAAGAAGGAATGGATTATGAAGAAACCTTTGCTCCTACTACCAGGTATACTACTATTAGATATTTCTTTTCACTAGTTGCTACTATGGGATGGAATGTCCATCAAATAGATGTCAGAACAACATTTCTAAATGGAACCATTAATGAAGAAGTATATATTTAACAAATGGAAGGATTTGAGATAAATAGTAGGGATACTCATATTTGCAGTCTCAAGAAAGCTCTACATGGCTTGAAGCAAATCTCCCAGTGATTGGTATACAAGGATGGATGCATATCTCTTAAGGCTTGGGTTCATAAAAAGTTCTATCGATGCAAACCTCTACATCTAGATAGTGAAGAATGAACCAGTCATTATACTATTATATTTGGATTATATATTTATTATATGTGTAGAGCGAAAATTCTATAATGCAAGTAAATGTTGGTAGAAAAATTTGAAATGAAAGATCTAGGAGTCATGTACTATTACTTGGGCTTGGAATTTTGGTAGAAACCCGATAAAAAATATCTTGGTCAAGATAAGTACATAAGCAAGATGTTACAAAAGTTCAGTATGATGGATTCCAATCATATGACTACTCCCATGATAAAAAATATCAAGAAGTTGAGAAGCTCCGAATCAAGTCTCGAAAATCCTACAAACTATTGTAAGTTCGTGGGCTATTTGATGTACTTGGTGAATACGAGACCTAATCTATGCTTTGTTGTAAATGTTCTTAGTCAATTTCAGTTGGAGCCTGTTATGCGAAATTATGAATTACAGATAAAACACATTCCCTAAATGCGGTGCTACGCATTTAGAACAACATATCAAAGACTTTGTAGACACTTTTCCTAAGAGTAAATAGACACACAGAAACATGGAGAAAGTTACTTGGAGTCCAAGCGCTTCTTATTATCCTTTTGTCACTCTTATTGTAGCTTCCAATCCAAATTTGATTGCCAAAATAGTTCCTGCAAGTATAAACACTAAACAAAAAATATATTTCAATATACATATGGCTATTTACCTTAATCACTTAAATCGATGAAACATGAAACATATACATCAGCTAAGAATCCATAATATGAAAGATAGAATCTTATACAGATACATATGTGGGAAAATGAGCAGCAATATTTATTAATGTATAGAAGGGGGATATTACAACCAATGATTGATTTGATGTCACATACTCTAACATCATCCTAGATTCATCACAATGAACATCTCTCTAGAAACATATCACTCAATTGAGAATTCAATAACATTTCTCTACCAAATTTCTTCCTTCTCAATCACTAGGATCTGTGCTCAATTTATAGAACATATGAAGGTAGTTTCTCAATCAATGACTTTCTAATAATAATCAAGACATGTTCCCAAGCTTATAGGTGTTAGATGGACACATGGATTCAAGTTTTGACACATATGGAATCTTTTAGAAGGCACTGGCCATGTGGAGATTCTGGAACAATGAGAATTTCACTCCCAATTGACCAACACACACTTGAATGTTGGGAAGCGCTTTGCAGAGCACCCTTGAATGGAGGTAATTGCATATGCAAAGTAGTTAGTCCCTTGAGAGGCTACGTTGGTGAGCTCATAGGTGATATAACATACTTCAAATCTTGGAAACCTTGCAATGGAAGTCATGGATGATTTTTTCTTTCTCTTTGTCTTAGGGAATGTAGCAACTGAAATGATAGGGGATGATAGAACCTATTTATTGGTTCTGGGGATGATGTCCAGTTTAACCAGGTCATTGGGAATGGTGCCCAAATTGACCTATAATATATTCCCCCCTAAAGCATGAATTCAGAATAATAATAACAATATTTTTTAAATGAGATGCTTTACACTATGATGGGCTAGAACTGAAGTGGAGTGGAGACCTGCATCAATATTACAATACATTACATCATGATATATCCTCTTGATCACAAATTGCTGAGGGAAGGCATCCCCATGCTTAGCAAATAAACTATCTAATAACATGTACATAGTGCCGAAAGTTGTATACATTGGAATGTTGCCCAATACAGACATGCCTACAGATATAGGCCCATGTTCGGATGATGATTTGTATGTAAGGTCACCATACAGATGATGTGTACAAAAATCCTGAAATCACAGCCCGATGGCCGAAACTAGATCTGGGGTCTTCTTATCTCATTCACTCGATCGTTCAGGTACAAGTCTAGCCATGTGAATATATGATTTGTAGTCGAATATGGTAAGACATCATTTGATTACTAGCTAATTATGTGAGTTGTTAACAAATGTGAGAGAACCACCATTGATGTTAATGGCCCTCAAGGTACTATAGTACATTTCGTAAGGCATGAATAGATGATTTGATGTCAAACACCAAACAAAATATTTCAGTCAAAAGTCTAGAAGAAAGGATCTTGTCGATGCTGTAACAAGCCTCATGGTACTGGAAGATGATGTTTCTAAGTAAACTTCCTGGATAATGATTTGGCATTGATAGGAAGTCACTTTATTGCAAAACGGGAGTTCCTAATTTCGGAGACAAAAGATGACTGATATAGCAATGTTCAGAGATGACTATCATGAGAATGAAGGTTTATGAGTATTTCAGAAGGATGAGTATTCACTGGATGAATTATCTTGAACATATCGGCAACACTAAGATGAGTTGGCAACATTGACCCAAAAATGAAGTGAAGGTATGATGAACCATATGTACGAATGAACCATCAAGAATATTACCCAACCCAAACAGTCACAATGATGGAGTGAAGTGTCATGTTCAAGAGCGACCTACTACAATAAAAATTTCTATTCACTTTCCCAAATTTTCCTCGGTCATTTGTCGACCGGTACCTCTTTATTTTTTAACAAGCTTGAGGAGGATAACATATGCTTGATCTATAATTCAACCCTTTGGGCGAATAATGTATCGCTATTTAATGATTTAACGAGTCTAGCGATGAATGAAACTCGATTCTTGCCATGATCGTCAAGCCCATCGCTATTTTATGTTTTAATGAACCTAACGATAGCGACAACCCAGTCCTTTTTCATATTTAGAGAGTTTGAAAAAGAGGACGACAGAAAACTCCATAAGTACTTTTTCTTAAAGTTGTCGCTTAGATCCAAAAAATTTTAAAATAATATCTGATAAAACCTCCTAGCCATGTTCGACTAAGGTATTCCTTTTTCGTAAATAATCTATCTCAATTCAGAAAAGGGTTAAACTTATACTGAGTAGATATCTATTAATTTACTTTTATGAGCTCGAAATACAAGTGCTCGGAAATCTTTTCACATTATCAGAGTTTGAAAAGAGCTAAAAGAAGACTCTAGGGGTTCCTTTCCTTTGTTATAGAAGCTCGAAAAAGAGATAAAAGTGCACTTCAAGTCCTTTTTCATTTTTAATAAAGCTTGAAAAATAAGGATAAAAGTATGCTTCGTGGTCAAATCATTCTTGAAATAAATCTGCATGACTAATCTGCTCATCAGTTGCAAAAATTATTCAGAACAACATCAAATGGAATAAAAATACCTATTTCATGATAAAAATAGAATAAAACCATAGTCACAACAATAAATATGATTTTCAAATAATCAAATGACTAATTAAAAGAGTTTTACAATTCATTTTTACCATTTGAAAGCTACCATTTTCATTTTGGAGCTCTAAACCTATTTTTCCCTGAACTTCAGCCGTTGATTGCGATCGATTCTGTGGATAGTTTTCATCACCGTTTGATCTAGGTTGGTGCCATAAACCCTCTCTTTCTTTCAGTAGTAAATTAATTTTCTTTTATTGCAAATTTTTAGTGATTTGGGCCCATTGGGGTAAATTATTTTTCCAAAGAGGGAAACGCACCCTTAAGCATCGAAAAATGTGTTGTGGAGCACCTAAATTGAAGCCTAGGTGCATATGCAATGCACTGTCCCTTGTTCAAGACTGTGTTGGGTGCAATTCACATTCTTGATTCTTGCATTATACCCAAAATTTGCCTTATTTTTTGCATGAAAAGGAGTCTAATGAGTCTTATGGCTATGTTTCAGGATTTCATCAAACTATAATGACGATTACTTGGATAGAAAGAGAGAATGAAGAACAAAATATGATTTCCATAAATGATCTGGGTACAGTAAGATCCCTAAGAGATTCTGGGTTATTAAAGTACTTCCGCTTTTCAGGGATGAGGCAACAAATAGAACTCTTGGAGTTCTTAGTTCGAGCATGGGATCTAGCTATTGAGGAATTTCACATTAGGAACAAAGTGGTTCCTATTACGGTGGAGGATGTATATTTTCTTACAGCTTGTCGAGGAGAGACTTGCCTATTTCTCTATCAGGGTCTGCTCTCGGAGGAGAGACAAGTGAGAGACTATGTTTTGCAATATTTCTATCTAGGGGCAGAGCCAAGATAGGATGGGAAAATAAACATCTGTGATGTTCGTAATTTTCCTTTGAGAACCATTATTTTCATGATTGTAAAGCTTGTTGGCATCATTACACTACATGTAGCGAATATATCATATATGCATTATGCGCTAGAGTGCATGGAGCCAACATTTTTCAACTGGTCTAAAGCTATACTTTCTCAAATAAAATAACAACTAGACAAGGAAAAGGGAGGAAGGAAGAAAAACTTCAGTTATGGTTCGATCCTCATTTCATTTTCCTTAGAGCGGATTCCACTGATGCAGCCTCAGCATGTGACATTGGGTGTGTCTAATCCTAGAGATCCAAGGATGCAGAGATGGGTAGAACTAATGGCTAGGCATGCATGCCAATCATCCATTGTGTTATTGGCTGCATTATTCGCCTAGTTCAGGCAACATCTTATCGCCATCGATGAGTATGCATATGCAGGCGTTGATTTCTGAGGAGATCCAGACTTATCTTTTCCAAAAGGCGCTCAGTGGGGTGTAATAGGTAAGAATGTTTTGACCATGTTTTTTTATTTTTCTAAGGTTTATACAATTTTTTTGTATTTTTATATTTTCCCAAGACTAAACTAAAGTTTTAATGTAATGCAGATGTTAGTCGAGTTCAACTGGTGGAGGAACTAGAGCATGGAGTGGACGAGCCAACAGAGAGGGTTGTCGGGAGAGCAGTCCTTCAGGATTTAGACATGGCTGAGACTCTATCTGAGCTTCACCAACACATAGAGGGGTTGACCTTACCAGATCAAGGAGTTACCCATGAGACTACAGTGCCACACTGTAGGCGTTCCTAACCGCTGGATGCAGTTACTGCGTAGGATAGCTAGATCTATAGCATGTTTCCATGAGCATCACTAGTTTACTTTTGACATGTTGTATACATTTTGAGGTCAGATTACCAGTGTGTCTTGGGCACAAATTTTTTAAAAACCCATAACTATCTATCTATTTTATTTCAGTTTTTTCCTATGTTTGTTGCATAATCCTATTCAATTATGTGAATGTATCTTTACATGTGTTGCAAATTTCTGTCTAAAACATGATTAGCTAAAGAATTGGTCAAAGTGTTCAAGTTTCTGTAAATGTGCTGATATTGAATAAAATCCAAATGTCTTTCCAAAAGTCGAACTCTTAGGAACAAATGGTGTAGTGTTGGATTTCTAACAGTATAAACACTAGTAAGTTGTAATACCACAAGTTGTGAGTCTAACTTATGATGATGCGGTTAATACCAAATGAAATGGCATCAGAGAGAAGTTCGATCAACGTGTTATACTCAACAATATTGTTTGTCAATCTATCGATACAAATCCCTTGAAAACTCACTAACTTGTCGTTCGAAGTGGAAATGGCCCATGATGTAGAGGATATATTATGCGTACTATGACTAGCACCATCATCATATCCAAAAAATGGTTCCAAATATTCAGACATCTACGATGAAGTATAAAGCAGATTACTAACATCAATAAAACTCTAAAAAAAAAACTAAGACAATGAAAGAAAATCAGCAACATATATATACAATATAGTACAAAAAATTACTATGCTCATGATTAAGCATAGCAACGTTTCAGATACAACCCATTTCAGGGTTGCGCCAACGTAATTCCATCGTAATCCACCAACTCGTAGACACCCTTAGCAAGAACTCTTTTGAAACTATAGGGGTCGTGCCATAATGGCTCAAATTTCCCTGTACCTATTACATCAGCTTCTTGATCATAAAGGACTAATTCGCCCTCTTGGAAAATGAAAGGCTGGACATTTTTGTTGTATTGTGCCTTTATACGTCTCTTATGTACTTTGTTGGCCAATTGGGCTTCACGACGCGTTTCATCGATATGGATGAGGTTAAAAAGACGCGCTTCTTCTTCTGAGGTGTTAGGTAACAAGTCGATTGCGAGTTTTAACAATGGTATTTCACATTGGATTGGCAAGATAGCTTCCAGACCATACACTAGCTGAAAAGGAGTAAATACAGTTTCATTTCTCACTGAGGTTCGGTATGCCCACAAGGCCGAGTACAAGATCAAATTCTAGTTTCTTTTAAGAACTCCTATCATTCATTTAAAAATACGTTTAAGAATCTTGTTGATAGCCTAAAATTTTCCATTTGATTTTGGATAATAAGGAGTAGAATTATCATGTGACGATCCTAACTAGGTAGTCAATTCAGTCTTCATGCGGTTGCGAAAATTCTTCCCATAATCTGTAACTATAGCCTGTGGGACCCCAACCCTGCAATGACATGATTAAAGGAAAACAATGCAGCTGTTTGTCCTGTGTTGTTGAATGTAGGCATCGCTTCGGCACACTTGGTAAAGTAGTCTACTATGACAATCATATAACCATGCCCCTTGGACGAACAAGGGTTACAGGTCATGAAGTCAATGCCCCATTTCGAAAATGGTCCCACAGAGACAAAATGATGCATTAGCATTGGTGGTTTGTAGATTTTACGATCAAATATCTAGCACACATGACAACTTCTGACCACGAGGATGCAGTCGCGAAATATGGTAGGCGAAAAGTAACCGTCACGGAGTATCTTCTACACGATAGCTTATCCAGACAAGTGTCTACCACAAGCTCCAGCATGACAATCATTTAAACATTTTTAGCCTCCTCATGAGTGAGGCACCTTCATAAAATTGTATCGACACCATGACGATAAAGTGTATCACCGATGATCAGATAATATTTGTCTTGGTATCGAATACGTTGCTGGTCAGAGTGAGAGGTATCAGGCCGAAAATTCTAGTTTGGATATAAATGATAAAATTCCCATACCAAGGATCAGATGATCCGATCAAAAAGAGAGACTCATCAAGAATAGATGGTTCTGACATAGTAGCAGTACTATCAGAGGGAAGGTCACAGAGAAGCTTAGCCAAAACTAAATACTTCTCTGACTTGGATTTGATGAATTCCAAATCAAATTCCTGCAAAAAGACAATCCATTTTTAATATTCCCTCCCCAGTAATTGACGTGATAAGATATAAGTCATGGGGTTGCAATCTAAAATGAAAACGGTCTTCCAAAACATGATATAGTGGCAAAATATTTGGATAGCTTGAATAGCTTCCAAGGCAAGCTTTTCTACGTATGAATACTTCACTTCCGTATCATTGAGATTACAACTCAAATAATAGATCGGGTGTTTTATCCCATTTTCTACTTGGACCAATACCATAGCGATGGTCGTATCAACCACGACGATATATAATCAATAATCACTCTAATAATTGGGGGATACATTAATGACGCCCGGACAAGGGTATCCTTGATAGCATCAAAAGAAGCATGAGAAACTTGATCCCAATGGAAGGGAATCCTGTTTTTTAAGAGTCAAGTAAATCCCTTAGCCATTTCGGTGTAGTTGGGTATGAACCTCCTTAGGAAGTTAGCCTTTCCTGGAATTTTTTGTATCTGAAGTAAATTTGATGGCGCGACCAAATCAATAATGGCCTAGACCTTCAATGGGTTGATTTGAATTCCTTCTTTTGAGACAATGAATCTAAGAAAATGACCAGAACCAACACAAAACACACATTTATGTATATTGAGGCGTATTTTTTAGTGTCGAAAGTGTAAAAATATGGCTCTCAAATGCATCAGGTGATCAGTCTGATTTCGTGAATGCATGGGTAAATCGTCTAGATAGGGTTGAACAATGTGCTTGATGTCACTGAAAGCATAATCCATTGCTCTCTGTAAAGTGGCCCATGCATTCTTTAAGCCAAAATGTAGTTTCCGATAAGCGAATGTGCCCCAGAGATAGATGAATGTTGTCTTATATTGATCCTCTGGGCGGATATTGATTTGATTGTAGCCAGAAAATCCTTCCATGAACGAAAATATTTCGCATCCAGCACAATTATCAATAATCTGGTTGATAAAGGGAGTAGGATAGTTGTCTTTTGGACAAGCAAGATTGACATCCCGATAATCGATGCATACTCTGATGGTTCCTTGTTTTTTCATAATAGGAACGATGTTGGAAACCCACTCAATTAGAGGAATAGGGTAAATGAAACCAACACGCAAAAAAATTTCAACTTTTGCTTTAATGGCAGTGGCCTTCTTCGGATGAACAGGATGAAGGCGTTAACGTATCGTCTTCACATCAGGGTACATATTAATATTGTGTTCAATGATACTAGTATCTATGCTTGGAATTTCCTCGTAATACCAAGAAAATATATCACGAAATTCATGAAAGAAAGAGCGATATGTTTCTATTTCTAATGGAGAACAATACACGCCGACACGAATGTCTTCTACAACGCTCGATTTGGTCAAAATATCGATAGAAATGGTTTCTTCAATATTTGATAAATTTCGATTAGAATCGATTGCATTAATAGGTAAAGAATTTGAAAAGAAATTTTTGATTGATGGGTGATATAATTCATTAAGATTATTTTCTTCATAATTAGGAAGATGGGAACGATGATGATAATATTCCCATGGTTCTCCTTCCGACATCATGGTTTACAAAATATTTTCATCTATCAAGAAAGTTGAGGAAAAAGGATCAGATGGAGTACCAAAATCTAAAGAACAATCAACTCAAACAACCGGCGACGATGATTTCGGAGTCGCCACCCAAGCCAGATATATTGATTGCTATGCCAGCTCAATAGGGTTGGGCGGCAGAAACTCATCCAATGTAACAATTTCAGAATCACTTGTACTCTTCCTTAAGCCAGTTGGAGTGGAAGAGATGATGTAGCAGGTCTCTATACTTCCAATTTTTGTTGATGTCGCAGGTGGCAGTAATGTAAAGGTTCCCATGAGAGTGGAATCCTTTAAGATTCCTACACCAATGTTTTTAAGTGTGATTTGGGGTGCATGAACGAACATAACACTTCTAGTTACCCAAAAAGTGGAGGCAAGGAAGGATAGCTGATTGATGATTGTGATAACACCTTTATGTGGAAAGGCGATCATTATAAAATATGTAGAAACAATTACAGTAATAGCATATACCCATGGCCTTCCAAGTAAAATATTGTAATAAAGGGGTCTGTCAATGACCTCAATGTCAACATTCATCATTTTTCCCCCTAGTTCAACATGCAGGTTATTGATAATACCACAAGGCTTATATGTATGTCCATCAAAATCCTTCAACGTCATTGATGATTGAGATAGGCTTGGCAAGCCAAGTGACTTCCAATATTTTAGAGACATAATGCATGTATATTCTCCCTCATCAATCATAGTGTTAGTTCCCAAACCAATCTTAGGCTGAAATAAGTGCGTAATAAGGACAACACCAAACCACGCTCAGCCCGTAGCTAGCCCTACGAGGACAAGAGAGGGCTCTCTCCGGTCAACTCAGTAAAGATATTTAATAGGGCCCGAGATAACCTATACGGATACCGATTTTAGGCTAGTAAATAAATAAGAAAGACGTATTTTGATTTTTAGGCCGGGTTTTCCGGGTCGTATGGGACTGCGAGTCGCATGAGTACAGAAGTTAAATCAAAAAAGACACAGATTGTTTCATGAGGCAAGATAGGCAAGGAGCTTAAGAATCAATTTGGAATAATATGGAGTGAAAATACTGTCGAGAGGTTGATAAGGGCATATATAATGAATCCTTATCAAATAGAAGAAGATACACAAAAACATGAACACTTTCCCAAGGCAGAGCAATAAATTGAATTCTACCTTTCTTACTTAAAAGCTTCATCTAGAAATGATTATGAATGACTAGTAAAACATAACGAGATACATATGAGACAGAAAGAAAAAACATTTGTTAAACTCACACCACAGGAATCTCATGAACCAGAGCTGCAACCTTTCATTAATTCTCTGTCAAAAAATATACAGCGAAGTTTTCCTCCACACTTCTCCCAGAATTCTCCCCCTACAAATGATTTTCAATACAATAAATAAACTCTGCTATGAGAAAACAGATCGACCAAAAACAAGGGTTTGTTTCAACTGGAATGATAAAGATAGAAAAGAGCCTTTCATCTGTTCTGAAGACAGAACAACGTTCCCCTTGAAATTCTCTGATGACCAGCTAAAAGACCAAATCTGGAGCGTAGAACCTTTGAAATGCAACTGAAGTCATAAATAGGAAATCGAATCCTATTGCTCTGCTGTGATAGATATCTTCGCTCTATTCTAAGTTTTAGGTCTTTGAATTTTTACTTTACATTTACCATTTGAATAAAAACCAAATTTTTCATAATTAGCATCCTTTGCAACATTTGGGGCGCTTTCATCTTGATGTATCAAATTCTCGCTTCAAGCAGCTTTTCAGACATGTTTTTCCGCTCATACATAGTGATGATATGAGTAGAGAATATTCGTGGAACAAAATTCATATGCCTGTCAAAGATTTTCATCCAGATTTCCTCTGTCTCTTCTATTCTCTGTTATGAATATCACTAGCATCCTCACTTGGAAAAAGATTTAAAATCTCTGGTAAGGGGCTACCAGACTCTTTCGATTTCCATCAATTACAAATAGTTGATTACCCTCAAAGCCTGGCCCTGTAGCTTTTGAAAGTTTGACATCTTTTCCTAGAATTCCATGTACAGTCCATCTTCATCATAATGAAAAAGTAGAATGGTGAAATTTTCAGAGAACTTTAAAAACGCACTGTTAACCAAAAACCGACTGCAAAAGTCACCAGGTTCTTTTGTTTGAACACTAAGTCCTCACCAGGCTTACTTCACAATCTAACGAGATATAGATCTGTCTCTGAGACAATAATGCCAGGGGGCGGTGTTTCTGCTTCCACGTGGGTTTGTCGGTACATAAATCTTGGATATGTTCTTAATTTTAGAATCTGATGTAAAGCCATTGACCTTTGCACCAGACTTAGAAGCCCATGATAAAAACTGACACTCCTTCTGTTTGAAATGAACGAATGAAAGCAATAACTAAAAAAAAAACTGGAGACAAAAGCAATGCCAAATTCAAACAATTGTTGCACTACAAAACGAATGGTTTGAATCCATTTTTTCAAATCTTTGTTGCCTTAGCTCTTTCTGACCATGAAAGTTGTTTCAAAACATCATTTTCCATTGTATTAAAATCAATGTCTGTGTTATCTATGTGATCTCTAGTTGCATTTAGATTGCTTCTCTCCAGCGGTGCTAGAATTGTCGGGTCAAGGCCCCTCTCCTTGAGCATCACAACGAAATTAGGATCGAGCCCTTTACCCTACAAAAGACTGGTTAATTCCTGATCACCTTGCTTGTTTTGAGCTTAAACATTGAACTAATCCTTGGATCATTCAATCTTTCCTGGAAAACTCTTTCTCATAGAAGCAACAAACTGAATTCCTTTAAATGGCGCCAATGTATCAACTGCCACCTTAGGGAACCTTGATTTCAAAACAAACAAACTCTAATGGAATAACTTCCTCAACACGAAGTAACCAATAAAATTTGGAGATTGGAAATCAATGACAAAAAAAATTAAAGTTTTGAGCCTGTGCGTCGCGCTCTAGCCCAACGCTCCACGCAGGCTGGATGCGCCACGCTCTTACAAATTAACATAGTGGGATCCGGCTCTATGCGCCGCGCTTGTGTGGGTGCGCTGTGCTCCAATTAACTCAGACAAATTGCCTCCAAATTTACAACTTCGCTCTGTCAAAATTCAATCTTCACTTTTCTCTTATCTTTAACGTGCAAATGATATTTAAATGGTGGAAAAATATCTTGTAATGGCACAGGTTTGAATTTTGTCTTACAATGTCCCACTTTTGTAGAATTGTAGAACTTTGGCACTTTTCAATTTTGAAACAAACTTTGTTCTGCAATTTTCCTTTTTGATTTTTTTGAATGATGAAAATCTTTGTCTGCTTGCAAGGATGATTTGCAGTGGATCAAGGTGGCGCTGAAAGTTTCATGACTGAAAACTTTTGAAAAATCACATATTTAAAAACAAATTTAATGATTTCTTCTTCAAAACAGAGTTTTGAAGAAGAAACATTCTCAAGCCTTGTTGACGATGAAATTTTGCAATGGAAACTGATTAGGAACCTCTCATGCATCTGCTGGTTTTATTCGGCAATTTGAAGACTAAATCAACAAAATCCTAGACCTAAAAAACCCTAAAAGACTCTTTGCCATCCATGACTATGAATGACTGAAACATTGACTTTGATGAGTTTTAGATGAACTTTAATGATCAATCACAAGCCAGCAGATTATGACATGAGGAAAATAAACAACAAGGCCCATCCATCAGATAATGGCATGTCCCTAGCGAAATGCAACTGAGTGAATCGAGCGAGACACCTAAACATGAAATGTGAAAAGAGTTTTGATCTCTGACGAAGGACTGACAAGACTGACTCTAACATTGGCTCCAATGGGGATGGTAGCTCCCTGGAGGTGCCAAGAACAACAGATCTTTGGGAGAGCAGACCAGTGCCTTCGTCCATTGGGCTATGGAGTCCATTATTTTGACAAATCGACACAAGACTTTTGACTCAATTTATTGACTGAAACCTGACTCGAAACGACTCAACTTTAAAACTCAAATGACCTAAACTGACTTGAAAAACTAACTCAAAATGACTAAGACCTGAACTTAAAACTTAAATCTTAAGGCGCAATGGTAGTACATGACCACACCATGTCAGAGCAAAGACAAAATGCCATCAAACAATATCAAAATACCGATGTAACCAATCAAGCGGATGCACCTTCTTCTGGCTGATTCTCAGGTCAGTTCCTGGGCATGGAAGTGAATGCGTGTTTTTGGTCCAAAAATATAATTGACCATGATCTCCTTCATCACTGAATACTGCAATAATGACCTTCACTGCTAACTGCAACAGATTTGCCAGTGGATCATGAAAAACATGAAGATTTACCTCCTGCTGAAGAAACAAGGTGTCCTTTTC
This sequence comes from Pinus albicaulis, assembly GCA_034641835.2. Classification (NCBI taxonomy): domain Eukaryota; kingdom Viridiplantae; phylum Streptophyta; class Pinopsida; order Pinales; family Pinaceae; genus Pinus; species Pinus albicaulis. The sequence goes on along the minus strand of CM076573.1, from coordinate 579,999,815 downwards.
TTTTGATTCTGATCTTCCTTCATAATGTACTTCAGTAAAAGTATGTCCATGGTCCTCAAAAAATTCTGGACAAGTATATGAGCAGATCTCTTCTTCAAAGAACATTTCAAAACATGAGACATATGAAGAAGAATCTGAAAGGCAGTCCTGAATGATCTGATTTTCTGTAGTATGAATATATTTTAGGTCATCTTCATATGATATGACAGTCAGATTCTCATTACATTCATCAATCATAAGAAAAGAAACTTCAGATGATTCTTGAAGCGCAAAAATGACATTTCTATCATCTACTAAAGATTCGTCCAAAGGCATTTCTTCACTTACTTGAATGAAGGTCTCATCTTGGTTTTCATGAACTGACCGAATTGCCTCCTCATGAAGGTTGTGTTCTAATGGGATAAGAGCATTTAGATCCATAACTCTGTCTTCTTCATTCTAAATGACTCCAACGGCAGAGTTCTCCTTCATGGGTTTCAGCACAAGATATTCTTGGTCATCACGATCTAGATCTAAATCTGAAAAGACTGACTTAACATTATCACATTCTGAAACTAAAACTTGACTTCCCTGCATGTTGTCTTCTTCTATGGACAGATCTAAAACAAAACTTTCTCTTTCATCATTTTCATCCATATGATCTTCAACCTGCTGTAAAGTTTCCTGAGCATCTTGATGAGTATCCTCTATGTTTTCTTCGTGTTGCTGAAATGGTTTCTCGTACAGAGCCTCCATGATTTCTCCTTCCATGAAGTCATTATCCCCATAAAAATTCTCAAGATCTTCAATGAAACTATGAACATGGCTACAACAGTTCTGAACTAAAATCAAGGATGGATAAGTTTCTTTATACTTTTCAGAAAACATGGTATGAAAATCCTTTAAACAGTAAATAGAAGCAGGTGGCAAACTTTCATACCAAGATCGGGCTTCATCTTCCAGAGTAGCCATAAACATTTTCATCAAACAGTCTTCAGGAAAATCGATCTTTAATTTATGCACATGAATGTGAAATTTTACCAGATGGAGAGCAGCGTCATTACCTTCCACATTTCTGAACATAGGTAAATTCTGAAGCCAATCAAACTTGGGCATCTTATTTGGAAAACCTGGGATGTGATCTCGGCTCATGGAAGCGTATCTTCTTGCAATTCGATCCATCTTGACGTCCCCACGAAAGCTCACAGAACCTACTGCAGTGAAGTCACCATGAAGCATTGATTTACAGATTTTTCGATGGACGGAATCACCAGGTGGTGATTTCATCATACGATGTAATTGCGTTGTCCACCATCAATAATCAGATCTAAACTTGATTACATGTACTGGGGAAATTTATAAGTTAAGTGTTACGATTACAAGCTAAACCGGAGATTGACTGAAGCATCATTTATCTACTATGCACTCGTAGAGCGAGAGTAGTTCAAAGGCTACCTAGCATGACTTCAGGCTCCGTCTGTAGCTATAAATCAAACAACACTAACCAACAAACCAGTCGATCCCCAGTACGGTCGCCACTATGTTAGAGCTCGAATCTACCTCAGGCTGAAGGAAAGCAGGACTCAAGGTAACATCAAACCAAGCTCAGCCTCGTAGCTAGCCCTACGAGGACAGGAGAGGGCTCTCTCCGATTTTATCTCGGAAAAAGATGTCCAATAGGGCCTGAGATGACCTATAATGAATACTGATTTTAGGCTAGTAAATCAATAGGAAAGAAGTATTTTGATTAATAGGCTGGGTTTTCTGGGCTATATGGTACCAAGGAACAGCATGAGCAGAGAAGTTAAATCAAAGACACAGATTATTTCGTGAGGCAAGACAGGCAGAAAGTCTAGCAATTAGATTTGAAATAATATGAAGTGGAAAGATTGTTAAGAGGGTGAAAAGGGCATAAATACATGAATCCTTTTCAACAGAAGAAAACATAGAACGTGAACACTTTCCCAAGGAAGATCAGTAAACTGAATTCTACCTTTCTTACTTAAAAGCATTCAACTGGAAATGATTTTTAATGAACTGTGAAACATAATGAAATACATATGAAACAGAAAGAAAAAACATTTGCTAAACTCACACCACAGGAATCTCATGAACCAGAGCTGCAACCTTTCATTAATTCTCTATCCAAAATGTACAGTGAAAGCTCTGAGTTTTTCTCCCACAATTTCCCAGATTTTTTTTTTTCAAATGATTTTACAATACAATAAATAGACTCTGCTATGAGAAAACAGATCGACCAAAAACAAGGGTTTGTTTCAACTGGAATGATAAAGATAGAAAAGAGCCTTTCATCTGTTCTAAAGATAGAATAGCGTTCCCCTTGAAATTCTCTGATGACCAGCTAAAAGACCAAATCTGGAGCGTAGACCCTTTGAAATGCAACTGAAGTCATAAATAGGAAACCGAATCCTATTGCTCTGCTGTGATAAATATCTTCGCTCTATTTTAAGTTTTAGGTCTTTGACTTTTTACTTTATATTTACCATTTGAATAAAAACCAAAATTTTCATAATTAGCATCCTTTGAAACATTTGGGGTGCTTTCATCTTGACGTATCAAATTCTCGCTTCGAGCAACTTTTCAGACATGTTTTTTCGCTCATACATAGTGATGATATGAGTAGAGAATATTCATGGAACACATTTCATATGCCTATCAAAGATTGTCATCTAGATTTCCTCGGTCTCTTCTATTCTCTGTACTAGCATCCTTACTTGGAAAAAGATTTAAAATCTCTGGGAAGGGGCTACCAGACTCTTTCCATTTCCATCAATTACAAACAGTTGATTACCCTCAAAGCCTGGCCCTGGAGCTATTGAAAGTTTGACATATTTTTATGGAATTCCATGTACAGTCCATCTTCATCATAATGAAAAAGTAGAATGGTGAAATTTTCAGAGAACTTTAAAACCGCACTGTTAACCAAAAACCGACTGTGAAAGTCACCAGGTTCTTTTTCTTGAACACTAAGTCCTCACTAGGCTTACTTCACAATCTACGGAGATATAGATCTGTCTCTAAGACAATAATGCCAGGGGGCGGTGTTTCTGCTTCCACGTGGGTTTGTCGGTACATAACTCTTGGATCTGTTCTTAGTTTTAGAATCTGATGTAAAGCCATTGACCTTTCCACCAGACTTAGAAGCCCATGATAAAAACTGACACTCCTTCTGCTTGAAGTGAACGAATGAAAGCAATAACTGAACAGAAAACTGGAGACAAAAGAAATGCCAAATTCAAACAATTGTTGCACTACAAAACAAATGGTTTGAATCCATTTTTCAATTCTTTGTCGCCTTAGCTCTTTCTGACCATGAAAGTTGTTTCAAAACATCATTTTCCATTGCATTCGAATCAACGTCTGTGTTATCTCTGTGATCTCTAGTTGCATTTAGACTGCTTCTCTCCAACGGTGCTAGAATCGTTAGGTCAAGGCCCCTCTCCTTGAGCATCACAGCGAAATTAGGATTGAGCCCTTTACCCTGCAAAAGACTGGTTAATTCCTGATCACCTTGCTTGTTTTGAGCTTAAACATTGAACTAATCCTTGGATCATTCAATCTTTCCTGGAAAATTCTTTCTCATAGAAGCAACAAACTGAATTCCTTTAAATGTCGCCAATGTATCCACTGCCCGAAATGTTGATTTCAAAACAACAAACTCTAATGGAATAACTTTCTCAACACGAAGTGACCAATAAAATCTGGAGATTGGAAAGCAATGACAGAAAAAATTAAAGTTTTGAGCCTATGTGTCGCGCTTGTGTGGGTGCGCGCCAAATTAACTCGACAACCGCTCTCCAAATTTACAATTTCGCTCTCTCAAACTTCAATTTCGACTTTGCTCTTATCTTTAACATGCAAATGGTATTTAAATGGTGAAAAATATCTTGTAATTGTGATGGCATGGGTTTGATTTTTGTCTTGCAATGTCCCACTTTTGAAGAATTGTAGAACTTTGGCACTTTTCAAACAAACTTTGTTCTGCAATTTTCCTTTTTGATTTTTTGAATGATGAGTTTCTTTGTCTGCTTGCAGGGATGATTTGCAGTGGATCAAGGTGGCGCCGAAACGTTTCATGACTGAAATTTTTTGAAAAATCACATATTTAAAAACAAATTCAATGATTTCTCTCTTTTCAAAACAAAACAGCCTTGAAGAAGAAACTGCCTTCTCTTTTCTCAGCATTATTGACAATGGGATTTTGCAATGGAAATCGTAGGAACCATTCATGCGACTAAGTCGACAAAACCCCGGACCTAAAAACTCTAAAAGACTCTTTTCACGACCCAAGACCATACATGACCATGAAAGACCGAAACATTGACTTTCAATGAGTTCGATGAATATTAATGATCAATCATAAGCCACAGATACATGATATGAGAAAAATAAACAACAAGGCCCTTCCATCGATAATGACATGTCCCTACGAGATGAACCGAGGAATCGAGCGAGACACATAAAAATAAAATGCAAAAAGAGTTTTCTGATCTCTCGACAGAGACCCGATAAGACCGACTCTTAACACATAGTATAATGAACAAGGTGATTGAGAACATTTACTTGGATGGAGAATTCCAATTCTGCTGGTAGTTGCAGCACATAGCCCATATGATTAAAGACAACAAGATTAGAATTATTTGGATCAATTACACCAATGGCCGATAATAAAGCCTGCTTCTAGGAGGGAAAATTTTGTAATACCTCAAGAGCAGACATAGTTGAAGGGGATTGAGCCAAATCTTCAACTATATTATAGTTTTGTGCAGCTCTTGCTTGAGGATTATATGTCGATTTATGAATGACTCCCTTTGGTGGCTTGATTGTATATTCATGAATAGCAGGTGGTGATACCGATTCCATAGACGAATTTGTGGTCGAGGTAGTAGGTTGATTAGTGGCCTGACTATCGTAATATTTATTACGCGTTGACACCAAAATATATATTGATGGCTTTGTGATAGATAGCATAAGCACTTGAGAACTAGAAGTTGGATCCGTAGTAACCAAATTTGTGTCCGGATTCGGAAACGAATATGTCAAAACAGCTGACGCATGTGAAGTCTTAACCATTTTTTAGACTTCAGCGTGGTGAGGACAATCCTGAAAAAAAAATCGTCATTACAAATTATGCATGGATAATGAGGTTTTCTATTTCCAGACGATTGATGAGATGATCTTTCCTGTGGGTTAGAAGTTTTATTTTTCTTTGATTTCCCTTTTTGCTTACTTCCAGGTTGCTTGTCACTTTTGCCTTTGTCAAATGACATGGAATTGATTTCGAAAGAAGGCGTAGGATCAAATTCAGTAGTATGATTTGTGCTTGCAGTATCAATCATACCGTCTTTGGCATGAGAGTCATTTGATGGAGGAGGAATAATAAAATTATATCGCGGCGCATTA
>CM076573.1:579768422-579994312 GCA_034641835.2 Pinus albicaulis | reverse complement strand
ACCAGACCGAGAGAAATGAAGATATGCAGCAAGGTCTACGCAGCAGTTCAGCTGGCCACTTCTCCTTCTCGTCACAGTGAGCAGGCAGTGTAACCCAGCAACCGGCTCGTCTGAAAAACCATAGCGAAATGCCATTTTATCGACCCGAATGCAATGCAATCGAAGGACGCCCGTCATAATTAATCTCTGATCATTAATGAGAGCCAAAGGCCGGATCATATTGGAGCATGCAGAATCGCTAACAGGAGTGGAGGTCCGATCTTGAACAGTGTTAAAACTTAATGCGATTAGATGTGAAAACCTTGGAACTTAATTGAACAACGTTAAAACTTAATGCGATTGATATGAAATCGCCACATCCATGTCCCATCACCTTAAACGCCATCGAATGCACCCGCAGCCGGGAGCAGGGCAAGTTCTGATTGAGGACACGTGGCAGAAATTGATTGGAGCAGATCTTTGTTTGGGCCGCTCGCGCAGTGGAAATCCGGACCCGAAAAATATTAGGGCGAATTTGATAATAAATTCGCGTCACAACTCTCCCTCCGTACGCCAGCCCAACTTCGGACCCGAAAAATATTAGGGCGGAATTCATTTGGTTTTCGCGTCACAAAATTGGCCGACGTCAGCAAGCTATTTTGGAACGCGAATTTGGTTTGAATTATGGTTTATCGCCGTTTGAAGTCCGGCGGGCTCGACTTAAGAACAATTTTGTTTGATCCCATCTTATAAAATTTGTGTTGGTTTTCTTTGACAATACACATATTTATAATAAATCATGGGAATACCACACTAGTAAACATGTGGAAAAGCTATATAAATTATTGATAACAATCATTTTTATGTAAAAATATCCAAATGTGCTTTTGGGAAATAAGAATTCAAGTATTTGGTTCATATTGTTTTAAAGGAAGGAGTGAAGTTGGAGCCTCAAAAGATGCAAGCTATTACAAAATGACCTATTCCTAAGAAAATCAAGGTTCTTAGAAGATTTTTTAGACTTACATGATCGGTATGATGATAATTATGATAATTTCACAAAACAATCACTAGCTATTTTGAGGGATGAGATATTAGAACTTCAGCTTGATGAGGATTTTTTAAGAGCTTTATTTCTTCTTTTGAAATCAAGAAAATATTCTCCCAAACCGAAAATATGTGTTCTTGAGATAATTTCTGAAAATTATGAAAATGAAATTAAACTTTTGCATTCTCAAATTCAGTCATACAATTTCCGAAATCCTAAAGAATTCTTTGAAAATCTTCCTTCTCCTAAGAAAGAGGAAATTGTACTATCTTTTGACTTGCATATTGAGGATGATTATTCTTTCAAACACAAGACAGAAGAAATAGTTTCAAGGCTTAATATTCAGAATACAACTGAGCAACCAGTCATTGAAGGCCTAGAAGTAAATAACATACATCATACTTTTATTGATCCTATATTAGATTATATGGAGAATATTTTTAGCCCAAATCTGCAAACATGTTTTTTCTATAAGGATCAAATACATCAAAAGTGGCCTTTACACATCATATCATTTATTATAAAGGCACATGATCATAATATACTTCCAATTTTGATCACAAGCAATCAAGTTATCCATTTATTGTTACAACTACATGATTGGCTTCATTAGCATTTTTGTATTACCTGATTCAATAAGATTTTTAGTAGATTGAGTAGGTAGATGAGTGCCAATAAGCTCAGAATTTTGAGCATTTTTTTTTTAGTTTTCAATTTTCAGCTAGTTTTTCATTAAGTTGGTTTGAAAAATTTTGTGTGTTGTTTTAGTTTCAGATTAGATTTCAGTTTGCAAAAGACAGAAGACATTTACAGGTTCACCAAGGTCAATGGATGAGGACAACTGACCTGTTGTTCTTGACTTTTCACCAGGAAAAGCCATCCCCAAGTGGAGCCAGTGTTAGACTCCTATACCAATAGGTGTCATATTTCATGATTGACTTGATGGGCTATGTAATATGTTCATACATTTTCTTATTGCAAAGGTTTTCCATATTATCAAAAAATCAAAAAAAATTAAAAAATGTAAAGAGGGTATACCCTAAAAGAAAAATCAAATGGTAAAAATAATAAAAATGGCCAAAAAAGTAAAAGAAAATGAACCCCACCAAAAGAAAGGCCAAGGAAAGTGTGCAAGTCTAAATGCCACTACTTTTTGCTCTTATGTAATAAATAAAATTGTGTGCAACTTGTATCCTATGCCACAATTTATGAATAGTCAAACAATTTAAGCTTGGCTATTTCATCTTTCAATTTCATGTTTTAGAGATAGAGAATAAGATTTGACCAAACTGTTTAATCTTGGAAGATAAGTAGATAGGTAGAGTAAATAAAAGGAGCTCAATAGCTTAATCTGAGCCCTTGGATGTAATAAGGTTAGACTTAGATAGATTTCTACATGTAAAAGAAAAGAAAGTGTGATAAGGGTTTTCCAGTCTAAGTGCACCCTAATAAAGAAGAAAAAATGGTAGAGTAAAGTAGGTAGGGTAGGTAGATGATGTTGCAGAATTGCATGTGATGGACAATGACTCTAAATGTGTTAATATTTACTTTCATCACAAAGTGAAAAGGCAGACACTATACTAGAAGAAATTCAAAGCAAAGCAAAGTCAAAGTTATTAACTTCCCTTCTCATCTTCCCCTAAATATTTCACTAATTTTCCCTAAGTACTAAGGTATTTGAAAATTAAAGGGGCTCAAGGCATTTCCTTGACTTTTGGAGGGACCGGACCCTCGGCCCAATAATTGGAAAAGCCTAAGTACTTGAAGTCATTCTTCATAACATTCACTCATTTCTAAACATCTTTTCCTAAGTAAAATCCCATTTTACTTGGGAAAATTATGCATTATTTCATAAAAAACCCTCAAAATCACATTTTATTCCAAGTCTAAGTGATGAAGTGATTATAATGCAATTTGCTTTTAAATCTTCACTTTCTTATTTATATTAATGTATTTTGAGTTTACATTGTCCCCTTGTCATATTAACATTGATTTTATGTATTAAATCCTTACAAAAATAACCTTCTCCTATTATATATAACTCATTTTTATATAATATCTCCAAAAACCCATTAATAAATTTTAGCCAAAGTTATTTATTCCCACATGTTTAAATAAAAACCCCACTTTATGCCCCCTTTGGCTAAATATATCGTAATATTAAATTCCGCCCCCTATGGTAATTAGATTAATCTGATTTAATTATCATATAATAAAAGTATATTGAAAAAATAATTAAAACATGTTTTATTACGTGTTTTAATACAAAAATAATTCTTCCCCTATGTATTTTAATCCCCCGACTCCCTTTCCCAAGGTTAAAACTATAAACCCTTTGTAAAATCCCCAATACCTCCCTTAACCGCTAACCTTGGTTAAATCATTTTCCGATCACTTTCCTGCATTTTTATAAACAAATTGATTAATCCTCACGATTAATTAACTCCGCCAATCAGATTCCCCCCGATGAGATTAATTAACGTTTAATTGCGTCGAGCCCTCCATATTAAATCCCCGTCACTTCCACGTCCCCATCGTCGTTCGATCAACCCATCTGAGATCAACGGTTATTAATGATATCGCTAGCCATCCACGTCCGAACAATAACGCACGATGGCCCGGCGGTTTTCAAACAGTGCCATGCCACGCGTCAATCATTCTATGGAATCGCTCGCCCTCCACCCAAAACCACTTTTCCCCAAAAGCGGTGCGATGGAAACCGCTTACCGCTTGCCTCCCGTGATTCATCCTCCGTACCTGCTGACGTCATCCATTAAATAAATAAATAAAACCCCATCACCCTTTGGACTTTGTGAATAAAACAATTTTTCCCGCGTCATTTTCATTATTCTGTGAACGACCAAAGTCTCATGCAGAGAATTTCAAAAACAAACTGTCAAGCGCCATCAACTGTATTTTGCTGAAGACAATTGCATACCAGTAATCCATAGTTCGTACGCCATAGCCTGTACCTGTTTAATCACTGTTCATATCCCAAAAAATAGGTATTTACCCCAATTCCCGTTAAAACTCTGTGAAATCCTAGCTTTTGTTTTAAATTCCGCACGAAAGACAGAAACAGAGTTCAATTTGGTCTTGTTCAATCCCCAGAATTGTAAATTGCATTCCCAAAACTTGTAATTGTGTTTGTTCTTCACAAAAACCCAAAATTCATTTCTGAATCCATAAGAACCAGAAATGGAGGTTCCAGTGGCTCTGAACGTTGCACCTTTGAATGCCCCTCACAGAGATTTAGACTATCTGCCCCTAGCAGATAAAGATTTTCAAATTAAAGACCTCGTTCTTAGTGATAATCCTCTTCAAACCTTTTGTCGTTGCAAAGATAAATTTATAAACGGTTCTAATATTATTGGATTATGGGAATCCAATCTCCCCATGTATCTTCTCCCCTCAGTCCATATTTTTCCTGAGTTAATTCATTACTGCCATGCAAACTATGACCCCAATCAAAGAGCAGTTTTGTCCCTGAGTCAGAACATCCTTTTCCCAATCACTACTCAGTCGATAAATGAAATGTTGCAATTTCAACATGGTCAAGCCCTCACTCCCCTATCCATGGGAGAATTACTTGAAAATTCTGCCAATTTGTCCCATGAAGAGTTAAATCGCATTTGTCAAACCTTCATGTTACCAGAGCATCAGCCCAAAGGCCCTCCCCCCTATGGTTATACTTTTTTCACTGATGTGGGCAGGCTTATTCTAAATATGGTATCCTTTATCATGGGTTTCAATACTAGTGAATATGTTGATCAATTAACCCTAGTATTGTTGTCTATATTTACCCCTGGACAGTCCCCTGCTGTCAAGTATGATTTTGCATCCTACATTGCTGATAAAATCCATGATCAGTTCATGAGATTTGAGAATGAAAAAGTGTTCAAATATTCTTCCGTTATATATCATCTCATGATTTATTACCAATCAGAAAGTTTCCCTTTCCATGTTCAGAAACTTGATGCCAAAGGAAATCCTAGGTCTGTGATATTTTGGTCTTCCATCACCCATAATTCCTCTGATTCTCCTTACTCCTATAATGAGTTTATTGACCTATTTGTACACCCTGCAACCACTTTGTTAACAAGAGTTTCCCCTCCTAGAGTCAATAATGAAATCAAGAAAATTCTACAGCTCTCAAAACAATATAGGGTAGGTGACTGGTACTTGTATCAAAATCACACTGAGATCAGAATATATGGATGTGAATTGTGCCCATTCAAGTTGCCCAAATATGTCCCCATGAGACTCTTTGCACTAGAGTATTTCAGGCAGATGATTAACTCAGATATATTTCATTTCTGCAATGCAAAGAAAAAGGCTCAACTCAGGATCAAAATTCAATTAGGTCCCTTTGTTTGTAACTCTAGAGATGCTGGAAAGGAAGCAGAAAGAATCTTAGAAGAATATCTCAGATTACAAAAAAGTTTTTTACTGGGTGCCTTATGACCCAAATAGCTTTATCTGTGATAGAAGAATGAAAAATAAACTATCACCATACATTCATCACAAAATTCCAGAAATTGAACAATATGCCAATATGGATGAATGGATGGAAGGAACATTGGTAGAACATGATAGTGAGTAGGTCAATGTTGAAAATGTAATGAAATACCTTGAGAAAATACTTGACCTAGACTCTTTTGGACAGGTGCAGATACCAGGTATTGGTCCTTCTTCTGCAGGGACTTCTCAGCAAAATTTACAGGAGATCAGTGCATTGGCCATAGTACAATCTAAAGGAAAAGAAAAGGAGCCTGACATACAAGTATTTGAAAAATTCACAATGACAGAGCAACCTGAGACTTCTAAAGAACAGGGTCAAGTACAAATTCCTCCTATTCAGATCAATGAGCCAGAAAGTTCAATTTTACAAACTCCTATCAATATAGAAAAAGGCAAGAAGAGAGATGCCGAAGTTGCTACCCCTATTGGTGGATCTTCAGAACAGCCTCATGCTAAAAGACAAAAATTAAATCCTCTTCCAGAAGTAGATTTTGTTCAGGAAATTCCTGATAGCCAGAGAGAATATTTGGATAGTCAACAAACAGGTACAGTCAGTGGGGCATCCACTACTTTACAGAGAAAAGAGCTGCAAAAGCAACAGAGTGTTGAAATATCTTCTTTCAAACCACCAGTTAAAGTTGCAGGAGATATAAAGAAAACCTTTATCAATATAAAAGCCAGGAATGATCCACTAAGACTCCAGGTTTACAATCAGTATTTGAATATGGCTCCTAAGAATAAAGAAAGATTGATGTCATCTTATGACATTCAGCAAGGCAAAATGATAATGAGTCACTTCAAACCAAAAGTGCAGCAGCCTCAAACAGCTGCAGATTATATTAGAACAAATTTTGAAGTCTTAGCAAAGGATATTCATCCTTTAGATTAGATTGAGTTACATAAGCAGACTGGTGAAATGATCTATTCTACTCTGACCGATAAAGCAATGGCAACTCAGAAGTTGCAGGATTCTTTGGAGAACACTAATGCACAATTGTAGCTTGAAAAAGCCTCTTCTCAGGCCAAAGACAACAGGATAAAGACATTGGAGGAAATAATCATTGGATTGGGTCACAATCCTAAAGATGTCAAAGGTATAGAGGCCCTAATCAAGAAAAAAAATGATGATATTGCAGCTTTGAGAAAGCAGTTGAAATTGCCAGCTTCAAGACATCCACAAACTGAAGAGATGATAAAGAAAAATTCTGAAGAAGAAATGATGGAATTGCTTTTGAAACTGAATGAGCAACTAAATGAAACAAAAAAAGAGCTTGAACAGGCATTAAAGAACAAGCAGTCTACTATTCCAACATCAAAAACAGAGGAAATTACAGGTACAGGTACATCCACAACAGGTCAGCCAATAGAGCTATCATAGGTAAATACTTCCAATTTGAGTTCTGAAGAATTAATAAAGTCAATGAATGAATTGAAACTTCAAGTAATAGAACTCCAACACACAAAGTTACAGCTTATTAATTTAGAACAAAGATATGATCTCTCAAAAATGAGTGTTGCTGATAAAACAAGAGAGGTCAAAATATTAGAAAAATTGGTTAAAGCATTGGAAAAGGATCTCACATTGGAGAAACCTTTAAAGGAAATAAATGAAATTATTTGGGACAACATTATCCAATCAATAAAGGATGTCTGGTCTTCAATTCAAATTATGTATGAACAGAATGATTTAGTCAAATTGGCTATAGAAGAAGTTCAAAGTACAAGAGAAGAATTGGGAAATAGGCCTGAGGAAGCCAATCAACTCATACAGTTTCTAAACACTCAAACCAAACACCAACTTGCAGAACTTGGTATTCAGGACAAGACTGGAACAATTTTGGAAATAAAAAGATTTTTTACTAAGAGAACCCTTATGCAGAATCTAGAACGAAGGTGCTCAGATATGCAAGAAGAAATCATTGCCTTCAGAGAAAGATTTGATATTTTGTTGAAAAAAGGATTGCTCAGTCCTATAGTTTCAGAGGATAAACTAATGGACCTTGAAAGCTATGTTGAAAAATTGGACAAGTATGCTGAAAATTAGGCCAATTCTTCAACCAGTACATCAGAAGCAGCATTGCCAACAGGAAAAAATCTTCATGACAGATTGGAAAATTTATTTTATCTTGAGCATGAAGTAAAGAATTTGTTTCCAATTCAGCCTACCTTTTTCAGATATACTGAGGCTGATGAAACATTGAGAAAACTTCAACGGACCAAAATACCAGAAGATAAATGGTGGGAAGAACTGTTGGAACTTTTGTAAAATTTATCCTTATATGAAATTTTGCCTATTTACTTTGATTTTATTACATCCCGCCACAAGCCTAAATGTTTTATGATTCTCCAAAGACTCTTGGAAAATAATGCTTTCCAAAAATGATGAATATTCTTTAGTATCCAACGAATCATGTGATTTTTGGCTTGGAAATCCATTTCCATTTTACTATAGGGATGCCTCCTTTGCTTTTCCTTTCCCTCTAGATAAAATGAAAGCATTTTTTTCTAATATTTCCCAAGATACCAACAAGAATATAAGCTAGGGAATGCCAATATCCTGGTATGGACACTACTAAGGTTAATGTGCCACCCAAGGATAACCATATTATGATTATTTTTCCCACTTTTTGATATGGAAAGAACCAATCTCCATACCTATAGTCATTAAATCTTAACATAAATCCCAAGTATTTGAAATGGGTGCACTTGGTTGATTGTTTTTTCTAACATATCTTCCAAATCATTGAAAGTGATGGTAGACTTGAGTAGGTTTACTTATATTCCAAATGAAACCCAAAATGATTTTAGAGCTCTAATGAGTCTTCACATACTAGTCCTATCTACTATATCTTGCAAGAAATAGGATAACATCGTCCACCAATAGAAGGTGTGTAGACAATAGCATATGTAAATGTGTGAGTGATCAAAATAGTAGCATTTCTTAATTTGTTTAGGCATGTATCTCTTGTTTTTCATCTTCCATATTCAAAAACTAATCACAGATTTGGGTGTTGATGCCATGTATATTCTAAATGGATTGGTATCCATACCTTTCCAGATGCCCCCACACCTGCGACCGGGTAAATTTTATTTTTTTAACATACTAGTTAAATAAATATTGTTGTAATATATTTTCTAATCTCTCTCTCTCTCTATATATATATATATATTATTTTATATATAATTTGTTTTATTCTAAGTCATAGGCATAGCTACTGTAACTTTAACACCCAATTACTACAACTAGATACAAGCAATAGTTTTATGTAACCATTGTTGCAACCTTAAGTTAATGTTGTTGTTCCATTACTCAAATAAAATAATTCTCGTATAAAGGTTGTTGTCGTGTCTCTATGCGTAAACTTAAATATTTACAAGGACTTGTTACGTATAATGATCTCTTAATATATATACTTTCTTTCATATATAATATTTTTTATTCTAAGTCGCGGATATCGTATCCCCAAGCCACAACTCCTACAACCTCAAGCCATAGTTGGCGCAACTTTAACGCATAGTTACTACAAATAGATACAAGCAAATGTTCTATGGAACCGTTGTTACAACCTTAAGTTACAGCTATTGTTCCCTTATTCAAATAAAATAATTCCCGTATAAAGATTGTTACCGTGTATCGATGCCTCAACTTCAATATTGACAAGTATTTTTCAGGTATAATAATCTCTTAATATATATATATATATATATAATTTGTTTTATTCTAAGTTGCAAATGTTGCATCCCCAAGTCACAACTTTTGCGACCTCAAGCCACAGTTGTTGCAACTTTAATCCATAGTTACTACAGTTGGATACAAGTAATTGTTTTATGGAACCATTGTTGCAACCTTAAGTTACAACTACTATTCCCTTACTCAAATAAAATAATTCTCGTATAAAGGTTGTTGTCATGTATTTGTGCCTCGACTTCAATATTTATAAGGACTTGTTAGGTATAATGGTCTCTTAATTCCCCATTGTTTTCAAAGTGAATATGGTTGATTGTAAATCCCACCATTTTCCTCTCACCATACTTTCCACTATCTTATAAATTAGTTGCGAGGAAGGGATTATGTCACTCTTTGAACTTCCACATAATCCAGAAATTTAATTCAGCATTTAAAATTCCTGCAAGTTTTTTTTGTAGACGGCCGCAACCATATTTCTGTACAGGATTGTATTTAAACACAACAACTAGCATTAACGCAATTCACCAACCAGAAATTAAACAAACATAAATTTACCCGACAGTTTTGTAAATTCAAAAGGAGGACACGTGGAGCATTAATATTGGATCGCATGAAATTGAAGGGAATCTGAAAACCTGAAAACCGGACCCAAATTTTTTATAAGGCACATTGGATTGAGAATTTGCGTTACAAATTAGGCAGACATCAGCATCCCATTTTGGAATGCAAATTTGGTTTGAAATTCAATCTATTCAGACTTTTGAAGTCCGACGGAAAGGGTTCTTTAATGTTTTGATAGTTTAATTTTATGTATGCTTTAATATATACATATGTTTTAAACATATGTTATATATATATCATATGCGAAATGAAAGGTGGGCCATAGAATTTAGTTTTAATTTTATTTTTTTAAAAAGAGGGTTTATTATAATATGTTCTATATGTTACGGCATATAAAAATAAAAAGGTCGAAAAAGCTTGGTAGTTTTTTTTATAGACAGTACGTAAATTTTTTATTACACAGCAGTGTGTAAAAAGTGAAAGACTGAGTGTAAATTTTTAAGTGTGTATGCACAGCAGTGCGAAAGGGAAAAACACAGCAGAGTGTTTTAGAGACAGAGTATGTTTGTTTTGAACAGACAGTGAGTTGGTTTTATGCACTGCGTTTTGTAGCAGCCATAATTTTGTAATCCCTCTCAGTGAGGAAGAAGTGTAATAGTTTTTTTTTGAGTTATTGAAGGGAATAGAAGTTTGTTTTCAAAGTATTGAAACTCTGTCTCCTGTCAAAGAAATTTTTATTTTCTCTGTGTTAGAGGAAGGGATATTTATTCTCCATTCATTGTTTTGGAATTTTTCAATATTCCAACATGTGCAAGAACAACAGATGTTGTGGTTCCATCCCTAGCTAAATCATTTGTCTTTGCCACAGCTTGCCTTACCAACTTGGCCCCAATATTTTCAACTGGGTCCTCTAATTCAACCAATAAAAAGGCCAAAACCATAGCATTGAGATACATTTCATTACACTGTCAATAACAATAAAATTTGACTCAAACATAACCCTTTCCTTTTATTGTTGTGAAAAGCTATATTCATTACTCTAATGTGGCTAGTCCATAGGCCAAGTAGACCACTGGGTAACAAATATGTTTCCTTTCACCTTTGAGTTTTCAAATTATGCCTACCAAATCTAAGACATTTAAGAGGGGGAACTAATACAACGTTAAAAAGAAAACCAGAGCACACATCTACAAATTACCTCCTTAGCTACCGTCACACCATCATTAACTATTTTCAGAGAACCATGCTTGCTCTCCAAGACAACATTTTTCCCTTCGCCCCAAGGGTGACTCCAAAAAGATCAACAAGTTTGTTCACACCACCTGCAAGGCAAATTGAAAATGCTTTCAGTAAGTGTGCAATTGAATGCCAGACCATATGCCAAAACAACCCTCCATGAAAAATTAAAATAACACATTAAAATCGAATATAAGTGGACAAGGAAAGATCCACCGCAGTGAAGTTTCACGTGCATGTGACCTTCCTTTAAACATAATTTTTTCTCTGACCTGCAATTTTTTTGTCACTAAGCCATCCTTGTTGAAGTACAACTCCTTTTCCATAGCTCTTGTATTAACTACCTTCTCTCTGTCGCGTAATCTCAGAGTCCCTCTTCTGCTGGAGCGATTAAAGGAAATGGGTGAAAAAACTGAAAGAGAAGACAATTGTCTGCCATAATTATCAAACATTGCACCCAACTTCTTCCCCTTTCCATTGTTACCCAATGAGGTAGATGTGGCAATTTTTGTCATACTGCCCAAAGCAGAGGCCATCTTCTCTTATCCTAAATATATAATTACAAGATCTTCATATTAGTATGAACCTTAAAAAACATGACTCCCATTGCTAAAAACCACTTTTAAGTTGTAACAGGCAAACTAAACAACTATCGCAACTTTTGGCAACTTCTGGAGCATTAAGAGAGAAAAAACCAAAGAGAAATACAACAGCAATCCTCATTTTAATGAGTCCGGACTATATATTTGCATTAAGATAATAGAAATAAATCACGACTATATTAAGGCCAGCACAAAACAATCTTTAACCAGTGTCTCTCGCGGCCTTCAGGTTGCCATGCTAGAGGTTGCATATTTTTAATTTAAATTCTCGACCTTTCGTGCCCATCTATGAATGCATCCAATGGGATATCTACATCAAATGCTCCTTTATATCCCCAAAAAAAAATTCCCTACTACAAGAGCACCAATATTGATGGATCACCCCACACCATCCCACCCACTAGAAATGGTGAAAAAGGAAACCCGAGAAAACTTCTGAAATATCTCAAGATGACTGTATGGGTGGTTCTTATGAATCAAAAAACCATTCAGAACATGCTCATCAATCCAAACCATGAGTATTATGTGACGATATTCAAGCAGGCACTGAATCAGATTTATGAAGCTATGTTAGAGAAACCCTAAACTCTCCCTGAAAATAGGTGAAATGTGGCACCACTCAGAGATTGACATGTGCCAATTGGTACAAGTGGTAGAAAATTGGCATGCTCAAACAACGAGGTGATGTAGGAATGACATGAGGGAGAAAATATCAGAAAAGCCCCAAATATGGAGAACTAAAGCTCATCACCAACCCGAGATTGACAAATTTACATGATGTAACCTATGAAATCGTAAATGGAGAAATCATAGTAACAATAAAGTAACCTATGTAAAAATAAAGTCGGATTCATCCCGGGAGTGGTAATGGGAGAAATCATAGTGAACAATAGGAAACATGCAGAGTTGCTTACAATCAAATAGATGAAAAAACACATACAAAAAACCTAGATAATAATCATGAACAAGCTTAATATTGAATTATGAACTATAAAGGAACTTACAAAATGTGACATTACGAACTTGGTCAAGCGCACAAGCAAAAATATCCTGGACATGACCCTGGTTGACAAGTTGTATTGCTCATGATGCAAGAGGATTTGTACCTGCACTGTCAAGTCAATCAAAATCCATCATTATCTATACAATAAATACAAGTAATTGATGTAGTATTTTTTACTCTAAGATGCATTCTTATGATAATGTTAGAACATATGTTGAAAATGTCAAAACATACCCGAATAAGCTCCTCTTCGTTTCAAGAACAATTTATTGGAGTCGCATGAACTTGGAACAAGCCTCCCACGATCTGAAAGAGTAGCAACTAAGTCAAAAGTGACTTTTTTGTTGCTACGCTGGATCAAGGGAGGTTTGCTCCAAGATTAAATCGCTCCAATAAATTATTCTCTACTAAACAGGGCCAACCACGTGAAGGTGGAAGCTCTTATGGCGCCTCCCCCCCCCCCCCTCACATCACTCTCAATTCCCCAATACCCAATCTATATTTCATTTTTTACTTTCATGAGCATAAAAAAAAATATTCAATAACTAATCAAAAAACAATTCAACAAAAAGTACGCAAGGAAACATTGCAATTAATGCTTGACATAAAAAATAGTATGATAAATGAGTTTTTTATATAACGCAAAAAACGTTCCAAGTATGGTAACGTTTGTCTTATAATAATACAATATTTTACATTGTCAAATTTTCTTTTTTCTTCTTCCTATTTTTAAAGCTCCTAATTACATCATCAATATCATCGTGCTCTGCTCTTGTTTCGTGCCTTTCGACCCGCACTGCTGACCTAGTTGCGTATTCACGATGTCTGGGCTCATCCAGTGACGGGGCATCGCCTACAAAAACAGATAATATTAAATTTTAATTGTCAGTTTTTAAATATCATTGAACTAGTTCGATAATATTAATAAAAAAAATTGCAATGAGATTATTTACCTGGTGCACCAGTTGTCGGCGCTGACCTAGTTGCGTAGTCACGATGTCTGGTCTCATCCAGTGACGGGGCATCGCCTACAAAAACAGATAATATTAAATTTTAATTGTAATTTTTTAAATATCATTGAACTAGTTCAGTAATATTAATAAAAAAAATTGCAATGAGATTATTTACCTGGTGCACCAGTTGTCGCCGCTGACCTAGTTGCGTAGTCACGATGTCTGGTCTCATCCAGTGACGGGGCATCGCCTACAAAAACAGATAATATTAAATTTTAATTGTCAGCTTTTAAATATCATTGAACTAGTTCGGTAATATTAATAAAAAAAATTGCAATGAGATTATTTACCTGGTGCACCAGTTGTCGTCGTTGGGACTGTTGCCCTGTCTTCCTCTCTGGTGGTAAGATCCTCAAGGGAAACATTCTCTGTCATTTAAACAAAAATCGTTATAAGGACAACCATCAAGGTATAATTAGAAAAAATTATAAGTGGAAATTAATTACCGTCACGGCCCTCACTGATAGTAGCATTGTCGGCCTGGTCCCTACTACAATGATCAGGTTGCACGTGAGGATCATCTACATTTGGCTCTAAAACTGGGTTATTTGTGTCGTCGGTAGTGTTGCTCCCCTGATTTAAAAAAAGTTGTTAGACATTAAATTTATGGATGAAAACAAACATATTGAAAGGTTAATGTTTTACCTTATCAGGCATTCTGGATCTTGGGACCTGCCCCAAGCTTATGCGACGTTCAACTACGGCTTGATAGCCGAAATGGAAATCGATATTTTTATCTTCCTCTGTAGTTTCTGTTCCGAAGTCATCACCCTACATTACATATGATTGTGTATTTTTAATCATATTTGATAGGATTACAAAAATGTTGGAAGGTGATACAATTAATTATAAGATGTTTAGCTACTTAATTACAATTCTTGCAGCTAATTTCAAGTAGCCGCCTTGGCCTAACTTGTGATGGCCTTTTTTTTCAATCCTAGCTTTGGTTGCATTTGAGGTGTCAAGAAACCTAGCATCAAAATATTAAAGTCAGATATGACGTAGCACACTTTTATTTTAGACATAGAGAAAATTAAAGCTATTGAATTAAAGTTGTAATTTACCTTGTGGGTCCAGTTGGCATTTTTCCTTCTTTCTTTGCCCTTTTCTCTTTTCCGTCATGGATGAGTGCTCTCCACTCACTCTCTGGAACTGCGAGAGGACGCTCATATCTAGGGTTAAATTGCAATTGCGTCCTATAGGTGTCCCTAGTATATTTCAAATATTTTCCGGCTACCCGAGCCACCGTTGTTCTGTCAAATGTGCCGACCCCAAAAAGGGCTTCTAGATAATCTAGAAGTTCTTTTTTTAGGTTGGAATTCTAGGAATTCCACCCTGTGCATATGGTTGGGCCAAAAATTACCAACGCATGGCTCTCCAGAAACCTGTAGAACTCATTGTTTCCTACATAGAAAAAAAAAAAAAAAAAAAAAAGAAGAAGAAGAAGATATTATCATTAATTTAAAAATAAAAATCATGATAAATATGTTTTAGATAAAGTACATGAAATAGTTAAAATATTAAAATTTACCTGGGAGTTGTACATGCTTTATAGGGACACCTTCATCGTTCACCAACAACGTGCCATTAATGGTCCCTGTGGAGCTGGCACGTGTAGCTCCAGGAAACACAATAATGTAGTTGGCCATATCAGCCTCATCATTGCCAACACGTTCAGCGGTTGGCTGGGTGTCTGCTTGGGCAGGGTGTGTTTCTTGGCTGGCACCTAAAGGAGTAGAAGGTGTACGAGAGGGTTGTTGGGAAATATCTTGCCCTTGTGTCCCACTACCACCAACACCGGGTTCAACAAGTGCCAGAAAACGCTACATACAAAAGAACTTTTTGTTAGTTTAGTCAATGTAAAAATTAAAAATCAAACTATCACAATTCATCTCATGCAGAACAAAAAAAATATCCTTTTGAATTTTTATTATTACCTGATATCTTTCTAGTTGGCTCATAAGATGTTTTATCCTCTCTTCTGTTTCAGGTGTTTGAGGCGCATCTATCAAAGTATTAAATTCCGACCTTGCATCTCGTGCCTTTTTTCGCAACAAGAACACTAGAGATAGGGATGAAGAAAGCTCTTCCTCAAAGAGGTAATCATCAGGCGTACCATGGCTAGGTGTCTGCATATTTGAACAAAATTAATATTATTTCAATTATGTAAATAACTAAAATACCTGAAGATAGAGCAATGCTGGCACTTTACATGTTCTTCCGATGGCCTCTTTCCGCGATCATCCCATCTCGGGGTTGTTCCTGAACTGCTCTGATCAGTCTGCCACATTGCAATAAAATTATAAATGTAAAAACTTGAAAACAATATCTAACTTGAAAACACAAAATGAAAACTGAAATCATTTCTAATAAGACACCGGAAGATAGAGTTAGAGTTTCAAATATGCCTTGCATTGAATTCAGTCCTGGAAACATGTCATTGCACATTAAGGCACCCAAACAAGAGACGAGTTGACAATGAAGACCTTATTGAATATATTGTTGGAGCAAATTCTAGTAAACTTGTTGTGAAGACATTGAGCATATTTTTGGAGCCACATTGTTGAAGCTAATGGTATAGCATTGTTGGAGACGATCTTGAAGGGCCTTGAAGTGAAGCTTTTGGAGCAACTATTGAAAAATCCTTAGAAACAAGAAATGACCTAAGAAACTATCGTGATGTAATATAAGAAACAACATGGTGCAATGGCCATTTTCAAAGCCAAATGATGTCCATTGAGGACATGGCCTTTATTTGGTTCATGTTTCATAGGAGTTTCGGGTAGAAATGGAACTTTGTTGTACCATTTCCAGTAGTAAAAAGGGAAAACCTTCTTTTTCCATGGGAAATAATTTACCTTTCCTTTTTCAAGATAATCTAAATCACAAAAAATATGAACTATACCGCACACATTCTTGGATAATGTGAAAGTGGAAAAGGAATACCCTACACAAGTGATGCACACATGTACATTTGAACACTAATAGATTTTTGTAGTTGAAATGCAATGCTTGTTTTCATTTAAATGTAGGGTTTTTTAAGTAGGGAGAAATAATGGTTGCCAAATTAATAAGCGTTTCTTTGGGAAAAATTTAAATCTTGTATTGGGTGATGAAGATAATAGAGGGTATTGAATCTTGATTCTTGACATCTAGAGAGAACCCTACAGCCTAACACAATCCAATGGAATTGACCAAAAACCCAAATAGAGTCAACCCTACTATAGGAGAAAGGGCCTGCAGTAAGAACTTACCATTTTGCAAGAGCTGAGGGCGAATGCTGTTCTGCAAGAGCTGAGGGCGAATGTAGGGCGTAATGTTGTTCTGCAAGAGCCTGTGTGGCAATGGCTGCTTCGCAAGAGCCTGTGGAGAATGTTGTTCCGCAAGAGCCAAGGGCGAATGCTGAGGGCGAATGTTGTTCTGCAAGAGCGGAGGGAGAATGCGCGCGTGATATCAGACGTTAATGTAGCACACATGTACATTTGAACACTAATAGATTTTTGTAGTTGAAATGCAATGCTTGTTTTCATTTAAATGTAGGGTTTTAAAGCAGGGAGAAATAATGGCTGCCAAATTAATAAGCGTTTCTTTGGGAAAAATTTAAATCTTGTATTGGGTGATGAAGATAATAGAGGGTTTTGAATCTTGATTCTTGACATCTAGAGAGAACCATACAGCCTAACACAATCCAATAGAATTGACCAAAAAAACCCAAATAGAGTCAACCCTACTATAGGAGGAAGGGCCTGCAGTAAGAACTTACCATTTTGCAAGAGCCGAGGGCGAATGCTGTTCTGCAAGAGCTGAGGGCCAATGTTGTTTTGAAGAGTCGAGTAGGGCGAATGTTACAGCCTTGCAAGAGCCGAGGGCGAATGCGGCTTAATGCCGTTTCCGCAAGAGCTCAGGCGAGCGTCGAGGGCGAATGTTGTTCTCGCAAGAGCGAGGCACGTCGATGGCGAATGTTTTTCTCAGAAAAGTCGAGGGCGACGTCGTTCGAAGAGCGAGGCGAATGCGCGCGTGATATCGTACGTTAATGTAGCACACATGTACATTTGAACACTAATAGATTTTTGTAGTTGAAATGCAACGCTTGTTTTCATTTAAATGTATGGTTTTTAAAGAAGGGAGAAATAATGGTTGCCAAATTAATAAGCGTTTTTTTGGGAAAAATTTAAATCTTGTATTGGGTGATGAAGATAATAGAGGGTATTGAATCTTGATTCTTGACATCTAGAGAGAACCCTACAGCCTAACACAATCCAATGGAATTGACCAAAAAAACCCAAATAGAGTCAACCCTACTATAGGAGGAAGGGCCTGCAGTAATAACTTACCATTTTGCAAGAGTTGAGGGCAAATGCTATTCTGCAAGAGCTGAGGGCCAATGTTGTTATGCAAGAGCTGAGGGTGAATGCAGGGCGAATGTTGTTCTGCAAGAGCTGAGGGCGAATGCAGGGTGAATGTTGTTCTGTAAGAGCGTAGGGCGAATGCTGAGGGTGAATGTTGTTCTGCAAGAGCTTAGGGCGAATGCTGAGGGCGAATGATGTTCTGCAAGAGCTGAGGGCAAATGCTGAGGGCGAATGTTGTTCTGCAAGAGCGGAGGGTGAATGCGCGCGTGATATCAGACGTTAATGTAGCACACATGTACATTTGAACACTAATAGATTTTTGTAGTTGAAATGCAATGCTTGTTTTCATTTAAATGTAGGGTTTTTAAAGCAGGGAGAAATAATGGATGCCAAATTAATAAGCGTTTCTTTGGGAAAAATTTAAATCTTGTATTGGGTGATGAAGATAATAGAGGGTATTTAATCTTGATTCTTGACATCTAGAGAGAACCCTGTAGCCTAACACAATCCAATGGAATTGACCAAAAAAACCCAAATAGAGTCAACCTCACTATAGGAGGAAGGGCCTGCAGTAAGAACTTACCATTTTGCAAGAGCCGAGAGCGAATGGGCGAATGCTATTCGGCAAGAGCCGAGGGCCAATGTTGCTTTGCAAGAGCCGAGGCGACCAGTCGTTTTGCAAGAGCCGAGGGCGAATGTCGTTCTCGTAAGAGCTCGCTACTGCCGAGGGTGAATGTTGTTCTGCAAGAGCTCGTGTGGCGACCAGCCGAGGGCGAATGCTATTCTGCAAGAGCTGAGGGCGAATGCTGTTCTGCAAGAGCGGAGGGTGAATGCGCGCGTGATATTAGACGTTAATGTAGCACACATGTACATTTGAACACTAATATATTTTTGTAGTTGAAATGCAATGCTTGTTTTCATTTAAATGTAGCATTTTTTAAAGCAGGGAGAAATAATGGCTGCCAAATTAATAAGCGTTTCTTTGGGAAAAATTTAAATCTTGTATTGGGTGATGAAGATAATAGAGGGTATTGAATCTAGATTCTTGACATCTAGAGAGAACCCTACAGCCTAACACAATCCAATGGAATTGACCAAAAAAACCCAAATAGAGTCAACCCTACTATAGGAGGAAGGGCCTGCAGTAAGAACTTACCATTTTTCAAGAGCGAGGGTGAATGTTGTTCTGCAAGAGCTGAGGGCGAATGCTGAGGGTGAATGCTGAGGGAAAATGATATCTCCAAGAGATGAGGGTGAATGTTGTTCCGCAAGAGCGAGGTGAATGCACGCGTGATATCGATGCTAATGTAGCTATTGCGACAGACACGAAACAATAAAATCATTTTTTATGTAGCACGATATAAGTTTTGTATTTTTACGTAGCGCGTACATAAGTGTCGTTATACCGATTCGCAGAAAAGCGTGGCTATTGCACCCGTCCTCCAAATGTCGCAATTACGACACTTAGACATTGTGTCGCACTTGTAGTCATCGCAATAGCGACGCGTTGGGCCATAGTGTCGCCAGTGAGACGTCTTCCTCCAAACGTCGCAATGGCGACACTTTTCTAAGTGTCGGTATTGCGACACCTTTCTATAAACGACATGTAAAAAATACTGATGGCTAACATAACCAACTCCAAAAATAGAAGAAAAGAGATATCAACACCTTAAAAATAAGCCACTTCGAGGGGGAAACCTCCAATACATTACATAAATGAACAATTCTTGGATGATACAATTTACAAAACCTCCTTTCTATATATAGGAGTCCATGTGGCCATAATGTAATCCTAGCCAACCTAAAATAATAATTTAAGGGCACAATAATAACAAAATGGGGGTTACAAGGGTACAATAATAACAATAAGGGGGTTACACTAATAACAATAAGGGACTATACTAGTAATATAGGGACCTAACACAGCCCAATGCACAGAAAGAGCACATCAGGAGGGGTTTTCAGTATCAGATCTACAGTAGTTTCTTGGTACAACAGGAAATAAAGATCCGTGGCACTCATTTCAGCGGAATCAGAATACATGTCAGCAAGTCAAGCTACATGTGAGGGTATCTAGATGAGGAAGATCCTGGTAAGTTTGTTTGGTTCACATTTAGATCCTACAATGATACATTGTGATAATCATAGTTGCATTAGACTCTCGATTAATCTTGTGTTTCATGATAGATATAGACATATTGATATTCGGTATCATCATATCAGATATTGTGTGTAGCGAAAGATCATGTTGCTTCAGTACATTCCTACAGAAGATCAGGATGCAGATATTCTGACGAAGGCGCTCACCAGGAGAAAATTCGAATACCATAGAGGCAGGATTGGGGTGAAGGATAATCTCTATCTTGTCGAGAGGGAGTGTTGAGATTCAACAAGATGATGAGCTTAGCGAAAATAAGTCGCCTTCACTAAGTGGGCCCGCAAGCTATTTTAAGGTGCAAGTCTATTTTTAGACTATGTCTATTTTTAGACTATGTCTATTTTTAGACATTGTGATCATATTTCAGAAGTTGCATGATGCTATTTGTGGATGGTTGGTAAAGTTGGAAAAGTAGATGAGATTCTATTTTTAGAATATTGGGTGAAGTCTATTTATAGAATGTCGATATAAAAATAGAAGTGTTGATTATTATTAGATCTTAATAATAATATGATAATAAACATCAACTTATTCGCTTGGAGCACTTAATTTCAGTGTACATATTTGGAAAATCAGTGGGATGAAGGAATTACACAATTCCTAGGGTTTACTGGTGGTCCATGCATGGAGGATTCAGTTAGAACTAAAGTGGCAAAGTTATGATGGAGTTTGTAGAGTAGTTCATGGAGTTGTTATTCAGTTTAACTCAGTTAATGGAGTTAAACTCACTTGAGCTAGTTGTATCTAGTCTAACTGAATGATACACTAGTGAGAGTGGAGTGAATTAATTATTTAATTAATTCACAAATAATAATTCATTAATCAACTGAAAAATACAATAGTTAACTATAGTTCATGTTAGGTCCAGTGGAGACTTAGTGAAGAGATAAGTGTAAGGGCAAGATGGACTATCCGTTGTGACTATAGTGATGCATTGATTGCACCACACACACATTGGAGTTGCTAATGATATTGTGTAGTCAAGGAAAGAGTAATTTGAATTAATTCAGAGCTATTCTTTAGCATGGATTGTGAAGTGGAGGCACGCTATCAGGTAGCAAGAAATCAGTGCATGGATTTGTAGATTTCTTCTGATTAGTGTGTGACGATTGATTGTACCGAGAGATTGATGTACTAAGCTTTGTATGAGATTGTTACATGATCTCCATGATACATAATATATGATAGTTGGGGTTTTTAGCTTCAGGCTTTCCCGTTAAACAACTGTGTTATGTGCGATTATTTTTATTTGCTTCGTGTATTTGCAATTGATTTTAATTTCTGCAAAAGATTAACAGTGGAAGGATTCTGTATTTAGCAAGAAGATAAATATTGTTAGATCAGGAGAAAATGGATATATACATGCATCTTGTATATAATTTCTACACACCTTATAACATTGCAAGGGGCGTAAGAGAAACAGAGACAGGGAAAAGCACCAAGATTATTTTAGGAGGGTGATGTGAGCTCGGAGGCAACACCATTGTCTAGAAGGGTGGCCCACTAACCACTCAACTCGAAATATCTAGACGTAAGAAAAGGAGTAAGAATAATAGGGAACCACCGGGATAGAAGTTGGAGGGATGAAATTTCCTGGAGGGACCCGCTCGATAGTCTCATGAAGTGGTACAAGAGAAAACACCATGAGAAGTAGGCAGAGGCTCCAACATAAAGCATGGGGATGATGTGGGAAATATGAAGTGTTCTCGACAGTCATGCCATTCCATAGAAGGGAGGCCCACTTGTGAAGTAAGCCCAATGATTCCTACCTGTAGGTGCAATAGGAGCGACATAGTAAGGTGTTGAGTAAGGCCTTGTGGGATGACATAAGATGGGTGTGTGGAAGGGCCCCCTTTATTACCATGGTGTTATTGTTCGAGAACTAGCCCACCTATTGAGTCAAATCAACGAGTTCACCTTGGAAAATTAAAGTGTTGAGTTAAATGTAAGTGTCGGGAGGAGATTAGCGGGATGACACAAGTCAAAACACGCTGGTGCAGCGTGTATGTTATTGGTGGATAAGGGGTCCCTCCAGCTAGGTTAGCCTGACGCTATGACCTCAGATAAATAAATAGGTGTAATAGAGGAGGTTTCGGGGTGAAAGGAACGAGATGACATGAGATAGCATGCGATGGCAACAAGAGTGGAAAGGCAGACCAATGGGAGAGGAGGCCATGTGACCCCACCCATATGTAAGCCTGACAGTTAAAAAAAGGGTTGTGTTTAGGAATCGCCAAGAGAGGGTAAGATGGGTGGCATGTCCAGTGGGAATCATCTGGGAGGCATAAGGGTGCAATGTCTAAAGGCATCAGGTTGATGAGAAGGGCGAGGGGCATTGCAATCAACAAGGCCCAATATATATATAGAAGCATGTACAGTAAAATATATGGTTTTGAGGCCCTTGTGATGAGTTGGGAAGTCTATGTAGAGTTCAAAGGAAAAAAACAAATATGTTTTACCCCATTCCTCTAAAATTATTTGAGGGGTTGGGTATGTTACAGAGTGGTATGGGAGCAATCCAGGTTCAAATCTTTGACTGGAGGGGCTTCATCACGATCCAATGATGATTTATGAGAAATTACTAAGTAGTTGTTTAGGTGTTAAAAGTTGGTTTAAAATATTTAACTCCATGCTTGATTGATGTAGTGATTGTTGCTTTCATAATGACCATATGTTAATGTGAGTTTTTTGGTTGTAGAAAAACAACATCAAATTGGTGAGAGCATGAGCATGGCCATAAATATGTTGTTTATTATTAATTATGAATTCATGATAGGATTGCAGGATTGAATGATTGATGCATATGCTTGTAAATATGTTGGCACACTAATATGGTAATTTTTTCATAGCAGTAATTTCCATGGAAGACCCATAAATGCAAGTTCATGGTCATGATTATGTGTTTATTTATTTATCATGAAATGTCTAACAATGTGTGTGGTTGACAACACATCACAAGCAACATAAAACTGAGCAAATACAATAATGAGGACCAGAACGGTTGAGTAGAGTTCCCATCAATTAGTACAACATGGAAGTGTCCGAGTCAAAGTTAATGAGGAAGAGATATCAGTTGGCCAAGGGGGAAGGAATCACTCCCCAGACTGGATGGACAACTTTAGAAGCACGAGGATTGAGGTGAGAAGCTTTAAGGCCGATAATGAGAGGCTAGTAAGAGCCCAAGAAAAGAAAGTGAAGATCAAATCATTCATCCTAAAAATTCTCCCAGATTGATAAAGGAAAAGGAAATATGAGATGAGGGCTAGTCATAGAGATAGAAAAATCCTTCATGAATAAGAAGAAAACACCAACAAAGCAAATGGTGGCAAGTCTAGGAAGAGGCACATGTAAGGAAGTGAAAAAATTGTGCCAGGAGATGTACCTTTGAGCACTCCAAGGGGAGGAAATAACATACATGTGCATTATTCTAGCAAACCATCTAGTTCTACTACCCGAAGGCACCGCATTCTCACCATTACTGTCATAATAATTCAGGGAGCA
This sequence comes from Pinus albicaulis, assembly GCA_034641835.2. Classification (NCBI taxonomy): domain Eukaryota; kingdom Viridiplantae; phylum Streptophyta; class Pinopsida; order Pinales; family Pinaceae; genus Pinus; species Pinus albicaulis. The sequence continues at coordinate 579,970,653 of CM076573.1, read as the reverse complement.
AGGGAAAGGATCACATGCCTGAGGATTTTAAGAAAGCCAAGCCACCCACATTTGATGGGGATATGAAGAAAGAAGAGGATGAAAAATATTGACTGCTGGTAATGAAGAAGTTTTTCAGAATACATGACTCTTCTGGGAATAGTAAAGCTAGAGTCACCACTTATATCCTAAAGGGAAAAACAGATACATGGTGGGAATATTTGAATAATGTTGGAGGTATTGTTGAGAAATAATTGACCTAAGATGAGTTTGAAAAAATATTTAGAGAACAATATTTTTCAGAACGCTATTATGATGGTAAGGCCAAAGAGTTTTATGAACTCAAAATGGGTCAATTAACCAGTGATGAGTATGTCACCAAGTTCTTAGAAATGTTTAGGTATGTCCCATATCTCAAGGATGAAAAATCCAAAATTTAGAGATTTTTTAGTAGATTTCCTATGGCATTCAGAGATAAAGTTGAGTTGCAGGAACCCCAAACCTTGAGAGATGATATCAAGAAGATAGAACATTACTACGAGCAAGAAAAATGCAGACATGCAATTAGAAGCAATTGGTATGCCAAAAACAATGCTAGACATAAGAAGAATTGGCCCAATAAAAGCTCATAAAGGAGAGAAGGTAAACACCCAACTCATATAAGATAGTCTCAACAGAAAGCCAGTGTTGCTATTAAGAAAAATGTGCAACATCCAACACCAACACAACCCAAGTATCAAGGACGAGAGCCGCTCAGATGTTGGAATTATGTTTAGAACCACATAAGAAGATATTTTCCACATTAACAAAATGCTAGACCAAATATTTACAGTTCTTAGGAGGCTTTCATGGTGGGTGACGTAGCTAAAAGTATGCCAATAATTTATGCCACAATAGATAACCACCAAGAATATCACTAGGAAAGGTAAAGTGAAAGATCAAATTATTTCTATTTTTATTGATACAGGTTCTAAATATAGCTATGTCAGCCTAGATCTTGTCTAAAAATGTGGGCAAGGAGTTGCATGAAGAACCTTTGTTGGTTCAGTTGGAAACAGGGACAAAGAGAAGGATCAACCATTGGGTAAGGTCATGTGTATTCAAGCTTAGTTACATGCCCACAATAGCCCATTTGAATTTATTTACATTGGGTGCATATGGCATATTTTTGGGCAAGGAATGGTTATATTTACATCAGACCAAGGTTGATTTCTATGAAAAAAAATTGAATGCTTGGATGAGCAAGGAGAAAAAAGAGTGTTGTAGGGTAGGAAAAATCCCATTTCAGTAAGATTGGTCACTTCTATGCAAGAAAATTGCATCAATGAAAGGAATTCATGCTATTTGCAGTGCATGTTTCTAAGGACAAGAAAGATGGAAGATAAATAGAAGATGAGGAAGTTGAACTGCTAGAAATGTACCCTGTTTTGTTGCAGTATGCATATGTATTTCTAGTGGAGGTTCATGGATTACCTCCTCACAGAGAGATGGATTTATCTATTGAGTTGGTCTCTAGAGAAGCCCCAACATCCAAGGTTCCATATATGATGAGCACCCTAGAGTTGGTTGAGTTGAAATTTCAGCCAAAGGAAATGCTTGACAAGGACTACATAAGGCCGAGTGTGTCCCCATGGGGAGCACCGATATTATTTGTAAAGAGGAAAGATGGAACCCTTATATTATTCCTTGAATACATACATTTAAATAAGGTGAACATCAATAATAGGTACCCATTACCAAGGATTGATGATCTCTTTGATCAGTTGAGGGGAGCAACAATTTTATCCAAAATTGACTTGAGGTCAGGCTACCATCAAGGAGAATCAAGGAGGGAGATATTCATAAAACTGATTTAAGGACATGATATGGGTATTATGAGTTCATTGTGGTACCATTTGGGATTACCAATGCACTTGCCACATTCATGTGCCTAATGAACCGTGTGTTTCATCCTTATTTGGAAAAGTATGTCATTATGTTTATAGATGACATATTGGTGTATTCAAAGACAAAAGAAGAGCATGAAAAACATCTATTTGTCGTGTTACAATTTTCGAGGGAGAATTAGCTCTGTGAAAATATTATCAAGTGTGATTTATTCCAATCATAAATACATTAACTAGGGCATATTGTCTCCAAGGAAGGAATCTCAGTTGACCCTGAAAAGATAAAAGACATAATAGAGTGGCAAACTCCAAATAATGTGGAGGAGGTTAGACCATTCATGGGATTGGCATGATATTACAAGAGATTTATTTGGAATTTCTCCAAGATAAGCCATCCTATTACAACCTTACAGAGAAAAGGAAAAAATATTTGAGTGGACTGCACGATGTGAAAAAATCTTTGAGCTATTAAAGAAGTTTCCCACCAATGCACCAGTGTTGGAAATTGTAGATCTTGACAAGAATTTCATGGCATGTATATATTCCAACAAAGAGGGACTTGGTGGAGTCTTTATGTAGGAAGGGAAATTAGTATTCTATGAGTTCATAAAGTTAAATTAACATGAGGTGAATTCTATAACCCATGATTTAGAATTGGTTGCCATAATTCATGCCTTAAAAATGTGGAGGAATTACCTCCTTGGCAAGAAATTTACACTCGTGATAGACCATAGTGGGCTCAAGTATTTTTTTGGGAAACCCAAGTTGAATGCTAAGAAATAAATATGGCTGGCCATGTTAAATGAATTTGAATTTTAAATTAAGTACATAAAAGGTAAAGAAAACAAGGTTGTTGATGCATTGAGTAGAATAATTCAAGTAAATCACTTGGTAGCTGTATGTTATTATAAAATAGACCTGATAGAAAGAGCCAAAAGTGTTGGGAAAAAAGATTAAAAATATCAGCAAGTGAAAGAAAAATTGTTGCAAAGTGGCAAGGATGGAGAATACCACCTCACTAAGGATGATATAATCATGTTTAAAAACAAAATTTATGTGCCAAATAGTGATGAAGTAAAAAAATGGTTAATGAAAGAGATCCATGTTAAAACTTATTTAGGCCATCCAGGGTATCAATAGACACTTAAGACCATTAATAAGCACTATTAATGGCCGAATTTGAAGAAGGAAGTGGCCGATTTCATGGAAAAACGCATAGAATTCCAATAGGTAGAGGATGAGTGCAAGCATCCAACATGATTGTTGCATCCTATCCCCATTCCAGAATGGAAGTGGTAGGGAGATTTTATGGATTTTATTACTGGATTACCCAGAACCACCAAGAAACATGATGCAATCATTGTTGTGGTGGATAATCTGAGCAAGGTAGCTCATTTTGTAGCAGTCAAGTCCACTAACTTCATTATTGACATATCAAAAATATTAATAAAGGAAATTGTGAGGCTAAATGGCATCCCCAAGAAGCTTATGTCAGACAAAGATGCTAGTTTCACTTCCAAGTTTTGGAAGGAACTATTTGCAGGATTTGGAAGAGAATTATAATTTAGTGAAACCTATTATCCAAAAATAGATGGGAAAACATAGAGGATTAATAGAATCCTTGAGGACATGTTAAGGATGTGTGTGATGCATCAACCCAAGAAGTGAGAATAATATCTTCCAATTGTGGAATTTGCATACAACGTTGGACACCAATAATCCATAAAGATGAGCCTATTTGAGGCGTTTTATGGAGGGAGTTGCAACAATCCTATTAGTTGGAGTGATCCAGTTAACATGGTCGATGTAGGACATGATATGCTCAAGGATATGGAGCAGCAAGTTCATATCATAAAAAATAATTTGAAACTAGCATAAGATAGGAAAAATATCTATGCAGATCAACATAGGGTGCACAAAGAGTTCCAAGTTGGGGAGCATGTCTATTTGAGAATTAAACCCAAGAAGAGTTCCCTAAGAATTATGACAAGTGCCAAGTTGGAACCATAATACTGTGGGCCTTTTGAAATCCTTGAGAGGATTGGACCAGTGGCATATAGGCTAGCCTTACCTCCATCATTTAGATTTCATGATGTTTTCGATGCCTCTTTCATTAAAAGTATATATACAAGATTCTAATCATGTGATTTCTTGGTTTGTGCTACATGTGGAACCATAAGGAGATTTCCTGTTACACGTCATTTTGTCACCATAGAAAATGACCATCAATCTGGATCTTTTTCTATCCATCAATGTGTTTCAAAGAATTTCCCTTGCAAGGTTAGAATCTAAACAATCCTAATGAGAATGGGAATTCTTGATTTCATGGTATAAAAACTTAATTTTAGCCACCTGCGCATTTTCCTTGTCAAATTATTCACATTCACATATTTGAACATTATGCCTAGCCAAAAAATGTGCTCTGTCTTCCACTACAAACTGCACACATGACTCAATAAAAGTAAAAATAAAAAGTGAAATCTAGAAGCTTTGATGGGAAAATATTTCCTAACTGAAAGCTTCGAGGTGATGCTTATTTGAGCTTGATCCCTCTGTTCATGGAGATAATTCCCATTCTTTATGGAAACCTAATCCCACCTTTTGAGGATCTCAAACCTCCTCCTCTTGGCCTATAAATCAAACAAAAACCAGAGGGTTAGGAAGGACTATTAAAGGTAAAATCATATTGTTGAAATAAGTTTAGAAGGATTTTCATCCAAGGAGAATATTGGATATCAATGGAAGGAGTCATACTTCATCAAGGCTTAGGTTTTGTAACTCCTTTATTCTTGAGATTAATACAAAGAGTTTTTCTTTCCACTATATTTCTCATTGGAATTGATATATTCTGCAATTTCTTCCATCTTTCCATTTGATAATGATATTAGGTACTAGTTTCCTTGATCACAAGCTATTATGAGTTGTATTGAATCATTTATCCTTTATGTGCCTTTGATATTTTGTTGTTTCTATGTTTGTAGGTTTGGTTTGTGAGCATTGAGTTGTATCAAATCGTAGCAAGGATATTCATCAGGTTTTTCATTTGAAAGTTATGGATTCCATCTCTTAGCATTCTTATTTATAATTCAATTAAACTCAGGGAAAGATCTGCTTGTTTGTCTTTTTTTTACTAGAGTTATTCATTGAATCTAGGGAGATTTGTTATGTCCGCATTAGAAATTAGTCTGCCATAACAAATTGGAGACTCTACTGGAGAATTTCTCGTTCTTTATCATCTCCTTGTTTTGATTTTGAACATTTTTTGAAAGTTTGGATTTTGTGAATTGTTTGGTTGAATTTTTATTTTTTTTCTAAAATTTTCTTGAACTACATGTTTCATATTTAGAAACAGAGTTAATAGCTACACATGTAGCCCTTACCAATAGTGCATATGTGCACTGAATCATACTGATTTCCCATGAACATGCCTGAAATTTTTCAAAATTTGAGTTTTCCTTTCACTAAGTCCAGAAATTTTGGTTTTTTATGCTTCACTATACTTGTTTGCACCTTCAGATAATCTCTGTCATTTCAATTGAATGTTGTGAAGGAGTCTTCTTGAAAATATCTCGTTTTCATGAATTGGGGTAAGAGATTCATCTGGTGTTTTGTAGATCCATCAAAATAAATATTGGTTGATCTTGATTTACCATCTTCCTGTATTTTTTTCTCTCAAAAATATCAAATTTAGTGTTTATTTTTCCTATTTGTGAATGATATTTTTGTTAATGAAAGGTATATTTTTTCAAGAATAAGTGTTTTGATGAGAAGTTCTTACTTTACTAAACTTGAAACGAAAATCCATTCTCATTTCAATGCTGAAGTTTTTTCAAAATTTCACCTTTGAAAATGTTAATTTCATAACATTAATTTGAGGAAATTCATTTTAAATATTTGGTTGGTTTCTCCATGGATCTTGGAAATTTTGAGTGATTCTTTGTTAAAGGAAAATTTCATGTTTTTTTCAGTTATTGAGCGAATCAAAATTTTAAAGGTTAATTTCTGCATTTGGATCATTTCAAAGTGAAAATTTGCATTCATGAAAAGGGATGTGGTGAAATTAGGAGTTCTTGAATTTTATTTGAAAATTTTAAAAGACATTTTCTTTCCCGTAATTAGGAATTCATCGAAATGAAAAGATCACAATATCATGTTCGATTTCATTAAAGTTTTCGGTTAATTCATAATATCATCAGGTTCACAACCATTTACCCATTAAGTAAATAACAAATTTAAAACATAACACTAATACAATTAATTAGAGTTTTTATTATTTTAGGGCTCTTTCCACCTACATTAGATCAGGTTGTAGGGCTTTGGAATAGTTAAGTGAGTTGACTTTCCAAAGATGCGAATAAACACTAGAATCTTGTGATAGAGTGTAAAATCCATTTATTATAGTTTGGCTCTGGGAAGCTCCTCTAAAAATGGAGTTAAGCACAAGATCATATTATACCCAGTGGAGTGATCGACCCCACTTCACTGGTTATGGTAGAGATATTTTCACGCATTACATAGTGTGCCGAAAGGTTCTTTGGAGTCACTTCAAGGATAAACCTCATATTGACCATGTTGAGGAACCTTCAAGGGGATTAAGTTTGTTACTCTACCCTTGCATGTACATCTGATCTATGACTGCGCCCCCCTAGGTTAAATTATTGTAAGTGGTAACCTTAGAGACCATAATCTTAGGGCTATTACCGAAGGTGATAGTGGAGGGGAAGTATCTGTTGTACATGGAACATACGTTGACTACACTCACTTGGACATTTTTGGAGGGTATTCTTCACTCGAGATGGAATAAGTGAAGTTAATTGCACCATATCGTGGCCATTAAGAAGGTTGTCAGTGTAACTGATTCCTCCCACTCTATCTCTAGCCACTTTTCACATTGATCTCTGCGACGTTGGGTTTTGTCACCAACTATTTATTTATTTTACTATGAAAAGGTTGTTTTCATGGTTTGAATCCTTAATTTATTAGTGTGTGTTATTCTCTTGTTTTAATTTTACAAAACTTAGGTGTGGATTGTGAATTTGGATTGTTAATATTGTTAAATTTTTAACTAAAATTCACTAAAGTTGAATCTAATGACAAAAGTTTCAGAATTTACCAACTAAGGAACCCCTCTTAACAAGGATCCTAGTCCATTTCCTTGTTTTGGAAATGTTGGTCCTCCTTATATGGCTACATTTCCATTACTTGGATTTACCATAGGTTTACCAATACGGTTGTTTTCAACTTCATTGGCCTCAAATACTCAAATTTTCCCACTTCAATCGAATTATTCACCTCAACCGAGTTCACCATCTCAACATCACCAACCTTATGTTGAACCTTTACCTTCTTCACCCAACATGTCTTCCTCCCTTTCTTCTTCATTGCTTGGTAAAATCCTTGATACTATTAACTAGGTGGCTAAGAAGAAAAATAAATGGATGAAGAATAAGAAGCAAGATAAGAAATAAGTCAACCATCCAACCATGGATGTAAGTACTGGTAATGTTGATTTATCCTCCAACATGCATTGCAAGCCCAAATTCCCTTGCAAGCTTCAGGTCCCTATATTACTAGTGTAGTCCCTTATTATTGTTAGTGTATTCTTTTATTGTTATTGTTGTACCCCTGTAGTTCCCATATTATTATTATTCTGCCCCATAAAACCCCACTATTGTTATTGTTGTGCCCTTACATTATTATTGTTAGGTCAGCTAGGATTATATTGTGATCCCATGGAATCCTATATATAGAAAGGAGGTTTCTTCATTTGAATCATCCAATAATTGTTCATTTATGTAATGTAAAGGAGGTTTCCTCCTCGAAATGCCTAATTTCTAAGGCGTTTATCTCTCTTTTCTTCTATTTTTGGAGCTGGTTTCATAAAATTTGGTATCATAGTTTTGGATTCTAGGGTATCACTACTTCAAACAGGTCATCGTGGAATTTTCGCTATAATTTTTTTCTACGAAGGTTAAAAATCTAAAAAAAACCCATTTGCGAAGAAATCCTGATGAACGTCATGTAAAAATTTCAGATCTTGGTTCATAGTAGTTTCGAAGATATGATCTGTGGAATTTATAGTTTTTGCACACTCCCAAATTTCATATCAAAGAGGTGACCTTGGGAAAATCGTCATAACTCTCTCTCTGAGCATTGTATTGGAATTATGTAAAAATTTTCCGAAATCACATGGAATTTAGTTTACTGTATATAAATTTTAGAGTCGAAGGAGGAAACAGTGACAAGTGGAACACTGTAAAAGTTAGCTCTACTAAACTAATCCATAATTAGGTCATTGTGGGATATTAGGAACACATTTTCCTTAACGAATCCAAATTAGGTCAGACCTGTGGGATTGGAAAGAATATTCAGAGGGATACTAAAGGACCGAAGATAAAATCTCGAGAATCAGAAATTCCAAAGATACATCAGTTTCAATATCGAGCTCCTCAAAAGAAAGAAAAATGTGTGTATTTGTTTTTCAAATTGCATAAGTCTTGCTTGAAAAATCAGCTTGAATTGATTCCAAGGGCATATTGAAGCATAGATATCAGTATTGGGTTCTAAAATGGCCCCTAAAAACAATTAAACACCCATTAAGCCCTCAAAATTCTCTACTACGACTCATGAAGAGGAAGAAGTGCAACATGATATATCAAAATTACAAGACCAAGTGCACCAAATTTTGATCTTGCAAAGAGAAACAAAAAATGAAATGGAAATTTAGAAGAAAGGCATGGAAGCTAATATGGATGGTTTGAAGAAAGGAGTGGAAGTTAAGATGGATGGTTTGAAGAAAGGAATGGAAGATAAGATGGATGGATTGAATAATGACAGGGAAGCTAAGATGGATGACAAGGAAGCCTACCACTCACATCTATAAATATGGAAGTGTTTCTACTCCTAGACTTACACACCCTACAAGGTTGACACCACAACAATTCGAAGAAAAAATAGAAAAAGGGCTTTGCTACATTTGAGATAGAAAATACACTGAAGGTCATAAGTGTGCTAAGAAGAAATAATTTTACATAGATTTTGAAGAGGAGGAAGAAAATGAACAAGAAACTTCAAAAGAAGAGGATATACACTAGGAACCAACCCTAGAGAAAGAAGAAATGAGTCTGACCATATCCTGTAATGCATTGGAAGGAATTACCACTCCTCAAACTCTCAATATATAAGGACATATCAAGAAGGAAAAAGTAATAATGTTGATTGATTCAGGTAGTGCCCATAATTTTATTCATTGTAAGGTAGCCAAGGAATTGAAATGCTTCCTATAGCCAACACCAGAGAATCAAGTGATGGTTGCAAATGGACGAACTATAAAATTCTCTGGAAAATTCCATAATATCAAGATAACCATGGGGGAATATGTATTGAATAGCCTAATTCTTTCAATTCCAATGGAAGGTGTTGATGTTTTACTAGGAGTAAAATGGTTACAATATTTGGGGATGATATATTTTAATTTTCAATAACTTTTCTTGAATTTTTTTTCGAAATGAAAGGAATTTGAATTACAGGGTATCATAGGGAAGTCGGGAAATATAATAAGCTCTAATGTCATGAAAAATCTTTTGAATAAAGAACAATGAGGCATAATTGCACAATTATGCTCACTAGAAGTTCCAACATCAAAATCATCTATTTCTCCAAGTCTGCAAAAAGTCTTGGACAATCATTCCAAGGTGTTTGAAACTCCCAAAGGACTCCCACCTATTTGTGATCACGATCATGCTATTCATTTGATTCCAGGAAGTGTTCCTCCAAAAATCAGGCCTTACAGATATCCTTATGTCCAAAAGAGAAAAATTGAACGCATGATTACAGAAATGTTAGAGGCTAGTATAATTCAACCTAGTCAAAGTTATTTCTATGCTCCAAGAGTATTGGGGAACAAGAAATATGGATCATGGCACATGTGTTTGAATTATAGGAAGCTCAATAAGATCACTATTAAAGATAAATTTCCCATTCCTGTGATTGATAATTATTGGATGAATTACAGAGAGAAATTTATTTTACCAAGTTGGATATTCGTTCAGCATACCATCAAATTAGAATGAAGACTGCAGATATTCTGAAAATAACATTTCAAACTGATGAGGGTCATTATGAATTTTTGATCATGCCTTTTGGCCTTACCAATGCACCTTCTACATTTCAAGGGTTGATGAATTCCATTTTTAAACCATTCCTTAGAAATTTTGTGTTAATATTTTTTGATGATATACTAATCTACAAAAAGTCTTGGAAGGATCATGTTCAACTTGTTGACAAGGTGCTCAAACTATTGGAGGAGAAAAAATTATATGAAAAAACCTCCAAAATTTTCTTTGGAGTACAAGTGGTAGAATATCTGGGTCATACTGTATCTCAGGAGGGTGTTAAGGTAGACCCTAAAAAAATTAAAGCCATTAAGGAATGGAAATTCCCCACAAACATAAAGCAGTTGCAAGGATTTCTCAAGTTAACATGGTATTATTTCAAGTTTGTTAAGAATTATGGGAGAATAGAAGCACCTCTAACAACACTAATTAATAAAGATGCATTTTCATGGACTCCTGAAGCAACTAAGGCCTCTGAACATCTTAAAGAGGAAATGTGTCTAGCACCAGTCTTAGCTATGCCAGACTTCACAAAAACCTTTATTTTGGAATGTGATGCCTCAGGAAATGAAATTGGTGTTGTTTTAATGCAATAAGGAAGACCCATTTCTTTTGAAAGTTGTCTAATCAAAGGAGAGTATTTACAGAAAGCTATTTGTGAGAAGGAAATTTTGGAAATACTACATGCACTAAAGAAATGGCGACCTTACCTAATGGGAAGACACTTCAAGGTAAAAAATGATCAAGATAGTCTTAAATACATTTTGGAACAAAGATAATCTTCAAAAGTGCAGCAAAAATGGGCCACAAAGATGTCGAGTTATGACTTTGAAATCATCTACAAAGAAGGGAAGCTAAATGTTGTTGCAGATGCACTATCAAGAAAGGATGAGGAGGTGGAAGCATTTCTTTTTTCCATTTCTATTATCCAACTAGATTCGATAACCAAAGCAAGGGAAGAATGGAAGAATGACTAAGAATTATGGACACTCATTCAAAAGTTGCAGCAAGATCCTAGTACATTTGATACATTTAGTTGGAAAAATGATTCCTTATGGTACAAAGATCGCTTATATCTTTGTAAGAATTCCCAACTAAAACAAAAGATTATTTTGGAATTTTACATCTCTCTCGTAGGAGGACACTCGGGATTTTTAAAAACTTACCATAGGGTGAAGAAAGATTTTTTTTGGGATGGCCTTAAATATTATATTCAAAATTTTGTGGCAGAATTTTTGGTTTTCCAGCAAAATAAAGTTGAGACAATTAAGATCCAGGTCTGCTACAACTTTACCCATTCCAAGTCAACGTTGGGAGGAGGTTTCAATGGATTTTATCACAGGTGTTAGCCCCCCTATAGATTTTTTACAAAGCAAAGTAGGGGGCTAAATTGTTTTCGAGCCTTCAATGAATGCATCTCCCCTGAAGACACATCATCCTTGAAGTCTCCTGTGTCGTTGCCTTTGATAAATTTCCCTCTGCTGACTCCCTTTATAAGGTCTCATTGTTTGCAGAAATTGTGCTCCAAAAGGTCTATATTTATCCCCTGTACCCCTGCAAAGTGTCCCTTTTCAACCCTTTTTCCCCCTGTTAAAGTTCCCCTTTCATCCCAAAAATCCCCTCTGAAACATCCCTGCACCCTTTGGTTATCCAAATTGCCCCTTCTTCCCTCTATCGTTTCCCATTTTCGGCCTCAAATTTTACTAAGAAGGGCCAAAAAACCCATACTCTACGCATTGGGGCTTAGCCCCTTTCAGGCCAGCACCCTTACCGTTTCCCTCTACGTGACCCAGCGCCATGACCAGGCGCCCGGGTGGAAGGAGCTTATCGCATATGATATCGGAGGCAACATCGCCCATTGATCTTCGCATATCGGACAGTCCCCGCTAAACTCCGCAAACGGCCGTTGTTCTTCACGTTCACCTCTCCAACCACATCCGTCGTCTATTTACCCGCAGATCCGATGGTCCACAGCACATCCGTCCTGGTGGACCCCGCCGCAAGCACTATTCACAAACCCGGTGGTATCTATCGCACCGCCTTTGGGCGGTAGGCGGTATTTTCCCATTGCCCAGCGATTCCGCTCATCGATCGATGCGTGTCGGGCACACTATTTCAAAACCACTACCTCATCGCACGTTATCTTTCGACTGAGGATGCGTAGCGATATCGTTATGAACTGTCAGATCTATCATTGCCCATAAAACAGTCGTCGTTCCACAGAGTTGCGCGGGGTTTAATCCAAGGTCATCGTACATCCGCCCATCTCATTACATATACCTGTTCAAAAGTCGAGTTGGTTAAGGTTTTTCGTTTAAATTTCCTCTGCGCTCCACCAAATTTCACCAAGGCTTCCCTCCATCATTCCTCTGCATTGTTCCGCCATCTCACCAGCTACACGATCGCTTTCATCATCTGCACTGCATCCACCACCCCCATTGTTTTCTTAACCTATTTTCGTGTTTTGTAGGGTTCCAAGAGGCGGAAAATGGCCATGGTTCATATGTACTATTCTAATGGCGTGTTGCGCAGAAAGAATTGAATCTGGAAGCTAGTACTACAGGGAAATGCCCGGAAAGGTAGCGGCGGCATAAATATTACCCAAGGACAGTTCAATCTCCGTGAAGAAACCTATTCGGCGCCATTAAAGCCCAGATTTTTCAGATCAAGACATTTATGAAGCGGCAGAGAAATACCAGCTAGTGATAAACCAGTTCAACGAAGAGCTTTGAGCCTTGATATAGGGATTTAAAGGTAGAGCACCAGATCAGCGATGTCATGAATCACACGGAGTGTACAACATACAGAAATTCATGTATATCAGGGTTTGTACACCAGCAGAATGTTTTCCCTCGTAAAGGACAGAGTGCCCATACAACTTTTATTCTATATTGTGTTCCTAAAGGATTTCCCACCCTTACAATGGTCCTACGATATCAGTAGCATTGGCTACACAGCATGGCAGACTTGAATCATTGATTTATTTTTGTTCAGATCACCAGAAGTACTACAGAGCACTGCAGCCAAAGTTCATCAGAGACATACCTGGAGTTAATGGAAACCTGACGAAGATCACTCTTTCACCCAAGGGTGTCCCAGATTAATGCACAGAATTTATACAGAGTGGGATTCGGCCTTCTTCCTCTTCTGAAGTTTTTAATGCTGCATTTAGTTCTTCACCTACCTTCTCTGTTCCACTGGAGCTATAGATTCATGAAGAAACTCATTGTAAATGTTGTTGATCAGTTATCAGAGAATTGCAAGTAGTTTCTTTTGAGACACAGTCTCTGTGTAAAGTTGTAAGATAGGCTAAGGAATATGATTTCAGACTGAGTATTCGACTATTGGCATTGTTGTACTTGACTGGTATTTCTATTTAATATGACAAGCACATTTCTTTGGATCCTGATCTAAAGTAGCGGTGATGTTTTCCTATCTCTGTGTTTTAATTCATTTCATTTCATTTCTACTGGCTTGCATCAGAATATTGGCATAGGATTTACCCTTGTTAGGTACCCTATATTTCTGCTCTCCTTTCCATTGATGTTTTTCTTCTGAATGTGTTATCTAAGAATTGATTGCAGATAATTTAACTAGTGTAGTGGATGTTATTGCCTGCTCTCTGATGTATGAATTAAATGTATCTATTCTTAGATGTTTCTTATTAAGGATTTAGTTGGAAGATTTGGGAACACTGGGGATTATACACTACTACATTTGGCGGAAATTCCGACACTTGGTTCCGACGCTTTTGACCAAATGTCGGAAATCTCCCCAAATTTTTTCCATCCCGCCCGAAACCGTCGCTATACCGACGTTTATAGAAATGTGTCACAATACCGACACTTAGAAAAGTGTCACAATTGCGATGTTTGGAGGAAGACGTCGCAATTGCGACACTATGGCCCAAAGCGTCGCTATTGAGACGACTCCAATCGTCACAAGTGCGACACAATGTCTAGGTGTCACCATTGCGACGTTTAGGTACCCGTCGCAATAGCGACGCTTTTTCCGCCTTCGGTATAATGACACTTATATGTGCGCCACATAAAAATACGAAACTTATATGCGCGCTACATAAAAATTCGAAACTTATATGCGCGCTACATAAAATTGATTTTATTGTTTCGTATCCGTCGCAATAGCTACATTAACGTTTGATATGACGCGCGCATTCGCCCTCCGCTCTTGCAGAACAGCATTCGCCCTCAACTCTTGCAGAACAACATTTTCTCTCAGCATTCGCGCTTAGCTCTTGCAAAACAGCATTTTCCCTCAGCATTCACCCTTAGCATTCGCCCTCATCTCTTGCAGAACAGCATTCGCCCTCAGCTCTTGCAAAATGGTAAGTTCTTACTGCAGGCCCTTCCTCCTATAGTAGGGTTGACTCTATTTGGGTTTTTTTGGTCAATTCCATTGGATTGTGTTAGGCTGTAGGGTTCTCTCTAGATGCCAAGAATCAAGATTCAATACCCTCTATTATCTTCATCGCCCAACACAAGATTTAAATTTTTCCCAAAGAAACGCTTATTAATTTGGCAGCCATTATTTCTCCCTGCTTTAAAAACCCTACATTTAAATGAAAACAAGCATTGCATTTCAACTACAAAAATCTATTAGTGTTCAAATGTACATGTGTGCTACATTAACGTCTGATATCACACACGCATTCGCCCTCCGCTCTTGCAGAACAACATTCACCCTCAGCATTCACCCTCAGCTCTTGCATAACAACATTCACCCTCAGCTCTTGCAGAACAGCATTCGCCCTGAGCTCTTGCAGAACAGCATTCGCCCTGGATTCGCCCTCAGCTCTTTCAGAACAGCATTCACCCTCAACTCTTGCAGAACAGAATTTTCCCTCAGCATTCGCCCTCAGCATTCGCCCTCAGCTCTTGCAGAACAGAATTCGCCCTCAGCTCTTGCAAAATGGTAAGTTCTTACTGTAGGCCCTTCCTCCTATAGTAGGGTTGACTCTATTTGGGTTTTTTTGGTCAATTCCATTGGATTGTGTTAGGCTGTAGGGTTTTCTCTAGATGTCAAGAATCAAGATTCAATACCCTCTATTATCTTCATCACCCAATACAAGATTTAAATTTTTCCCAAAGAAACGCTTATTAATTTGGCAGCCATTATTTCTCCCTGCTTTAAAAACCCTACATTTAAATGAAAACAAGCATTGCATTTCAACTACAAAATCTATTAGTGTTCAAATGTACATGTGTGCATCACTTGTGTAGGGTATTCCTTTTCCACTTTCACATTATCCAAGAATGTGTGCAGTATAGTTCATATTTTTTGTGATTTAGATTGTCTTCAAAAAGGAAAGGTAAATTATTTCCCATGGAAAAAGAAGGTTTTCCCTTTTTATAGGTTGTTTGGACTTACGTGGAAAAATTTATGGTATGCCTTTCATATTATGTAGTTTAAATTTGAACTAACAGATTATTCTACATGAAAATATAATTACCTATGTGATGTCCTTCATCACTAATTAAAATTATAGGGTTTCAATTTCCTAGACTCTAACTCATCTGATGCTAAATTCTAGGTTCTCATTGGTGGATCACTCTTCCATTGATTTCATTTCCCTCTGGATCTTGTCATACTTTAAAAGTCATCAATGATACATATATTATTTCAGGTATCCCAAAAGGCTTTATAGTAGAACATATTGTGAAGTTTTTTTGACACTTGAGGATTCTTTTAGAACTGCAACGCGGTCTATGCTATCGAGTTATATACCAAGCAACTTGTCCTTAATAACCACACTATGAGGTAGGTTCAACCAGTTTGAACTTGTTGGGACATAGCATATGAAGTTGTGTGATGAGTCCATATCACAGGTCTATTATGGTGACAAAAGTGAAGACATGTAATGATAGTTATTATGTTAGCATTACTAGAAACATTTTCGAAATTATCCATGCTATCAAGATGTCAAAATTCTAGGCATTAGGTGTCAATACTCGTAGCTAATAGATAATAATAATAATATAAAAAAAATCACAACTTTATTCTTGAAATATGATTGTTACACATTGGTAACCTAGTTCATGAGTTACTATCACCCAAAGATTGCAAAACAAACTTAAAATATAAATTAAATCAACATGAGAATCCAACTAAGGGTTTTTCGACAAAATCATGCCATAACCTGGCATTTTGAAACCCAAATTTGAATCCATCATAAGTAATACAATGCAAACTCAGATGGATTTTCAATGCATGTTTGCATGCTACACTTATTCTCTGTCTATATATCATTTTTTAAATGGAACCATTAGTCAAGCCCACAATCCTTTTTATGTGAAAAATTTCAGCTCTATTTGAGCTCTTTTTTGCTCCACCACCTCCATAAACCAGTGTTACACGGGGTCTCGCCCCCCCACCTAGGGGTCTATATTCCTCGCCCCCTCGCGCTCCGGGGTCTTGGGGACTTCTAGGGGACGTTTCCCTCACGCCCCCTCACGCCCCCGCACACCCCCTTTCACGCCCCCTCACGCCCCCTCACACCCCCCTTCACGCCCCCTCACGTCCCCTCACCGCCCCTTTTAGTTTATGGTTTCATGTTAAAAGTTGATGTGCCACTTAGCATATTTGAGAATCCAAGTGATTCTGATTCGGATGGTGACATGGTTGATCCTGATATATTTGTGCAGAAGTTGGATGTAGAGACTAGTGGGGCATTAACTTGAGCATTTATGCTCATTTATCATTATGATGATATCATTTGATATTCATATGTTATGTTTTATGTTTTATGTTTCAGACATAACTTATTTGCATTTAAGTTTTATGTTTCAGACTTGAGTTGTAAACTTCGGTTTAAACTCTATTTTGAATCTTGATATAATATGTCATATGATATCTTAAACTTTATTTTCATTGTACATTGTTAGTAGTTACATTAATGATTATATAGTTACAAACTTACAAACTTACATGCATAATTGTATGATGTATGTTTTAAATTTTAACTTTTAAATTTGTTTCAATTATATGATTCATCATTCATCGATTTGTAATTTTATCATTTATGATTTATCTTTCATGATGCAAGTGTATGATGACTGTATATACATTCCTTGCAAAAATATAGTTACATTTTAAATATTAAATTTTATAATTTTTATGACCACGACGTCCCCCCACGTTTCCTGAAAATTGGTAGGGAGCTTTTGCATAGGCCGCTCCCGCGCTCCCTCGTCCCCTCGCTCCCACCTCCAGGGGACTTGGTGGAACATTGCCATAAACATATGCAAACATATATCATGATCTTGGAATTCCATTACACATGTATGTGCCAATGTTCCATAATCTTGCCCCATCATCAATTTAAGAAATTTCCATTGAATATCAAATTATGGAGGGGGGGAACTTTTTGCTGCAACATTTGGCTCAAAATCAGGGACCATCTTCGTATGAGGTGAATGAGAACTATAGATATTTGAAGAAGTAGATTAGTGCCTTTTCCTCTGGCCATGGAGTCATATATAGTCATCCATCACAAAAAATTGTCTTTGTTCATTCTCACCTTGAAAGTTGCAAAAATTCATGCCCTAATTGAAACGACACTAAATTTGAAAGATATAATAAAAATGCAAGCTAAAAGTGCCCTATTAATACAAAGGGAAAACCTTCCTACCTACCCTAACTGAGATAAATTTTGATTGAATAGGAAACATGATATTTCCTATGGAGTTGATCCAATAACTTGTTAAATGTATGGGACTAAATCATGCATTTGATTTCCAGGGAAACATGCGCATGAAGAGAAAAAGTGCAGAATTAATGGAAAATCCATACATGCCACTTATAAAAACTACACCGAAAGGTCAAAAAATACTTAAGGCCTTAACTTAATTTGAATCAAAAATGACAAAACAGGATTAGTGAAAACACGAGAGTGGTGTGGGTGAACAACATAAATAAAAAGTGAAGATACCTTTCCCCAAGATGCCTTTGTCACCGTTGTATGAAAACATGTTTTCCTTTCCCTTTATACATGAAAGTTAATGCATTATAGGTATGGTGTTTTCCCAAAATAGGAGAAGCCTACTTAAATATATCATTCGTGGATTGAATGTTTGGGTGCCTTAATGTGCAATGACATGTTTCCAGGACTGAATTCAATGCAAGGCATATTTGAAACTCTGACTCTGTCTTCCGGTGTCTTATTAGAAATTATTTCAGTTTTCATTTTGTGTTTTCAAGTTAGATATTGTTTTCAAGTTTTTACATTTATAATTTTATTGCAATGTGGCGGACTGATCAGGGCAGTACAGGAACAACCCCGAGACGGGATGATCGCGAAAAGAGGCCAGCGGAAGAACATGTAAAGTGCCAGCATTGCTCTATCTTCAAGTATTTTAGTTATTTACATAATTGAAATAATATTAATTTTGTTCAAATATGCGGACACCTAGCCATGGTACGCCTGATGATTCCCTCTTTGAGGAAGAGCTTTCTTCATCCCTATCTCCAGTGTTCTTGTTGCAAAAAAGGGCACGAGATGCAAGGTCGGAATTTAATACTTTGATAGACGCGCCTCAAACACCTGAAACAAAAGAGAGGATACAACATCTTATGAGGCAGCTAGAAAGATATCAGGTAATAATAAAAAGTCAAAAGGATATTTTTTTTGTTCTGCATGAGATGAATTGTGATAGTTTGATTTTTAATTTTTACATTGACTAAATTAACAAAAAGTTCTTTTGTATGTAGCGTTTTATGGCATTTGCTGAACCCGGTGTTGGTGGTAGTGGGACACAAGGGCAAGAGATTGCCCAACAACCCTCTCATACACCTTCTACTCCTTTAGGTGCTAGCCAAGAAACACACCCTACCCAAGCTGACACCCAGCCAACTGCTGAACGTGTTGGCAATGATGAGGCTGATATGGCCAACTACATTATTGCGTTTCCTAGAGCTACACGTGTCAACTCCACAGGGACCATTAATGGCACGTTGTTGGTGAACGATGAGGGTGTCCCTATAAAGCATGTACAACTCCTAGGTAAATTTTAATATTTTAACTATTTCATGTACTTTATCTAAAACATATTTATCATGATTTTTATTTTTAAATTAATGATAATATCTTCTTTTTTTGGTTTTATTCTGTGTAGGAAACAATGAGTTCTACAGGATTCTGGAGAGCCATGCGTTGGTAATTTTTGGCCCAACCATACGTACAGGGTGGAATTCCTAGAATTCCAACCTAAAAAAAGAACTTCTAGATTATCTAGAAGCCCTTTTTGGGGTCGGCACATTTGACAGAAAAGCGGTGGCTCAGGTAGCCGGAAAATATTTGAAATATACCGGGGACACCTATAGGACGCAATTGCAATTTAACCCTAGATATGAGCGTCCTCTCGCAGTTTCAGAGAGTGAGTGGAGAGCACTCATCCATGACGGAAAAGAGAAAAGGGCAAAGAAAGAAGGAAAAATGCCAACTTGACCCGCAAGGTAAATTACAACTTTAATTCAATAGCTTTAATTTTCTTTATGTCTAAAATAAAAGTGTGCTACGTCATATCTGACTTCAATATTTTGATGCTAGGTTGCCTGACACCTCAAAGGCAACCAAAGCTAGGATAGAGAAAAAGGGCCATCAAAAGCTCGGCCAGGGTGGCTACTTGAAATTAGTTGCAAGAATTGTAATTAAGTAGCTAAACATCTTATAATTAATTGTATCGCCTTCCAACGTTTTTGTAATCCTATCGGATATGATTAAAAATACACAATCATATATAATGTAGGGTGATGACTTTGGAACAATAACTACAGAGGAAGATAAAAATACTGCTTTCCGTTTTGGCTATCAAGCTGTAGTTGAACGTCGCAGAAGCTTGGGGCAGGTCCCAAGATCTACAATGCCTGATAAGGTAAAACATTAACCTTTCAATATTTTTGTTTTCGTCCATAAATTTAATTTCTAACAACTTTGTTTAAATCAGGGGAGCAGCACTACCGACGAGGAAAATAACCCAGTTTTAGAGCCAGATGTAGATGATCCTCTCGTGCAACTTGATCATTGTAGTGGGGACCAGGCCGACAATGCTGCTATCAGTGAGGGCCGTGACGGTAATTAATTTCCACTTATAATTTTTTCTAATTATACCTTGATGGTTGTCCTTATAACGTTTTTTGTTTAAATGACGGAGAATGTTTCCCTTGAGGATCTTACCACCAGAGAGGAAGACAGGGCAACAGTCCCAACGGCGACAACTGGTGCACCAGGTAAATAATCTCATTGCAATTTTTTATTAATATTACCGAACTAGTTCAATGATATTTAAAAACTGACAATTAAAATTTAATATTATCTGTTTTTGTAGGCGATGCCCCGTCACTGGATGAGACCAGACATCGTGACAACGCAACTAGGTCAGCGGCGACAACTGGTGCACCAGGTAAATAATCTCGTTGCAATTTTTTTTATTAATATTACCGAACTAGTTCAATGATATTTAAAAACTGACAATTAAAATTTAATATTATCTGTTTTTGTAGGCGATGCCCCGTCACTGGATGAGACCAGACATCGTGACAACGCAACTAGGTCAGCGGCGACAACTGGTGCACCAGGTAAATAATCTCATTACAATTTTTTTTATTAATATTACCGAACTAGTTCAATGATATTTAAAAACTGACAATTAAAATTTAATATTATCTGTTTTTGTAGGCGATGCCCCGTCACTGGATGAGCCCAGACATCGTGAATACGCAACTAGGTCGGCAGTGCGGGTTGAAAGGCACGAAACAGGAGCAGAGCACGATGATATTGATGATGTAATTAGGAGCTTTAAAAATAGGAAGAAGAAAAAGAAAATTTGACAATGTAAAATATTGTATTATTATAAGACAAACGTTACCATACTTGAAACGTTTTTTGCGTTATATAAAAAACTCATTTATCATACTATTTTTATGTCAAGCATTAATTGCAATGTTTCCTTGCGTACTTTTTGTTGAATTGTTTTTTATTAGTTATTGAATATTTTTTTTTATGCTCATGAAAGTAAAAAATGAAATATAGATTGGGTATTAGGGAATTGAGAGTGATGTGAAGGGGGGGGAGGGGCCATAAGAGCTTCCACCTTCACGTGGTTGGCCCTGTTTAGTAGAGAATAATTTATTGGAGCGATTTAATCTTGGAGCAAACCTCCCTTGATCCAGTGTAGCAACAAAAAAGTCACTGTTGACTTAGTTGCTACTCTTTCAGATCGTGGGAGGCTTGTTCCAAGTTCATGCGACTCCAATAAATTGTTCTTGAAACGAAGAGGAGCTTATTCGGGTATGTTTTGACATTTTCAACATATGTTCTAACATTATCATAAGAATGCATCTTAGAGTAAAAATACTACATCAATTACTTGTATTTATTGTATAGATAATGATGGATTTTGATTGACTTGGCAGTGCAGGTACAAATCCTCTTGCATCATGAGCAATACAACTTGTCAACCAGGGTCATGTCCAGGATATTTTTGCTTGTGCGCTTGACCGGGTTCGTAATGTCACATTTTGTAAGTTCCTTTACAGTTCATAATTCAATATTAAGCTTGTTCATGATTATTATCTAGGTTTTTTGTATGTGTTTTTTCATCTATTTGATTGTAAGCAACTATGCATGTTTCATGTTGTTCACTATGATTTCTCCCATTACCACTCCCAGGATGAATCCGACTTTATTGTTACATAGGTTACTTTATTGTTGCTATGATTTCTCCATTTACGATTTCATAGGTTACATCATGTAAAGTTGTCAATCTCAGGTTGGTGATGAGCTTTAGTTCTCCAGATTTGGGGCTTTTCTGATATTTTCTCCCTCGTGTCATTCCTGCATCACCTCGTTGTTTGAGCATGCCAATTGTCTACCACTTGTGCCAATTGGCACATGTCAATCTCTGAGTGGTGCCACATTTCACCTATTTTCAGTGAGAGTTTAGGGTTTCTCTAACATAGCTTCAGAAATCCGATTCAGTGCCTGCTTGAATATTGTCACATAATGCTCATGGTTTGGATTGATGAGCATGTTCTGAATGGTTGGTTGATTCATAAGAACCACCCATATAGTCATCTTGAGATATTTCAGAAGGTTTCTCGAGTTTCCTTTTTCACCGTTTCTAGTGGGTGGGATGGTGTGGGGTGATCCATCAATACTGGTGCTCTTGTAGTAGGGAATTTTTTTTTGGGGATATAAAGGAGCATTTGATGTAGATATATCCCATTGGATGCATTCATAGATGGGCACGAGAGGTCAAGAATTTAAATTAAAAATATGCAACCTCTAGCATGGCAACCTGAAGGCCGCGAGAGACACTGGTTAAAGATTGTTTTGTGCTGGCCTTAATATAGTCGTGATTTATTTCTATTATCTTGACGCAAATATATAGTCCGGTCTCATTAAAATGAGGATTGTGGTTGTATTTATCTTTGGTTGTTTCTCTCTTAATGCTCCAGAAGTTTCCAAAAGTTGCGATAGTTGTTTAGTTTGCCTGTTACAACTTAAAAGTGGTTTTTAGCAATGGGAGTAATGTTTTTTAAGGTTCATACTAATATGAAGATCTTGTAATTATATATTCAGCATAAGAGAAGATGGCCTCTGCTTTGGGCGGTATGACAACAATTTCCACATCTACCTCATTGGGTAACAATGGAAAGGGGAAGAAGTTGGGTGCGATGTTTGATAATTATGGCAGACAATTGTCTTCTCTTTCAGTTTTTTCACCCATTTCCTTTAATCGCTCAAGCAGAAGAGGGACTCTGAGAGTACGCGACAGAGAGAAGGTAGTTAATACAAGAGCTATGGAAAAGGAGTTTTACTTCAACAAGGATGGCTCGGTGACAAAAAAATTGCAGGTCAGAGAAAAAATTATGTTTAAAGGAAGGTCACCTGCACGTGAAACTTCACTGCGGTGGATATTTCCTTGTCCACTTATATTCGATTTTAATGTGTTATTTTAATTTTTCATGGAGGGTTGTTTTGGAATATGGTCTGGCATTCAATTGCACACTTACTGAAAGCATTGTCAATTTGTCTTGCAGGCGGTGTGAACAAACTTGCTGATATTGTTGAAGTCACCCTTGGGGCGAAGGGCAAAATGTTGTCTTGGAGAGCAAGCATGGTTCTCCGAAAATAGTTAATGATGGTGTGACAGTAGCTAAGGAGGTAATTTGTATATGTGTGCTCTGGTTTTCTTTTTAACGTTGTATTAGTTCCCCCTCTTAAATGTCTTAGATTTGGTAGGCATAATTTGAAAACTCAAAGGTGAAAGGAAACATATTTGTTACCGAGTGGTCTACTTGGCCTATGGACTAGCCACATTAGAGTAATGCATAAATATTTTCACAACAATAAAAGGAAAGGGTTATGGCTGAGTCAAATTTTATTGTTATTGACGGTGTAATGAAATGTATCTCAATGCTATGGTTTTGGCCTTTTTATTGGTTGAATTAGAGGACCCAGTTGAAAATATTGGGGCCAAGTTGGTAAGGCAAGCTGCGGCAAAGACAAATGATTTAGCTGGGGATGGAACCACAACATCTGTTGTTCTTGCACATGTTGGAATAATGAAAAATTCCAGAGCAATGAATGGAGAATAAATCTCCCTTCCTCTAACACAGAGAAAATAAAAATTTCTTTGACAGGAGACAGAGTTTCAATACTTTGAAAACAAACTTCTATTCCCTTCAATAACTCAAAAAAAAACTATTACACTACTTCCTCACTGAAAGGGATTACAAAATTATGACTGCTACAAAACGCAGTGCATAAAACCAACTCACTGTCTGTTCAAAACAAACATACTCTGTCTCTAAAACACTCTGTTGTGTTTTTCCCTTTCACACTGCTGTGCATACACACTTAAAAAGTTACACTCAGTATTTCACTTTTTACACACTGTTGTGTAATAAAAAATTTACGTACTGTCTATAAAAAAAACTACCAAGATTTTTTGTCCTTTTTATTTTTATATGCCGTAACATATAAAACATATTATAATAAACCCTCTTTTAAAAAAAATAAAAATAAAACTAAATTCTATGGCCCACCTTTCATTTCGCATATGATATATATATAACATATGTTTAAAACATATGTATATATTAAACTATCAAAACATTAAAGAACCATTTCCGTCGGACTTCAAAAGTCTGAATAGATTGAATTTCAAACCAAATTCGCGTTCCAAAATGGGATGCTGACGTCTGCCTAATTTTAACTCGAATTCTCAATCCAATGTGCCCTATAAAAAAATCGGGTCCGGTTTTCAGGTTTTCAGATTCCCTTCAATTTCATGCGATCCAATATTAATGCTCCACGTGTCCTCCTTTTGAATTTACAAAACTGGGGGGTAAATTTCTGTTTGTTTAATTTCTGGTTGGTGAATTGCGTTAATGTTGGTTGTTGTGTTTAAATACAATCCTGTACAGAAATATGGTTGCGGCCGTCTACAAAAAAAACTTGCAGGAATTTTAAATGCTGAATTAAATTTCTGGATGGCATGCAAGCAACCTCCAAAAAAAAATGTTGCTGCTGCATCCGTCCTTCCGCTGCAGCAGTTGAAGTTAAAATTCAACATCACAGGGTTTAATAAGTGAGGGTGTAAAGGTAACTTTTTGTCGATAGTACTAGATTAAGATCATTTATTCATTTTTGTAGGGTCTTATGGTGTTTGGTTTTTTAGTTTTGGGTTGGGCTTATTGAGTCTAAGATATTTTTTGAGTGAAAAAATTGCTATCAGGTATTAAAAAAATTTGGTTCTTTTGTCAAAATTTATGAGCTTGTTAGGAAATACAAAACTGACAATGGTTGTATCTTAAATTTGTGGAAAATAATTTGAAATGAAACCTTTTTGTTTAGGTTGTTGCAGCAGGTGCAAACCCCATTCAAATTACTAGGGGCATTGACAAGACAATAAAAGCCCTTGTTTCGGAACTCAAAAATTTGTCAAAGGAGGTAAACGCTTGCCTTTTGAGTAGGCTGGTTTTCCTTTTTGCTGATGGTTTGGTGTATCTAATTGAATTAGTTGCCTAAGGTATTTTTGGTTGCAAACTCCTTTTCATTTTTCATACAGTATTGGCCTTGTGGAATACATTTGATTGTGTAGTCTTGTTAGATCTACAACATTTGTAGTTGTTTAGTCTTATGGCCGAGGTGCACTTTTATTATGGAAATAGTTGATGCAATATTGTCATTTAATCCTTACTGCAGGGTAGCATGTTGAGAAGTTTCATGTGAAACATTTGGTATTCAAAATGACACTTGATCCTATACAGCATCATGCACTTGACTTCAAAATTCATATTCAAAGTGTGCCAGACAATTCTTGCCAAATTTCAAATATTTATGTTGTTTTAAACCATTATCTTTTTCATGTATTGGATGCTGAAAATGTGAAAAAGACTTTGGTATGAAACCAACTGGTGAATAATTTCCAGCAAAAAAACCACTTCCAAGACATGATTTAGAAGTAGAACATATGTACTTATGTAGCATAGAAATATATCCTTGATGCATTGTCGATGTTTGGCTAGGGTTATTTTTGGAGAAAATAACTCCTTATTCCTAGAATAGTGATCTTCAATACAAGTAAATGCCAGAGAAGAGAGATCATCGTGTGACGCAACAAAACTGAAATTGGACCCCCAAGGAGAGCTGGTGTGTCTACAATCACTGTGTCAGCATTTTCCCTTGGTGTACCCCGTTCTTTTCCTCCAGCCTGAGTCTTAATTGACTTCTTCTTTCTTCGGGTTTATTTATCAAATTCATAGAATTTGATAAATAAATACTATCCACAATGGTTGGACTTTAATTTATATTCTCGACTTTATATTATCTCCAAACCTTATAACCAATTTTTAACTTTCAACACTTTGTATTTATACTCCACGTTTCTTTTTAAATAAATAACTTGTAATGAACTTTCAGCTCTATATTTCACCACCTAGCCTTACAACAATCACGCTACAGACTTATGCTAATTATCCGCCAATCGTTTAATTAAACAATTTCATTATACTCCGGCCCCACCTATATATATCAATAACCAATCAAACACTCGTATCGTACCTGGCTATCCTCCGCACACCTTAGTTAACCTCCGGGCAAGTTCAACGTGCGACCACCGTCCAATGGCCCTTCTCCAAATCAACGACTCTTGGCAATTTCGCTCGGCTTCCAACGTCGGGCTTTAACGTGCGATGGCGTGGGTTAAACGGTTGTTTTCCGGGGTCACTTCGCCACGTGTCGCATTCCCTATGGAATCACTCGCGAATAGAAAATACCGCCTACTCCGCAAAAGCGGTGCGATATGGGCAACCCGCTTTTGTGATTCCGCTCGTGGTTTTGGTAGAGGGCTTGACCACGGGTGCAAGTCTGGTTCCGCTATCCTTTTGTTTTTTAACTCATGTCCAATCCTCGGGTCAGGTTCCGAAAGCACAACAATTTTGTCTCTTTATTAAGCGGGATTTTTATATTTGAACAGTTTTCACGACCTCGGTTCTCTACACAGACCTCGCCTTCGGGTGGGGTGAGTTCACAGGGTTATCCAACAATTTACGGGAATTCAAAGACAGAAGAATGGAATTATCAGTACCCAATCACCTCATAGTTAAAAAATTCTTCAAAATTAGCAGTTTGAGATAATTCAATGGCAACTAAGCTTGGAAATCATTTAATTGGAAACAATTGTTCACACACAGAGGTTTATTGCAGAAATCCCCTCTCTACTCTCCTCTTCCCTCTCTACTTTTATTCATCCGAGGAATTACAATTTATATACATAAAATATGGCTCTTCGGTTCCTCTGAGAGGACCGTTCTAGAAATCAAAAGGTCTAATTATAATAATTCAACTAACTGAAACTGTTCGACTCCTACAACTCTAACTAGTCTAAGTAATACAGTCAGCTAAGGTATTGACACCTAGCTATTACAACTCAAATGTTTTCGAACCCTCCTAGCCACAACATGTGGACAAAACCTCCTACATTGTTGGCTAGTGCCTAATGCCCCTGCATCATCATGTGACATAAACCTATTAACAAAAGTGAATTCCTTGAATTTCACCAAATATTTTCTTTGAATTCCTTGCTTTTAAAAGCTAATGATATCCCTTATTGTGTTAATGTTACGTAAATTCCTTGTCCTAGTGCCTCACACTCTACTATGAATGTTTTACCAAAAGTAGGTTCAACCGATGTTGGTGTAGAAGACATGGCATCCATTGAAAGAGAGAATGCCAAAGTAGCCTCATCATTCCATATAAATGATATTTTCTTCAAGAGATATGTGAGTGGACTTGAAATGCATGCATAATTCTTAACAAATGATCAATAATATCATATAAGTCTAAAAAATCTTCTAAGAACCTTGATTTTTTTAGGAATAGGTCATTTTGTAATAGCTTGCATCTTTTGAGGCTCCAACTTCACTCCTTCCTTTAAAACAATATGAACCAAATACTCGAATTCTTATTTCCCAAAAGCACATTTGGATATTTTTACATAAAAATGATTGTTCTCAATAACTATTTATATAACTTTTCCACATGTTTAGTGTGGTATTCCCATGATTTATTATAAATATGTGTATTATCAAAGAAAACCAACACAAATTTTATAAGATGGGATCAAACAAAATTGTTCTTAAGTCGAGCCAGCCGGACTTCAAACGGCGATAAACCATAATTCAAACCAAATTCGCGTTCCAAAATAGCCTGCTGACGTCGGCCAATTTTGTGACGCGAAAACCAAATGAATTCCGCCTTAATATTTTTCGGGTCCGAAGTTGGGCTGGCGTACGGAGGGAGAGTTGTGACCCAAATTTCTTATCAAATTCGCCATAATATTTTTCGGGTCTGGATTTCCACTGCACGAGCTGCCCAAACAAAGATCCGCTCCAATCAATTTCTGCCACGTGTCCTCAATAAAAACTTGCCTTGCTCCCGGCTGCTGGTGCATTCGATGGCGTTTAAGGTGATGGGACATGGATATGGCGATTTCATATCAATCGCATTAACATTTAACACTGTTCAATTAAGTTTTCACATCAAATCCACATTAATTAATTTTTAACACTGTTCAAGATCGGCCTCCACTCCTCGATTCCGCACGCTCCAATATGATTCGGCCTTCGGCTCTCATTATTAATGATCATAGATTAATTATGACGGGTGTCCTTTGATTGCATTGCAGTCGGGTCGAGAAAATGGCTTTTAGCTATGGTTTTTCAGACGAGCCAGTTGCTGGATTACACTGCCTGCTAACTGTGATGATAAGGAGAAGTGGCCAGCTGAACTGCTGCCTAGACCTTGCAGCATATCTGCATTTCTCTCGGTTCTGTCTCTGTCTGTCTTCCTCTGTTAATTGGAATTCTGCTTCTCCGTCTCCTCTTGTGCCCACTGCGCCTGAGACTGCACCCATGCCTTGCGTGCGTCATAGGATGCATTGCCGCAGGGGGAGCACTAGAGGTCAACCCCTGCGGGCTCCCTCCAGCCCCTCAACAGAGTCGACTTCCGGCCAGTCCAGTGATTATTACACAGGTCGATATCCAAATACTAGGAGTGGGCGGGGTCAGGTTGTAGGATCTGGCCACCGTATGGATTCCCCTGCTCCTCGCTTCCCCGCCGCTAGTTCACCTTCTCCCACGACGCGCACTGCACAATTTTCCTTTAATTGCTCTCTCAACCGCCCGCGAATCACGGCTTTAGTCACTGTGGTCTTCCGCGAGGAGGCCCAAACGGAGGAAGAATGCACCTGTCCGGCGAGTCTAAGCTCGGAAAAAGCCGGCCAACATTCGGGCCTTCAGGAGGGGAGCCGTGGCATGCATGTGGAGGTAGCACCTAGCGATCCTGGACCTTCCGAAGGATGGTGCCGAATCATGGAGGAACCACCGAAGGAGTAGTTTGGTTAATTTGTTTTTCTTGCTTAGCAGGCCCACTTAATTGGGCTGCTTTTAGATTATTTTACTGTGCTGGACCTTTGTAATATTTTTGAATTCTGTAAATTAAACGTTCAAGACTGGTTTCCCCGTATGAGGGTAGTCTTCTTAATTTTTTGATTTTTTGATGACAAATTTTCCATGAGTATGGCCAGGCAATTTTTTTGACTTCGGTGTAATTTTATTCGCAATGTTAATAGATTAACTTTACTTAGAATTCTCACATGATTAGCGTTTTTCTTGATCTGTTCAAGGATTTTGGGTACTTTAATTTGTATTTGGAACAATGGATGTCGGTACTCTATCTGTTGCTTTACTGTTCTACATACTGCTATTTCACTTTCTTATAGATGACTCGGGCATATTTGGATGCTTTCTCAGATTGTCAATAATCTCCATGTGGACTGTTTTACTTCATATAATATATTCAAAACAACGTTTTTTCTCTTGTGAAAAAAAAATGATTAATGTTTATCACTCTGCCTTCAAAACTAGCGATGCTGGTCTATGTTGTGGTTTATTGATATGGTCTGATGGTATTTTTATATTTTGGACATATCACACTCCTCACATCATTAGCTTTTTTCTTTGTTCAAGGATTTTGGGTACTTTAATTTGTATTTGGAACAATGGACGTCGGTACGTACTCTATCTATTGCTTTACTATTCTACATACTGCTATTTCACTTTCTTATAGATGCCTCGGGCATATTTGGATGCTTTCTCAAATTTGTCGATAATCTCCATGTGGACCGTTACTGGGTTTTATATCAAGTCCCTGTATGTGACATGGGGTATTTTTCTATCATTGTCTGGGGTGGGACTTCCACTTTTCTGGATGGATATTTGGGTTCCAATCTTCAGATGTGAAAATGTAATGACTTCATGGACTATTTTAATTCATATAATATATTCAAAACAGTGTTTTATCTCTTGTGAAAAAAAAAAATGATTAATGTTTATCACTCTCCCTTCAAAACTAGCGATGCTAGTCTATGTTGTTGGTTTATTGATATGGTTTGATGGTCTTTTTATATTTTGGACATATCACACTCCTCACATGATTAGCGTTTTTCTCTGTTGCAGGATTTTGGGTACTTTAATTTGTATTTGGAACAATGGACATCGGTACTCTATCTGTTGCTTTACTATTCCACATACTTCTATTTCACTTTCTTATAGATGCCTCGGGCATATTTGGATGCTTTCTCAGATTGTCAATAATCTCCATGTGGACCGTTACTGGGTTTTATATCAAGTCCCTGTATGTGACATGGGGTATTTTTCTATAACTGTCTGGGGTGGGACTTCCACTTTTTTGGATGGATATTTGGGTTCCAATCTTCAGATGTGAAAATGTAATAACTTCATGGACTGTTTTACTTCATATAATATATTCAAAACAACGTTTTTTCTCTTGTGAAAAAAATGATTAATGTTTATCACTCTACCTTCAAAACTAGAGATGCTAGTCTATGTTGCTGGTTTATTGATATGGTCTGATGGTATTTTTATATTTTGGACATATCACACTCCTCACATCATTAGCGTTTTTCTCTGTTCAAGGATTTTGGGTACTTTAATTTGTATTTGGAACAATGGACGTCGGTACTCTATCTTTTGTTTTAGTATTCTACATACTGCTATTTCACTTTCTTATAGATGCCTCGGGCATATTTGGATGCTTTCTCAGATTTGTCGATAATCTCCATGTGGACCATTACTGGGTTTTATATCAAGTCCCTGTATGTGACATGGGGTATTTTTCTATCACTGTCTGGGGTGGGACTTCCACTTTTATGGATGGATATTTGGGTTCCAATCTTCAGATGTGAAAATGTAATGACTTCATGGACTGTTTTACTTCATATAATATATTCAAAACATCGTTTTTCTCTTGTGAAAAAAAAATGATTAATGTTTATCACTCTGCCTTCAAAACTAGCGATGCTGGTCTATGTTGCTGGTTTATTGATATGGTGTGATGGTCTTTTTATATTTTGGACATATCACACTCCTCACATGATTAGCGTTTTTCTCTGTTCAAGGATTTTGGGTACTTTAATTTGTATTTGGAACAATGGACGTAGGTACTCTATCTGTTGCTTTACTATTCTACATACTGCTATTTCACTTTCTTATAGATGCCTCGGGCATATTTGGATGCTTTCTCAGATTGTCGATAATCTCCATGTGGACCGTTACTGGGTTTTATATCATGTCGTTGTATGTGACATGGGGTATTTTTCTATCATTGTCTGGGGTGGGACTTCCACTTTTCTGGATGGATATTTGGGTTCCAATCTTCAGATGTGAAAATTTAATGACTTCATGGACTGTTTTACTTCATATAATATATTCAAAACAACGTTTCTCTTCTTTTAAAGTTTCATATTTTTTTTTTAAAATTGAACCCGCTGTCGGTATACCGACACATTGTAGACGTCGTTGCGACGGCATGACAAATCACGTTTTTTTGGCCCTCGAACTGTCGCTCTTGCGACGACTATGTGTCGGAATAGCGACGAATTGGCCGTCGGAATTTCCGCCAAATTTTCTAGTGAGAGTTAGCCCTGTCCACTAGGATCCTTGTGCGACCAACTGGTCATTAGCTTTGTGCCCTGAATCTGTGTTGTTTTCTCCCCTCTCACCATTCCATGTCACACTATCATCCTTAAGATCCAATGTTTTTAGATGGCTAGCCCAATTGAAAGCTTGCTCATTGGATAGTAAGCAAATCCTTTGCTAACTCCATTACCCAATGGTCTTGAATGGTTCCTGGAATACTTCACCTCTGCCTTTTTTCCTTTTTGCTCATCCTTGTCTTACATTGAACCCCTCTTTCCTGATAACCAGCAACCAAACAAACAATCAAACAAACAAACCCTGTGCCTATAACTAGCCTAATATCTTAAACTTTGAGCTTCATAGACATAAAACCTTCGTTTATATAGAGAGATCCCTCTCTAGACCCAGGATGGCTAAATCCTGAGGTTTGAAAGTGGTTTGATGTTGTCTCATCTTTTGGTCTTGCCAATCTGGCCAAAACATGGGAACCCCAACATAATGGCGACTCTGCTGGGGAATTCTGAGAGCCTATAACTGCTAAACATTAATCTGTCTCCCAGTATCGTCACCAACATAATGGTGACTCCGCTGGGGAAATTCTGAGTATTTCTCACCTTCTACATCTTAAGAGCCTCATAAAACCTACAATCTCTGGTTAGGTTTGCAGTTAAAGCACTCCTATTCACACAACAACCTCTATACCATTTGTTGTGTTTTCCTATACTCTTGGACAGAGTCTAGAAAGGGCCAAGTAGCCTCCAGATCTCACACTCTTTCAGAGGTGACATATATGGTAAATTCCCTCCCAGTCAATCTCTGGTTAGAGTTTTCCATGTTTGGAAGATATCCTCGAAAGGGGACAGCTCATAAGCACTGTGGTGGACAGTGTACCCTCCAGAAACATCCTAAACCTTCCCACCTGGCGACTCCATATTCCCTAAATGTTTTAAAGACTCCACTGGTGATCAGTAGGC
The DNA here is from genome assembly GCA_034641835.2 of Pinus albicaulis. NCBI lineage: Eukaryota > Viridiplantae > Streptophyta > Pinopsida > Pinales > Pinaceae > Pinus > Pinus albicaulis. The sequence continues at coordinate 579,938,175 of CM076573.1, read as the reverse complement.
CTGCTGATTATCTTGGTTCACATAAGACTCCACTGGGAGACCAGCCTCCATAACAACATCAACCACAGTAGAAATAACAGGTAGGGTTAAGCTGCTTGGTTAGAAAACAACATTCTGGCTTCAAGGACCATTCATACAAGAGCTTACCCTGACCCAGACCCACCTGAAATAGTTGATAACCCTGATAGCATCCTCAAGGGATCTCCTACACCTAAAAGACCAACTATTTCCAGCCACATCCATAGAGCTAACTCTGCACCAGAAGATTTTACAGCTCTATCACACTTTCACCTTGACCTGGACCTACCTAATAGATTACCTAGAACTAGGTCATTCAGTGTCCTAGACCAGCCAGACCTTGAGCTCCCTGGTTCACCACCTCAAAGTGGTAAGCACCTTGGGATTAGACAGACCCCTCCATCTACACCTCCTGATATACACTTCATTCAAAACTTGGGGCTCAGTCACCCTAGATCAGCTCATCAGTCTTCTGCTGGTCATAATATCCGTATCATCCATATACCTGCCGCCCAAGTCAACCCTTTACCTCGTCAAAACATCATCATGGCAGCCTGGTATGCACCTATGGTTTTACCTCAGCCTCTAGTACCCTTACCCAATGACTATCAATCAAAGATTCCACACTTCACTACAAAAGAGTCTTCCATAGCCAAACACCATGTAGATAGGATGGAAGATTCTTTTGACTACATGGAGATAGATGATGATACAGTCAAAATGAGAATCTTTGCCCAGAGCTTAGGGGGTGATGTGAAGAAATGGTTTAAGGGCCTACCTCCGGGTAGCATTAATGACCTCCCAGCTCTATATCAGACCTTCATAAGCAAATGGGAAGTTAAGGCCAACCCTCGCCAACTCCTAGCAGAATATATGAGCCTTAAAGAAACGTAGGAGAAAGTTTCCACGATTACACAACGAGATTTAACAGCATTTACAATGCTCTCCCTCCACATATGAAACCTCCCCAAGGTATGGCTCTAGCGAAATACCCTGAAGGCTTTGATGCTGCCATGGCCTATCAGCTTAGGGATAAAGAATACAACACATTGGAGGACATGCAGAAAGGATCAGTGAATATAGAGGCAAATCTGATTGAGAAAAGGGCAAGACTGAGAGCTGAGAGGAGGGTAACATACAGAGATGACAATGTAGCTTCCACATCTGACCCCAATTATGATCGTCTATCTAAAAACGTGGAAGAGCTACAACAAATGGTAAAAAAAATGGTTGTCACAGTTAGTAACCAAAACAGAAATCAAAACCATAACCAGAACCAGAACTTTATAAGAAACAATGCCACTCCCAACAGACAAAGGGAATCAGATCAGCAAGTTATTCCCTCATTCCAAGAGAATTTTCTTGATGAAGATGAGGGAATCATAGAAGATTCTGAGGGAAACACAATTAATATGTTTGAAATAGAAGATTCAATCCATAACTGTTACTCAGAAGAAGATCAACCCTCACCCTCTTGTTGGGATGAGGAATGGTTAGAATCTGAAGATTACAGATTAAGATTTGAAAATGCCATGATGCAGGTCACAGAACAATATGAACTTAGAAGCAAAAAGAGCCAAGAAACTGCCAAACCAAAAGCTTCTGAGGCCACCATCAAGAAAATACCTGAGAAAAATTATAAAGTGACTGTTGAAAGTAATGAATCAACCGCTGAGAGTTCTGAAAAGAGCAAAGGAAAAGACAACCAAAACACTGATACACAAGGTAAACCAGCTAGTAGCACTAGCGCTGCAGTAAGTGCTCCTGAAAAAACTATCACAAACACTGTACATAGTGAGAATCAGCACACTGATTTAGCCACTAAGGCGGTGACTAACAAAACAAAGTTGAACATTCCAAAGAGTCAACCCACTTTCAATTTGGAGAGTGAGGTTGCAAAAATCAAAATTTCTGTACCACTCTCTGAGCTGGCCACTCAAGATGTATATAAAGGCCAAATTTTGAGAGCATTAAATTTAGGTGAGAACAGTGACACTGTAAATCTGAGTGATGATCAACCTGCCCTTCTGTTTGGTCCAAAGATAGAAGGAAATTTTCAGGAAGGGGTAGTGCCCCATTTTTATATCAGTCTTAATGTCCATGATAAGATTCTCCACAATGCAATGCATGATTCTGGGGCATCACACAACCTGATGCCTAAAGTAGTAATGGAAAGATTAGGCCTAGAGATAACCCATCCCTATAAAGACCTATATTCGTTCGACTCTAGTAGAGTAAAGTGTCTTGGCCTGATCAAAGATTTATATGTGAGCCTTGCTCAGATTCCTGCCAAGTGTATGGTCATGGATGTTGTTGTGGCAGATGTGCCACCCAAATATGGCATGTTATTATCAAGATCATGGGGAGCCAAGCTGCAAGGAACAATGCAAACGGATGGGGCCTATGCCACAATTCCCATCTTTGGCCAACCTAGAAGACTGTATAGGGAAGCACAAATGAAATTCCTGGTTAGTAGCCCTGAAAAGCATGAAAATTCTCCTCTATACTCTATACATATAGACCTAGATTCCTTTATCTTCTGCAATGATGAATCTTTTGGGGGACCAGAATCTGAAAACATAGATACAATCAAAGGTACACATGATGAAACAGAGCCAATGGATTTTAACATAATGGCTACCCTAGACTTAGAGGAGGAAGACGTAGAAAAATTTGAACAGTGCATTGAAACAAAAACACAAAGTGAACTAGAAACATAACACAATTAGCCAACTAGTCTCCTCTCTGCTTTCCACACCCATAACAAAAAACAAAATGACCCACAGCCTAGCGCAACTCCTATAATGCTACATGATGGCGAACCCAGTTATAGGGAAGGAAGTGAAGTTAAAATGGAAAATGAACCCTTGTGGGAAATGAATTTCGACAGGTCATGCACCAGGAGAACCGCTGGGGCGGGAGTGTGGATACACAACACAGAGAGCGATTACGCAGAGAGCCATGCCTGCAACCTGCACTTCAAATGTACGAAAAATATTGCAGAATATGAGGCTCTAATCCTAGGCTTAACCCTGTTGAAAAAATTAGGAGCCCATAGGATAACCGTGCATGGAGACTCTGAGCTGATTATTAAACAGGTGAATGGTGAATATACAGCGAAACATCCTAGACTGCAAGCCTACAAGAACGACACTATGGATTTACTGAAAATGTTTGTTGAATACGAATTAGGGTTTGTTCCTAGGATTCAAAATGTCATCGCAAACGGATTAGCTTGCCTAGCTAGTTCCTACCCTAAGACTCCCAGTGACCAACAGATCATCATTCAGACCAAATTCAGACCTGTAGTGCCAGACAATGAAAAATATTGGCAGGTTTTTGAAGGAGATAAACAGATTGAAGATTTCCTGGTAGGCAGGAATGAGTTTGAATCTTCTAATTCAGACTCCAAATCTGACAGTAGCCGCCTAAGTGAAGAGTCCTCAGATGAGGAAGAAACACCCTGTAACATAGAAATAAACTCTTTAAATGAACAGATTGGAAATCTAGACGGAAAATGTGAAAACGCAGATAGTGAAGAAGTAGAGGTGTTGCAGACCAAAGATAAGAACATACCTCGAGGTCTGGCCCCTTTAGAAGACCTTTTTTACTTTGATGATGTAGCAAAAAAGCCCACTATAGAACATGCAGACTCTAATGTCGAGGAATGCAACATAGGCACTGAAGACAAACCCGAAATGATCAAGCTGGCTAAGTCCCTGCCTGCAAACATGAAAAAGAAATACATCGACCTATTCAAGGAATTCATTGATGTGTTTGCTTGGAGTTATGAGGACTTAAGGGCCTATGACACAAACATCATACAACATAAGATACCCTTGAAAGAAAATCAGAAGCCCTTTAGACAAAAACTTTGCAAAATAAACCCAAAACAATTTCCTGCAGTGGAAAGAGAGATTAAGAAGATGTATGAAGCAGGTATAATTGTACCTGTGAGGTTCTCTGATTGGGTATCAAACCTAGTGGCTGTGAGAAAGACAACTAGGGAGATCAGATTGTGTATAGACTTCAGAAATCTTAATAGAGCCTCACTCAAAGAAAATTACCCATTGTCAAAAATGGAACACATTCTACAGCGGGTAGTAGGCTCAAAGAGGATTTCTTTGTTAGATAGCTTTTCAGGATACAACCAAGTATTAGTAATCCCAGAAGACCAACTCAAGACAGCCTTTACCACTCCATGGGGCACCCTTATGTATGAAAAGATGCCTTTTGGATTGATGAACGCTGGTGCAACCTTCCAAAGAGCAATGGATATAGTTTTTTCAGATGAGATAGGGCATTTCATTGTTATTTACTTAGATGACATCACAGTCTATTCCAAGACTAAATAAGAGCATATAAAACATCTGAGAAAAGTATTCGAAAAATGTAGGAGGTTTGGTCTGTCACTGAATCCTAAAAAGACTGTATTTGGGCTGCAAGAAGGAAAAATTCTTGGCCATATCATATCTGAGAGAGGGATTAGGATAGACCCACAAAGCATTGAGGGAATACTACAGATCACACACCCAAGAAACATCAAAGAGTTACAGTCCTTCGTCGGGAAAATCAACTTCCTAAGGAGATTTATTCCTAACTTAGCTGAACACCTTAGAAATATGACTAACATGCTGAAGAAAGGTGTAGGAGTTAAGTGGAATATTGAAGCCAAGAAATATTTTGAATTTGTTAAACTTGCACTCACCCAAGCTCTTGTCCTGATCAGCCCAGATTTCTCAAAGGATTTCCTGATTTTTTCATTCGCCTCCAAGCATACAATAGTTTTAGTTCTACTGTAGAAAAATCCGAAGGGAATGGAACCACCCATTTCTTTCTTCAGCAAAGCACTCAGGGATGCACCCTTGAAATACAAAATTATGGAAAAGCATGCCTATGCAATGATTAAGGCCTTGAAATACTTTAGGGTGTACATAAAGCATTCCCACAACATAGCCTATGTGCCAAATATAGTAGTTAAAGACATATTGTCCCAAGACCCAGATGGGAAGAGGGGAAAATGGATTGCTGTGATTTTAGAATATGACCTTGAGATAAAACCCACCAAACTGATTAAGGGTCAGGGCCTAGCACAATTGATGGCTGAATAAAATCTACAAGCCCTAGACATTAACATGGTGAATACCTTGGATGAGCAACAGGAATCGCCTAATCCCACTGTTGAGGAAAAGTTTCAGAGCTCTCCTTGGTATTCTGACATTTTGTATGTGCTTACACACCTCAATGCCCCTCCTAAAATTTCAAAGACCAAGGCCAGATTCTTAAAAATAAAAGCCAGAAGCTACTGCATATTGAATAACTGCTTATACTGGAATAATCCAAATGGCCTATTGCTTAAATTTTTGCCTGAACATGAGGTAAGAAATATTAAACAAGAATTCCATGCAGGAGAGTGTGGAGTCCACCTGAGCTGGAAGGCTACTGCAAACAAAATACTCAGAGTTGGCTACTATTGGCCTACTCTCTTCAATGATATCCATGAGATGGTAATTTCCCGCCACAAATGCCAGATCTTTGAAGGCAAAATGAAACTCCTCCCCTTACCCCTACAACCCATCATTATTGAAGGTCCCTTTCTGCAATGGGGCCTAGATTTCATAGGGGAAATTCACCCTGCTTCTTCTGCACAACACAAATGGATCCTAACAGCCACAGACTATTTCACTAAGTGGATAGAGGCCATACCTACTAGGAGTGCCACTGATTCAGTCATCATCAGTTTCCTAGAAGTTCATATCCTCTCTCGGTTTTGCTACCCAAGGAAAATAATCATTGATAACGCTGCTGCTTTTGGATCCAAGAAAATGGTTGATTTTTGTCACAGGTATCAAATAGCACTCGGTCATTCAACTGCCTATTACCCTCAAGGTAATGGGTTAGTTGAATCATCAAACAAAAGCCTAGTGATCATCATCAAGAAGCTGTTGGAAGAGAAAAAAAATTAATGGCATAACAAGTTAGTACATGCTTTGTGGGCTAACAGACTTACAACAAAAAAATCCATTGGCATGTCACCATATCAGCTTGTCTATGGGACAGAAGCAGTGTTTCCTACCAGCCTTGGGGTACCAGTGATTAAGCTGGTCCAGGAGATTCAAACAGAAGAAGACAGTATGGTGAGAAGGATAAACCAAGAAATCCATCTTCAGCAAACGAGGGAAGAGGTCTACAATAGAGCAGTGAAGGTTCAAGAAAATATAAAGAGGTTATTTGACAAAAGAACCAAAGCTGCTGATTTTAAAATTAGGGATAAAGTTCTGAAGTGGGACTCAAAAAGAGAGGACAAGGGAAAGCATGGCAAGTTTGACAGTTTGTGGCAAGGTCCATACATCATCCGGGCCACTGTGGGTCCAAATGCCTTCTTCCTACAAGAATTAGATGATACAGAGCTGTTTGGGGGTCCTGTCAATGGCAGGATGATCAGACACTACTTCTGCTGATTTCAAATTTCCAGTTTCCATTTCCATTGTACATACCATTGCAGTTTTTTTTTTTACTTTCAAGAAAGAAAAAAAATGTTCCAAAAAACAGAGAGAAAGGAGAGGTTCAGACATTCTCAAAACATGAACCTCTGAAGTGCAAAGGATTGGCTCTAATATGATCAAAACCTGAGCCAAAAGATGCAAACATGGCTGGTCCTAACATGCTCAAAATATGGACCAGCAGAGAAGAAAGAAGAATCAGCTCTAACATGCCCAAAACCGGAGCTGAGATGAAGAAAAGAAGTGAATCTAACATGCTCAAAACTCGAGTCTCAAAAAGAAGAAGGATACTTCAAATTTCAGATTTCAAGCCTTCAAAGTTTTGTTTCAGTTTTGTGAAAATTTTGTCCATGTGCAACTGTCTTTATGCCTTGGACCCACAGCAAGTCAGACAGTCTAATCCTAGCTTGACTGTTTTTCAATTTCTATCATAGAATATAGAGAAGAAATCTGCTGGACAGTTTAATCCCAGCAGATATTAGATTAGGTAGAGAAACATATGAGACCAACAGTCTAATCTGGTCTCATGGAGTAATAAGGGTAGAGATAGAATAGGTTTATTTTCTGTTATAAAAATAAAAGATGTAAAGGGTCTGCTAGCTCAAATTCACCCTAAAATAAGAAAAAATGCTAGGACTATAGTGTGGGTAGGTAGATTGATTGGGAAATTTTTTCTGCTAAAATGATGTCTTCACAATTGTGGCAGCTGAAAATCAAAGAAGAAGGTGGCTTAAGCAGCAAGCACCTGGCCTACACCAAAGATCATTCTCTGAATTCTTGACTCCTTCAAGAAGAAGCCATCCCCATGTGGAGCCACTGTTAGCCCCCCTATAGATTTTTGACAAAGCAAAGTAGGGGGCTAAATTGTTTTCGAGCCTTCATGGAATGCATCTCCCTTGAAGACACATCATCCTTGAAGTCTCCTGTGCCATTGCCTTTGATAAATTTCCCTCTGCTGACTCCCTTTATAAGGTCTCATTGTTTGCAGAAATTGTGCTCCAAAAGGTCTATATTTATCCCCTGTACCCCTGCAAAGTGTCCCTTTTCAACCCTTTTTCCCCTTGTTAAAGTTCCCCTTTCATCCCAAAAATCCCCTCTGAAACATCCCTGCACCCTTTGGTTAGCCAAATTTCCCCTTCTTCCCTCTATCATTTCCCATTTTCGGCCTCAAATTTCACTATAAAGGGCCGAAAAACCCATACTCTACGCATTGGGCCTTAGCCCCTTTCAAGCCATCCCCCTTACCATTTCCCTCTACGTGACCCAGCACCATGACCAGGCACCCGAGTGGAAGGCGCTTATCGCATATGATATCGGAGGCAACATCGCCCGTTGATCTTCACAGATCGGGCAGTCCTCGCTAAACTCCGCAAGTGCCCGTCGTTCTTCACGTTCACCTCTCCAACCACATCTGCCATCTATTTACCCGCAGATCCGACAGTCCGTAGCACATCCATCCTAGTGGACCCCACCGCAAGCACTGTTCATAAACCTGGTGGTATCTATCGCACCGCCTTTGGGCAGTAGGCGGTATTTTCCCATTGCCTAACGATTCCACTCATCAATCGACGCGTGTCGGGCGCACTATTTCAAAACCGCTACCTCATCGTGCGTTATCTTTCGACTGAGGATGCGTAGCGATATCGTTGTGAACCGTCAGATCTGTCATTGCCCATCCAACAGTCGTCGTTCCATAGAGTTGCGCGGGGTTTAATCCAAGGTCACCGTACATCCGCCCATCTCATTACATATACTTGTTCAAAAGTCGATTTGGTTAAGGTTTTTCGTTTAAATTTCCTCTGCGCTCTGCCAACTTTCACCAAGGCTTCCCTCCATCATTCCTCCGCATTGTTCCACCATCTCACCAGCTACACGATCGCTTTCATCATCTGCACTGCATCCACCACCCCCATTGTTTTCTTAACCTGTTTTCGTGTTTTGCAGGGTTCCAAGAGGCAGAAAACCTCCATGGTTCATATGTACTATTTTATTGGCGTGTTGCGCAGACAGAATTGAATCTGGAAACTGGTACTACAGGGAAATGCCCGGAAAGGTAGCAGCGATATAACTATTACCCAAGGATAGTTCAATCTCCGTGAAGAAACCTATTCGGTGCCTTTAAAGCCCAGATTTTGCAGATCAAGACATTTATGAAGTGGAAGAGAAATACCAGCTAGTGATAAACCAGTTCAATGAAGAGCTTTGAGCCTTGATACAGGGATTTAAAGGTAGAGCACTAGATCAGCAATGTCATGAATCACACGGAGTGTACATCATACATAACCACGATACTGTGTTCAGACATCAGTTCAACTTTTCCTCGTAGCGATTGCAGATCCCATACAAATTTTATTCTATATCATGTTCCTAAAGGATTTTCCCCATTCCCGACAACCCGCCCTACGCACGAGAGTACTGCCACAAAGACAGTAGACTCAACTATTGATTTATTTTTGTTCAGATCACCAGAAGTACTACAGAGCACTGCAGCCAAAGTTCATCAGAGACATACCTGGAGTTAATGGAAACCTGACGAAGATCACTCTTTCACCCAAGGGTGTCCCAGATTAATGCACAGAATTTATACAGAGTGGGATTCGGCCTTCTTCCTCTTCTGAAGTTTTTAATGCTGCATTTAGTTCTTCACCTACCTTCTCTGTTCCACTGGAGCTATAGATTCATGAAGAAACTCATTGTAAATGTTGTTGATCAGTTATCAGAGAATTGCAAGTAGTTTCTTTTGAGACACAGTCTCTGTGTAAAGTTGTAAGATAGGCTAAGGAATATGATTTCAGACTGAGTATTCGACTATTGGCATTGTTGTACTTGACTGGTATTTCTATTTAATATGACAAGCACATTTCTTTGGATCCTGATCTAAAGTAGCGGTGATGTTTTCCTATCTCTGTGTTTTAATTCATTTCATTTCATTTCTACTGGCTTGCATCAGAATATTGGCATAGGATTTACCCTTGTTAGGTACCCTATATTTCTGCTCTCCTTTCCATTGATGTTTTTCTTCTGAATGTGTTATCTAAGAATTGATTGCAGATAATTTAACTAGTGTAGTGGATGTTATTGCCTGCTCTCTGATGTATGAATTAAATGTATCTATTCTTATATGTTTCTTGTTAAGGATTTAGTTGGAATATTTGGGAACACTAGGGATTAGAGTTAGCCCTGTCCACTAGGATCCTTGTGCGACCAGCTAGTCTTTAGCTTTGTGCCCTGAATCTTTGTTGTTTTATCCCCTCAAATCATTCCATGTCACACAATCATCTTTAAGATCCAATGTTTTTAGATGACTAGCCCAATTGAAAGCTTGTTCATTGGATAGTAAGCAAATCCTTTCTTGACTCCATTACCCAATGGTCTTGAATGCTTCCTGGAATACTTCACCTCTGCCTTTTTTCCTCTTTGCTCATCCTTGTCTTACATTGAACCCTTCTTTCCTGATAACCAGCAACCAAACAAACAAATCCTGTGCCTATAACTAGCCTAATATCTTAAACTTTGAGCTTTACAGACATAAAACCTTCGTTTATATAGAGAGATCCCTCTCTGGAACCAGGAAGGCTAGATCATGAGGTCTGAAAGTGGTTTGATGTTGTCTCATCTTTTGGTCTTGCCAATCTGGCCAAAACATGGGAACCCCAACAACAGGTTTACCTAAGTCCGAAGGAAAGAGTGTCATCTTGGTGGTAGTTGATAGACTTACCAAGTATGCACACTTTTCTGCATTATCTCATCCATTTAAAGAAAGTACAATTGCTACTGCATTTATGGAAACAATTCGAAAGCTACAAGGAAAACCAAATATTATTCTAAGCGATAGAGATCCCATTTTCACTATAAATGTTTAGACGGGATTATTTTCTTGTTTGGGTACTCAACTAGCCCATAGCTCCTCTTATCATCCTCAATGCGATGGGAAAACTGAGATAGTGAACAAATGTTTGGAAGGATATATTTTTTGTTTTGTATCTGATAAATAAACACAATGGGTCAAATGGTTACCTCTGGTTGAATGGTGGTATAACACTTCCTTCCATACTACATCAAAAATGACCCCATTTATGGCACTTTATGGATATCATCCACCGTCCATCACATCATATTTAAGATAAAATTCTAAGGCTCAAGTAGTGGAAGATCACATCGAGCATCAACAAAAATTTCTCCAACTCTTAAAGGATAACCTAAATTTTGCACAAAATCGAATGAAACAACAGGCATATCAACATTGCAACGAGAGAAGTTTTGATGTAGGAGACTGTGTATTTTTACGACTACAACCATACAAACACATGTCCCTCAAGCAAGCTAAGAAGGATAATAAATTATCTCCAAAGTACTATGGTCCTTACAAGGTGTTGCTAAATATTGGTACTATGGCATACAAATTGGAGCTTCCTGTTTCTTCTTGAGTGCACCCAACTTTCCATGTTTCATGCTTAAAGAAGGTTATAGGTGAAAAAATTCCAGTTCAAACAATATTTCAAGAACTTGATGAGGAAGGAAAAATCATATTGGAACTTGAAGCAGTCACGAAAACAAGAACTCAACAATTACGAAATCGATCAATTTTAGAGTATCCCATCAAGTGGAAGAACTTACCCACTAAAGATTCCACATGGGAGGATGAGAATTTTATACAGAAGCATCCAGAGCTAGTCAAGCGTTGAGGACAACATTTTTTTGAAGTAGAGGGGCATGTTAGGTCCATATATTACTAATGTAGTCCCTTATTATTGTTAGTGTATCCCCCTTATTGTTATTGTTGTACCCCTATAGTCCCCATATTGTTATTATTGTGCTCCATAAAACCCCACTATTGTTATTGTTGCGCCCTTACATTATTATTGTTAGGTATGCTAGGATTATATTGTGACCCATGGACTCCTATATATAGAACAAAGGTTTTTTCATTTGAATTATCCAAGAATTTTTCATTTATGTAATGTAAAGGAGGTTTCCACCTCGAAGTGGCTAATTTCTAAGGCGTTGATCTCTCTTTTCTTCTATTTTTGGAGCTAGTTTCATAACATAATCTTTGTAAGGGTGACAACCTTCTTATTGATTGTCCTGGAATTACAAAGGTGTTAGAAGTGTGGTCTAATGATTCTCATCAATTTATCGTTGATCCATCAACTATTGATTTAAAGGTTCTAGGGAAAAGGGGTAAAGTTAGGTTTCCTTGTAGGTTATGTGAATGGAGTCATCAAACTCACCTTTTCCATCACAAGGATGAAGCCTTAAATTTTTTGGAGAAAATTACTATTTCTCAATATCAACTTCCAATCTATTACCGTAAGCTTTCTCCCAACCTATCGTCAGTTGACGGGGTGGTTGATATAATTCCAAGTACAATCAATATCACTATATCATTGGAGAGTGAAACACATATCAGTCAAGTTGATGAACCATTGGTTGATCAAGTGGTTGACTCAAATCCACATTCAGTCGCTCCCATTCTCCCTTTAGAGAATGAAATTCATACTTCTCAGGTTCTTCTTGTTACTTCAAATTCTTCTACACAAGGGACCATTCTCCCTGTTTCTAGAGAACACCCTCCAAGTACTAAGGTCATTTATTTTAATTGCAATAGAATGACAGAACATCATATTCCTTCTTTCACCCCTTTCCAAATCATTGTGAAGGATTATGGTAAGAATGTGAATTACACAAATGTAGATGAAACTGATTTTGTTAGTATTTTTTCCTCGACTGCTTGACAAGCTTTGGGTTCCCCGTAGCTTGTGTTTGTTACATAGAATCTGTTAGCTTTTAAAAAACCTTTAGGGATCCTTCCTAAGCTTCCTATTACCTTGGAAGGTAAAACTCTCTATATTGATCTTATGGTAGTCCAAAGCCCCCTTGGACTTCAATTTTCTCCTTGGGAGAGACTATTCCCATGCCATGAAGGCTATCGTGTCCACACTCTTTCGAGTGATATATTTCCCTCACAATGGAAACATTGTTACTATTGACTAGCTTTCGTTGATTGGTATTGATTTGAATACGAACCATCTGACATCCCTGAATGTTCCTTATATGGAAGAGGTACCTACCCCACCACGGGTTAATTATGTGGCAACTAGTTCCATGCATTCAATTACTGATGTAAGTGATACTCTCTTTATTTTCTCAACTTATTTTGACCTAGATCCGATAATTGACATGGTAAAAACTTCAATGGAGACATTTGAACCCAATTTTCTTATCTTTATTGATCCCCTTGACATGTGTTCCTTCTGGAGAATTGTTCTTCCTTCTGATGAAGAACTCTTGGAATCCATGATCGAGGTGTGTCCCTTGACATGTGTTTCTTCCAATTGGAATCCATGAACAAGTCATCCATGAGGATAGTTATTTTACTATGTCAACATCGTTAAAAGATAAAACAAGTCATTAGGAGGATATTTTTTACTGTGTCAACCTCGTTAAAAAATGAAATAATCTCTGAGCATGGTTATTTTTGTTTCAATATCACATAAAAATGAAAGTAATCTATTAAATTCATGAGAATAGTTCTGTCTCAATATCGTTAAAAAATAAAACAAATCCCCCTCTAAATTGAGTCTTTTCTTTAATTTTTTCAATGAACCTTTATTTCATCTACCTATTAGTAACTTTTCGTTCACTTAAGAAGATCAAAAAAATCTTGGGGGGCATGTGCCTCTACACAGGTACATTGTAAATTATTGTATCATATTTTTTATGAGTGTGTGGAATTTTTTGCATTCTTTCTACGATTTTCTTCTACTTCTCATGCTTATATTGTGTTTACACTTTATTTTTAGATGTCAACGTGCCCTTAATATTACAATGGCTTTTCCGATGACGCTAGTTATAGTACTCATAATTTGGCTTCCGTAGCTTGGGCTATTTATTAACCCACTAATGAGTTAGCTAGTATTCATGGAATATGCCTTGGTCGAACAACAGATAAAATCACATAATACAGTGTAGTTATTGGGCTATTGTATGATTCTATTTCATTTGGAATTATTCTATTGATAATTAGGTTAAATTATCAACTCATATTATTACATTTAAACAGTGTTTGTTCAATAAAAAGTTCCAATATGCTAAGAATTTTTTTTCGAGTTCGTCTCTTGAAGAGAGAGTTTGATTACATCGAATATCAACAAAATTTAAGACATTTAAACACATAACTGATGAATTGGATAATTATGTGTTAAATAGACATTTGTAACATCTGTAAGAAAGAAAAACAATATTCATCGACATATTGTACAAGATAAACTGAGATAATATTAGTAGTTTTAATTAGTCAAAATGTTTGTAAAAAATGTGGGTTTACAAAATGCCATTCAAAACATATGAGGCCCTATGGATTTTTTTATCTGAGCATGCCGATATAACAAAAAAAAAAATATACCCTTATGACTAGCAACTAAGCATGGTGATCATGGTAGCAGACAACGGTGTGACCTACTCTTCATAGTAAGTGACTGATTGGCCCAAGAACTCCCATGACATGCCTATGGTAATGTAGAGGAAAATCATAAATCCAGTGTATGGGAAGCCTAGAGTCAACCTATTTAGGTTGTGCTCAAGCTCACTCAAAGCCTTTGTTGCATTAGGGTTTGGTACCAGAAGGGCTACTGATAATCACCCCATGTGTCAAAGCGTTCTAATGCTTTTGGTTTGATCGTGCCCACATCTGCATGATAATCAAATATTTAGTCTCAGATGTCAAAAAAAAAATTGAAAACACAAAACTACCAAAATGTGAAATTTCTACCTATGTCACCCCACTTCATTCATGCTGGAAGTGGGATATATGGATCACCAGTGTAATCCATGCTTGCATATGGAAAGTCATCGATCATGATGATCTGACATTCCTACCACCCGAAAAACTTAAGAGTGTATCTCACAACTGGACCATCACCACCTTTGCGGTGTGCCATCAATGAAACCCACTGAAGCATATGAGGATCTCAAGGTACTAATGCATCTACAAGAACATTTTGTGAGGAAAGAAGGGGAATCATCTCCAGAGAAAATGAGATCACGATGGAACCATACCCAAAGTTTTTGAGTTTTCCAGTGTTTTCTCTAGTTAGTTTCCCTTTGATATTGGCAACAACCCCCTCACACTAGTTGAAAATGGTAGGTCGTGAACACTCCACTGAAATATGAATTTAGGCCTTAGTGATCAAATGAAGCGTTGCACTTCCACACAATCGTGAAACAGTGAAGGTAATGGTTCTCAAAGGAAGCCTCTGAATGATTTTTATATATATTTGTCCATCTTTGAGTTGTGAACCTAGAAAACAATGTTGCCTTAGGTAAGTTCCTATTTTTTCTCCACCTGGTTGGTGCCCATATAATGAGATATAAACCCCATGTCGTGAAAGCCTAGTCAAAAAATAGATTTCATCTCCATCTATGGTAAGTCTTTGGTCCCCTATCTGGAAACATTGTTCCTGAACATCCCATGATATTACCATCCATGCTAGCAAATCTAGTTGAGCCTTCATACTTGGGATCATCCAAATTTTATATAAACCACAGTTTCTTCAACCTTGTAGTATTTCTAGATCATTTAGAGCTTTTGCATATTGATCCTCATGTTCTCTTTACTTCCACTCCATTTTTGCAAGTCAAAATAATAAAAATAACAATAAAGGAGGATTAGAAAACAATGTGATAATTTTTGCACAAAATATTGGGTGTTATATTTCCTTTTTCAAAACCGCCGGCACTGTGCACAACCTTTTTTATGAGCATGGCACATTTGCATGGTTTCTGTGAGGAAAAACTGTGCAAATCAAATTTTTCAGCGTTACAAAAAGAGTCGAGGTGCATGGACCCGATGAAGGGTAACCGCGCACCCCCAAGGGGGGAATTTAAATTAATAAAACCTCCCAAAAATCTTAAATATATGGTTAAATGCAAAATAAAAGAAATGAAAATGAGGATAATGGAAATATATCTTACTTGGAGAAAACAATTTGTGATTTGGTCCACTGTTTTGGTTAGAATCCACCTTTGAAGTTTTTTGGATTTTTATAGGCAATTTATGCTAATAAAATATTATTTTTTGCCTTTAACCCTTAAAAATTCAAAATTTTAATGTTTTACAATATTTTTTAGTAGTTATGATGAATTTTTGAGTTGAAATGTGCAGAACACAAGTTTAATTATAAAAATGGATCACTTTGGCAATGAGTAAAACTTTATTGCTTTTTTGGGCTCTTAAAAAATATGAAAAAGTGAAATATGGAGTTCTATTTTAAGCCCTTTTCAGACTTCCTAAACATGAAAATGTCGCAGATTACTTGACTATTAGAATTCGAAAAAGTAAATAAACAATCTTCTATTCAATATAAGTTTACCCCTTCTCTGGACTGAACTAAACTATTTACGAAAAAGGTATACATTGACTAATAATGGTCAATAGAGTTCTATCATGCATTATTTTACCCTTTTTTTTGGGCCTGAGAGAATATATTTACAAAAAAGGACATTTGGAGTTTGTTAGCACTCCACCGGATCTCCGAGGCTAAGAAAGAGACCAGCAAAGGTAACCACATACCAATCTTTCACCAAGTAGCTAGCCCTACTAGGTAGGAGATGGATCTCTTCACGAGATCACAGTTAAGATGATTGGATAATGAGGATTTTAGGCTAGGTATAGTAGCACTAGGATTTGATTGATTGAATGGGGTTTTGATCGATGGTGGCTTTAGGAGAGTGAAAACTAGGAGCTAGGTTTAAACTTTAAAATGATAAGTTATAGAAATAATTAGGAGCAAGTTAGGTATCCATAAGAGGTATTTTTGGGTTTTAGTCGTTGATGGTATAGGGTGAAATTGCAGAAAATCAAACTGAGCACCAGAGGTGAATTCATTTTGATACAAGAATGGGACAAATGCATGAGAATCTCTTTTAAAATAGATCATGTATACATGAATTCTGTTTACAAATTGGAGAGATTATCACTAGAAAGCAAGTATAATGATAAAATGGATAAATATTAACACAAGGAAACAACATTACCAAATTTACAGACCACATGAATTCCTAAAAAATAGTTGTGACTTTTGGTTTTGTTATTGTCAAAATAGTACACCAGCTCCAAAGCTCTCCACTCTCACATGTCCCACACTACAACCTCTTGACTATTACAAATTATAACTTAAATAAGCGAATACATTCTCAAGTTGTTACTAGCTTCTAGGAATCAAAACCAATTAATATTCTATAATAAACCAAATTTGGATCAGGCTGCAACATGTCTCAAGTTTCTGAGGTTGTTGGTCAAATCTCCTTTAAATATGGAATTTGACCATTGTTCACTGATAACCTCTGCCTTGGAAATAATATAATTTTTAAAGACTCGAATTGCTGGAAATTACAGTGAAATATTTTGAATTTAGGATGATCTTCTATTGTTGGGACGTGCCTGAAAAACTGGGGCGGATCTTTGACTTGACACACCTGTTTCTAACTGATCCCACATAAAATTCCCAACACAATCTCTTAATCATTATTCCAAATCTGGTGATGTTATTTTTGGACTACCAGCCTTCGAATTCTTCTACACTTTCTTTGAGTGTTTTAATAGTGTCAACATGTTGATCCATATGTCCTATAATTTTCTCGAAGGCTTTAACATTGCTGATTGAAAACATAGAGTTATTTATATCTCCTCGAGTTTCTGAATTTGGCATACTTGTGTCATCCTTTGATTGTTAATCCTTCTCACTATCTCCAGTATTATCAACAATAATATGATCTTCACATTGGAATAAAAAATCCCTGACAAGAAATGGTGAACTTCATTCGTTAAATGTTTTAGATAGACCATCCCTACCAGCATTTATCTTGTCTCTGTTTACTATTCCTTATAAAGAAACGAGTAATTTAGAAGATGCAACAATCTGGGTAGGAGCTTCTGACTCTGTATTTTTAGCGTTGCAGTATTCCAAATGGCATGTGTTTGAAATACATGGAAAACCTTGAAATCCTTTGGTTACGTAAATGTAGGCTCTTGCCTCCCCTCCACTAAACATGATTATTGGATTTATCATCTTCGAAACCTCAGGTTACTAGTGTTGGATGGAGATTATAGCATTGGTGCAGATCATTTAAATCCCTCCAAAATCTTCCTAACCCAAAAATGTTATCCTTGTCAAACAATGAAAGTTGTGAAGAGATTCCACGAGAGTTGGCACTGTTATCACTGAGACTCTTCTCCCAATAACCTTGACCATGGATATTGTATAAAATTATTATAACTACAACCAACATAGCCATGAAATATACACGTGTTGGACTAGCATCTGTATCTGCTGATATCCATAAGCTAGGGGGTGATAACCATTCATACATACGTGATACAACATGAAATAAATATTTCACTGGAAAACCTAACTATTTGAGGAAGCGAAAAGAAATTGAATGAAAGTTTACAGGAGGAAGTTGAAGACCAATACATTTGGAAAGACATCCTAACATTAACTCCAATTTCCATGCTCCAATGACATGTTGAGGCCTCAATATATATTTGGGACTTAATGGCCATGGTTTTGAAGCCCCACTCAAATATTGTTCAATGTCTACAAAAGAAACTAAATAAGGAATATTTCCCTCAGGTGCCCATTTTATCAGATCTATTTGGCAGAACTGCCTCCCTTGAATAAGATCATAGCTTTGACATCCTTAAAACAGTGCACAAACACCTCCCAAAATCCAAGAATTCTCTTTTCTAATTACAAAATTTGAATGTTTGACCTCATTACAGCTGGCCTTTGCATAATGAACAAACAACAACCATATTATTCAAGCTTAACTCTGTCCAAATCACTAATAATCTCTTCACACTCGATAATGTGATGCATAAAACTATCAACATATAGCTTTGAAGACTTCGATTCAAAAGTATGAACAATGTCCTCATCAATATAAAAGTCAATGTCCACATTTGATATAATTCTTCCATCATGATCAATTGCATGAGTCTTATGCTTGCATGTCATTATATTTGTCCTTAATGTAGAATCATCAATGTCCATAACATTCGCGAGCTTCTCCATTGATATGGATGTATACAACTTCAAGAAGATCCATAGACCTGACAAAATATGTTGTTGTCTTACTTATTATTAGAACAGCTTCAACTGAAGCCTATATGCATCCTGGTTATAATGTACAAGAGCTTCATCATAGTTTGGTACTAAAGGAGTAATAAATTTAGGACATGCATATGAAAAAATTTTGTCATACACAGTCTCATTACTTCTATGCATTCTTTCCATCTTCTCTCTATACTTCTCTTTCAGTTGATTGTTCACATTTTCCTCAACTAGCTTCATTTGTGGACAGATAGAGAGGCATATGGCCATTAGAGCATACATTTGTTCATTTTTCTTCATAATTTGGTCAAAATATGGAGACTTTTGATGGAATTTTTAGGTCTTTATTATATACAACAGAACCTGATTGAATCCTCAACATGCTTTCTCAACATAAGGCTGGCAAATCCATAATAATAAATAGTTGTGATATGGCTTCCAATCACTAAATTGTAGACACCTGTCTGGTTAACATCTATAGGTTCCAAGCACTTGAGTCCATTGTAATAATATCCAAGAAGGCAATGTACACGAAATAGACCAATAATACTAAAGTATCCCAACACCTTTAGAACATTGCTTCCTTCCATTTTCTAGAACCCATCCTAACAAAACAATGTGATCATCAATATTCATTTGATATTTTCAAACCCTTCAACCTGTAAGCTCAAATTTTTTTCTTCTTTTGAATAAAAGATGATATCAAATCCACTTGTCTTAGTATCAAGAAGCAGAATTGAATCTTGACCATTTATCTTAGCAGGAAAACTTGGTAGATTCATGAGGAAAATTGTCCTCTCCCACTTTGGAGGCTCCTTGTACCTTTTTCTTCATAATAAGATTGATCAAATAATGAAACACAACCTTCCTTGCATGATATCTTTAAAAAATACTGGTGAAATATATCAAACCCACAAGCCAATATTTTACACATATAAACTTTTAACCCTTTCTTCCCCGAGTGAAACATGAAAATGATAGGCTTACGAAACCAAAAGAGGGAAAAGACCGATGACACCTTTTGTGACACTTATCGAACATAAACTGAGATGATGTGGAGCAGGGGTAGTATGAAGAAGACACATTTAAAATATTGCATAAAATGCATTTGATCGAAGACAACATTTCAGGAGCTAACATAGTTTACTAATGTTTTTCTCCTGACTCCCTAAAAATGAAAGACTCTGAGCTTTACTTTCTTCAGGCTTGTTAAAATTTACGTTGAAAGAACTGTATGAATTTAATTTATTATATTTTCAAACTCTTTAAACATGAAAATAACATCGAGTTATCCCTTTACTAGACTTGTAAAACATAAATAGTGAAGGAGTCATCCATGATGATGAGACCGAACCACTCCTTCCTACGGTTTGTTAAAAATAATCTGAAGGACTCATCCAAAGGATGAGCTTACAGGACAAGAATATGTTATCCTCCTCAATCTTGTGTAAAATAAAGAGGTACTTGCTAGTAATGGTGGGGTAAATTTTGGAAGAAACACTTGTTTTTGTATTACAAGGCAGTATGTCTCTCTTGAACATGACACTCTGTTAACTTTATGTTCGGGCTGGGAAATCCATTTGTCTCTCAATTTCTAATACCTCATTGAAGTGGGTCACGATTTTCCTGGATCACTCCCCCTACCGCTGCTAGCTCGCGCTCTGCTGCTAGAGCACCCTAGTTGCTGATATTTTACTGCTCGCTCACGCATGGCCCCTCTAGAGTCCTCCCTGGAGGTGGTCTCTCCTCTGGATCAGGCCCAAGCCTTTTCTCCCCTGATCAACTCACTAGCACCTCCTCACCCCTGGCTAACAATCTCCAAATTTGTAAAGAAGCTCGATGGAATCCAAGAGGTCGCCCTTCCTCCTATTCTGCAGATGGCCACCCTTTCTCTAGCCGAGAAGGGCCTCGTAGGCCAATTACTGGACTTTGGCCCTCTCCGAATAATGTTCAAAAATGGGTTGAGTGTAACTGGTCAGATAAAATCAACAGAAAAATCTCTATTCGACTCTGCGAAAGAGGCTATTTCACCTTTCATTTTGAAAAGAAGGAGGATAAGGACTTGATCTTCAAGAATGGACCATATTTTATGGACACCAGAGGCCTATATCTCAAGAAATGGACACCAAATTTTGATCCATAACTTGATATACCAAACACCATCCCTGTTTGGGTGCACCTTTCTCATCTTCCATTGCACTGCTGGGGAGATGACTCTGTTCGAGATATTGGAAATTATGTGGGAAAATTTATAGATTGGAGCGATCCAAAAGACAACATGCAAGCCTGTGCCAGGATCTGTGTTGAGGTGGACTTGGTAAAGGCCTCCCTGAGGTGATCAAGCTAAAATTTTATGAATGGAAGCACATCCAGCAACTTGACTACGAAAAAATCCCATTTAAATGAAAGGTATGTCACAAATATGGCCACTTTGCAAACAGATGCTTTAAAATTATTGATATTGAAAGCCCGGACACAAACACGCAATGGGAAATCGTAAAGAAAATAATACCTCCTCTAATCCTAAGAGCAACACCTTCTCTGCGCCCCCTCCCAAATATAATCCCCCCTCCTCCTCCTCACCTAAGCTCCCATAATCCTCACATCAGCCTGCTGATTCCCCTATATCTCCCTCCAATATTTCACTAGATTCCTCCAATCCCTTCTCCTCCCTTTCCCCCACTATAGATGACCCTCCCCTTTTATCTATTCCCTCCCAACATGCCTCTCCTTACCCCTCCCCCATCAATACTGACCCCCCTTCCTCCTCTTCTGACCCCTCCTCAGTTCGAATCACAAGAAGCTCTGTGAGGGAGCATGGTGAAACTCTAGAAAACACAAAAAAAACGGGTCCTGGAAGGAAATATTCAATGCAGCATCAAGATGAAAATTCCCAAAAGGAAATAGCTCTTGGAACTCAGAACCCCATTGAAACCTATATCTTGGGGAAAAATAGCAAAGACTCAAGACAAAAGGACCAAGGAGGGAAGGCAGTTTCTCTCTCTGATTTTCTGAAATGACGAAAGTCCTTTCATTGAACTGCAGGGATTTGGGGCACCCCTCCAAAATATTAGCCCTAAGAGATCTAATAAATCAGGAAAAGCCAGACATTGTTCTCCTGCAGGAAACTAAGCAAGGATATCTTGAGATGAAATCAGTAATAGATAAAATGAAGTATCATAAGGGCACCCAAATTGAATCTAGGGGTACCTCAGGTGGGTTGACCACCTTCAGGAACTACAACACATGGAAGCAGAAGAACTCAACAATAAATCATAACTGGATCAAAGTGGTGCTATAGAACACTAAAGAACACAAGGAAATCATCATCTACAATGTATATGGCCCCTATCATTATAAGGACAAAGAGATCTGTTGGAACACTCTTAAAGAAGACATAGATAATGAAGAAAATGACAACATTGTCATTGGAGGCTATATCAACTTAATACTCCATGAAAATGAAAAAAGGGGAGGTTTTTTTAATCTAGATCCCTCTAGAGATCATCTAGAAATCATCATGCAAAATCACGATTTGGTTGATATCGCACCAAAAAATCGCAGATATACTTGGAGCAATAGAAGGATAGGTAGAGGAAATATCATGGAGAATAATGACAGGTTTCTAGTTGCAATCCCTCTCCTCTCTTATTACTCCATCACCTCCTCCAATGTTCTCTCCTTTTCGGCCTACGATCACTACCTCATCACTCTCTCGGCCCCATCCCCTTCAAATACAACCCTCTATGGAATGATACCCTGGAAGCAAGGTAACTAATCCACAATACTTGGTTGCATCATATTAAGGGATCCCCTTCCTTCATCTGGGAAACAAAATTAAAGAAAACCAAAATGGCCTTGAAGGGCTAGGCCAAACTGAATTATAAGGCACGGAAAAAGATCAAACTTGAAATTAAAACCAAGCTGGACTTTGTCCATAGCAGCATCGAATTTCAAGGGCTCAATCAAGAAAGCTCCAATCAAGAAAAAAATATTTCCTGGAAATTATTCAGAATCAATATGAGAATCAAATCCAGAAATTTGTGGCTTCAAGCAGGTGACAAGAACACCTCTTTTTTCCACAAACAAGCTATTGTCTACAAAACTAGAAACAATATCTCCTCCATCATCGACGCAGATGGTAAAATTCTGATTGATCAAGAGTTAATCAAAGATGTTGCCACCATGCATTATAAATATCTTCTAATAGAAACAAATGTGCCGGAAGATTAATCTGACCTCTTACAATATCTTCCAACTATGATCATAGAGGAGATGAACAACACTTTCAACAAAGAGATATATGAGGAAGAAATTCAGTGCACAATTTGGTCCTTGCACCCTGACAAAGCTCCTGGACCAGACGGTTTCTCTATCAGTTTATACAGGAATCATTAGGACCTAATAAAAAAGGATTTGGTCAAAATGATACAATGGGTTCAAAGGAAGAAGAAAATTAGGGGCTATACCAACTCTACTTTCCTCGCCCTTATCCCCAAAGAAAACCACCCCTCCTCCTTTTCTAGATTTATACCTATCTCCCTCTGTAACTCCTCCTACAAACTCATCAATAAAATCCTTGCCATGCACCTCAAGCCCTTCCTCCATAGCCTCATCTTGGAAAATCAAGGAGGCTTTATCTCCCAAAGACAAATCTCTGACTCGATCCTCCTTGTTAAAGAAGCTATCCACTCTAGTATTACTCGCAAAGAAAAAGTTTTTATCCTCAAGCTCGACTTAGCCAATTCCTTCGACAGGGTCAGGCACTCCTTTGTTATCTCTGTCCTTCAGAAAATGGGCTTTGACTCAAATTTCATCACCCTCATTAAATCTTGTATTTCAAACCCTTGGATCTCTCCCCTTATTAATGGTAGGCCAACACCGTCCTTTCAGTCTTCCTGTGGCCTCGGACAGGGGTGCCCTCTCTCTCCCTACCTCTTTATCCTCATGGTGGAATCCTTCAGTAGGGCCTTGGATCATATGCGACGAGCTGGCCTTATCACAGGCATCAAATTTGGTAACAGTGTCAAAAATATGAATCATTCGCAATTTTTTGATGACACTCTCTTGATGGGAGGCATGTCTAGCATAATTTCTCAAAGGTTTAAAACCATCCTGGACAAATTTATGTTTTAATCTGGAGGCTTGATCAACTTTCAAAAAAGCTGCATTTATGGTTGGAATGCTACCATCCAAACCATTCACAACATTGCAAATATATTTGGAGTCCCCTAAAAAATGAATTGGGACCACTTCAATTACTTGGGCATGCTTGTCAGTGTTGTCCCTTTAAATTCTAAAGTTTATAACATTACCATAGACAAAATGAAGAGAAAAATGCAACAATGGGGCTCCTCTTGTCTAAATCTTGTAGGGTGCATTGTCCTCCTCAAATCTGCCCTCTCATCTCTGCCCCTGTACCAATTCACTCTCCTTCAAGCCCCGACTAGCATCCATCATAAATTTGAAGCTATCCTAAGGCACTTTCTCTAGCAGGGTGGAAAAAAAGAGAAGAAAAAATACAATCTCGTTAAGTGGAGACAGGTTACTGAAGATTATGAACATGGAGGGATTGGAATTCACTCTCCCAAGCGTCTGAAAAATGCTTTTGGTGGAAAGATTGTATGGAGGTTAATTAGTGGAAAAAAAGCATGGTGGAAAAGAGTTTTTGAGTCCAAGTATCTCAACTCTCCCTGGCAGCATTTTCTTGACCATGACATCCCTAACAGACCATGCTCTAAAATCTAGGCACTCTACAAGAAAGCCATTCCTTTCTTAGCCCAAAATTTATCAAAAGTTCCAATTGGGGGTTGCTGTATAAATATTAGGAAAGAAAAAATCATGGGACAAAATCCTCTCTTGGACAAACCTGGCACTCATCGTATTCTCTCTCATTTCCATAATCTGGGCCTAAACCTCTTAAGTCATTTTTCTTAATGGGATGACCATTCCCAAAATTGGGTTGGATGGATTTTTCCCACTGTCCCTGCTCATTTGGAAGCTTATCTCTACAACCTTCAAATTATTCTCCATGGTCCTGCTCCTTTGAAAAAAGATTGCATGGATATTTTTCGTTGGGATCCCTCTGGCTCTACGTACTCCATTAAAGATGCTTATATACAACTCTGCAGTGACTACTACCCCTCGCCTAATTGGCCTATTTGGAAAATGGTGTGGAAATCGGAAGATATTCCCAAGATTAAGATCTTCATATGGACGCTGCTTAAAGGGAAAATACTAACTTCAGAAAATCTTAAAAAAAGGGGTCTGCTTGGACCATCCAGGTGCCCCAACAGTGAAGGGGTTGAAGAGACTGTGCTTCATCTCTTCATTTGGTGCCAATTTTCTGCTCACTGCTGAACTGATCTAAACCCTTCTTATCAGCCTCATTGGGATCAGAACAACACCATTTCAGAAGTAATTCAAACTTGGAGGAACAATTATCCATGGGGGAAAAAGAAGAGAAATTTGGCGAGAAGGGTCTAGGACACTTTGCCTTACGTGCTCTTATGGAACATTTGGCTCTCTAGAAATAGAAATATCTTCAATGAAAAAGAGCCCTCCTGTAGGAAGGTCTGTAGCAGAGCTTGGAGCCTCACTTTCGAAACAATAGCTTTAAAAAGCAACAGCAAAATTGATGTCAGCGAACTTCGAGTGGAAGAAAGGAACTTCCTTGGAAATCTACTAGACAGCTCTGGCATTCACAAGCCCCCTTCTATTCAGACTCTCTGAAATGCCTCAATCTAGAAGAGTCGACTCAAAGACAAGGACTTTTCTAAATGGACGGGTAGTTGTGAAAGGCCCACTCTCTTTTTTGACGGTGCTTCAAAATTGAATTCGGGCATTCTAGGTGCTGGAGGCATCATCAAAAATGAAAATGGCAGAAGTCTTATCTCATTTGAATGGGGTCTTGTCTCCCTCTCCAAAAAAATAGCAGAAGCCTACGCCCTCCTCCAAGGCCTACATCAGTTAAAAAATCTCAACATCTCAAATGCAATGGTTTTTGGTGATTCCTCTATTATCATCAATATGATGAACCATGATCACCCGATAAGCAACATAGATATCCATCGAATAATCAGCAGATGCCGCATCATCTCAAAATCCATGGAAGGAATTACCATTTACCACATCCTTCAAAGGAACAACAAGGACGTAGACTCTCTTGCAAATAAATCTTGTGCCCAAACCTCTGGGAAAATATTATACAATGATGCTTCATATATTATGCCTCTGCCATGATCTTGTCGCAGGCGATCTTCAGATATCTTGGGATCCTCCCCTCTGAAAATTCTGAACTCTACAGAATATTTTGTACCCCCTCCCTTCCCTTCCCCGTGATCTTATCCCCTCGGGTCTCCCTCCATGTTGCCTCCCCCTCTTCGTGTTGTATTATTTATTGCTCTGCCTTTCGAGTCTTCATGCCCCGCCCCCCCCGCCCCCCCGCGACCTGCTTTCCTTGCTGTGTTTTTTTCAATAGTTCTCTCTATAGCGCTATCCCTGATGCGCCATCTGTTACTACCTCCCCTCTTCTCGTTGGCCTCTTGCACCGTGTTCCCTCACTCCCCTTTACAGACCCTACATTCTCCTCTTACCTGTTCTGCATTATCATGCACTGCGTTCACTACTGATACTGCACTCTCCTACTCTGATTTCACTGCAGACCCAACATTCTCCTCTTGTTCTCTTTTAATTTTTTCTCTCCCATCCCTCTACATGGCTCGTATCGAACTGCTTTCACTGTGCGGATCTACAGGGAGAATTGGAGCAGATATGTGCCCATCAAAAATACTCGATGAAAAGCAGTAAGTAGATGTGAAGATCCTTGATGAAAAACAACAAGTAGATGTGAAATTATTCCTCCACAGGGTTACATCTCTATAGCAGTATTATAATGAACTCTCCAATCGGTGTGCTCATGCTGAATAGTTAGTCCAAATTCTCAACTACATACTTGAGAAGCGCTTAGCTCCAAGCTCCAATTCCAACAATGTGATAAATGCTGGAAATGAGGATAAAACAAATGCCTCGACTGGGCGCCCTATAAGCATCAACTGATCTCTTCCTCTTCTCTTAAGCATGTCTTTTAATTTTGTCTTTCTTCTTTCTAAGTTTGTCTGAATCTATGCATTATATATATTTCAGTAATTTCTAAACAGTAGAAGCAAAGAAGGTGTAGCATTTTGTTGTAGCTTCTTTCTCTGTTGCTCCTCAAGAATTCTAGCATGTAAAAAAGGAACTCTTCCTTCTCTTTTTTGGAATACAAAATAGCACCTGACACTGTTAAAAAAAAAATACCTCATTGAAATTATTTAGTTGGTTTTGGGTTTTATTTTTTAGTCAAATGTTTCCAAGTCATTATTTCATGTCATTGATATGTTCAAGAGAAGTCCAAACTTAGTTAAAATTTCTTTGCAATTCATAGCCTTCAATTGCATCAGTCATCCCTAAGTCAGTCCTACATTACTCCAAAATTATTCTCAAAATTTGACATGAGTTTCGTGTCGTAGGCCCTCCTGCAATGCGTCACTTCCTATCAACTTCAACTCACTATCTAGGAAGTTTTTCTAGAAACCTTCTTTAGTACCTTGGAGCCTACATGCCCTAATGGGAGGTTTATCGCATTTGACGACAGGTTCTCATCATTGACCTTATATCGAATGATTCTATGAGTGTTCAACTTTAGGACATCTTTTCAAACTTCATAGATTGAACTGGAAGTACCTTGAGAACCATTATCTGCATAATTGGTGGTTTCTCTCGCACATGTTAAAGCTTCACATCATTGAACGATAATCAAGTGGTTTCTACCATGTTCGACTTCGAGACATTCACTCGCATGGTTAGATTCATACTATGAATAGATAGAGATGGAGATAAAGACCCTGGATATAGTTTCATACATACATGCTGCATGGATTTATATATTTATGATGTACATATAGATCCATATTTTGATGGTTGCATCCATACTATGTCTAGTGTTGACATGGATATTTGTGTATTTCCCTACGGGTTCATTGAGTTATTTTTGCTCTGAGTATGGGAATGAATACCTCAGTGATGATCATATATTTCATTGTAACCCTTGATTGATTGTTTTAGGTCTCCAACCATGGTCTGGAATCTGAAATTTCGCATGATAAATCACTTTAGTCCTCAAACATCCTTTTTGAATTTTCACTTTAGGGGGGCAATTTGTTACCCGTCATTTTGTCACCGTGGAAAATGACTTTCGATATGGATCTTTCACTATCCATTAATGTGTTCCAAAGCATTTCCCTTGTAAGGTTATAATCTAAAAAATCCTAATGAGAATGAGAATTCCTGATTTCATGGTCTAAAACTTACTTTTAGTTACCTGCACAATTTCCTAGTCAAATTTTGCGCATTCACAGATTTGACCATTATGCCTAGCACAAAATTACACTTTGTCTTCCACTATAAACTGCATGCATGACCTAACAAAATTAAAATTAAAAAGTGAAATATATAAGCTTTTTTGGGTGAATATTTCCCAGCTGCAAGCTTCAAGGTGATGCTTATTCGAGCGTGATCCCTTTGTTCATGGAGTTAACTCCACTTCTTTATGGAACCCTAATCCAAAATTTTGAGGATCTTATCCTTGATATGAGGATCTCAAACCTCCTCCTCTTGGCCTATAAATAAAACACATACTAGAGGGTTAGGGAGGGCTATTGAAGGTAAAATCATGTTGTTGAAATAAGGCTAGAAGGATTGTCATCTAAGGAGAATATTTGAGATCATTGGAAGTAGTCATAATTCATCAAGGCTTAGGTTGTGTAACTCTTTTATTCTTGAGATTAATACAACAATTTTTTTTCCTACTGTATTGGTCACTAGAATTGATATATTGTGAATTTTATTCCATATTTCCACTTGATAATGATATTAGGTACTAGTTTCCTTGATCACTAGTATGAGTTTTATTGAATCATTTATCCTTCATGTGCCTTTGATATTTTTTTGTTTCTATGTTTACAGATCTATTTTATAATAATTGAGGAATTGCATCAAATCATAGTGAGGATATTCATGATACATTTCGTTTGAAAGGTATGGATTCCATCTCTTACCATTATTGTTTATGATTCAATAGAAATAAACTCAGGAAAATATCTACTTGTTTGTGTGTTTGTTACTAGATTCAGTCATTGAATCTAGGGAGATTGATTTTGTATGCATTAGAAATTAGTCAGCCATAATAGTTCCAACCAAAGCTAATGTTCATTCTATACTGAAGGAGTACCATGCTTTGGAATTAGGCCATCGAGCAAGTCAAGGTGCAGTAGAAGCACTTTGGCTATAAGGGGCCACATGGGAAATGGTTGATGCTATGAAAGCTAACTATCCATTCTTGTTTGCATGTTAAATCATGTGTCTATATAATTGTAAATATTGTATAGAGTTGTGTATATAAAGCTCCATGAGACAATATGTGCTGTGTTTTATTTCCGGTGTTTCATATGGGAGAAAGAACACCAAGGGTGGTGTTCCCTCAAGGGTGAGGGGTTTGTGACAACCCCACCCATGGTTCTATCATAAAATGTATTGTAAATATTTTTTACAAATATGTGAAATTTAAAAAGGGGATTGAGTCAAAGGGACACAAAATCCATATCTAGGGAGGAGGATTTATTGGTTGGGATGTTGAGGTTTTCTTGTGTAGAGAAGAAATTTGAATTTTTGGAAAACCATTATAAGTTGGCTAGTGCATAAAATTAAGGAATTGGTTCTTAAAATTGAATTATTTGCAATAAAGGTACGTAGACCCATGAACTTGGGATCCTTCATAAGTAAAAAGGGACAAGAAACCAAGAGGATAATTGTGTGGCGCATGAAAGAAAGGACAAGGCAGTAAATGTGAGCTCATGAAATGAGGTCAGGGAGGAAAAGAAAGGAATTCGAATTCATGATAAGGGGAGAGAAGAAAGAGAGAGAGGAGAGAAATAAAAAATATATAATTCTAGTTTGATCAACAAGAAATGCAAAAGAGAAGAGAAGAGAAGGGGATTGGCTCTCAATTTCCATGGAGGATGTGGGTTGAGCTACTAGTCTATGGATCCCAGTTATATTTTGGAGTTCCCTGGAGGCTGTGGGTTGAGATAGGATACCTGGAGCCCTATAACAACTTGGGTCCCTGGAGGTCGTGGGTTGAGATCAAGTATCTAGAGCTCTATAAAAGCTTGGGTCCCTCGAGGTTTTGGGTGGAGATGTAATCTCTAGAGCCCTGTAACGACTTGGGTCCCTTAAAGGATGTGGGTTGAGATAGTAGGCTATGAATCCTTGGAAAACTTGGGAAGAGGATAATCTTACAGTAACATCAAAAGAATACATTATTGAAGACCTTGGTTATTGTTGTTGTAGTTGCTACAACCCCCTCCAAAATTTTTCTCATGCCTTGATTTTGGAACCTACCTTCTGTTCATAAGAACCTATTTTTAATTTTCATCAAGTATTCCCTTTGATTATGAATACTAATATTTGCATGCAATTATTGTGATGAATTGGTTAGGTTTTCTTGATGATAACTATTTTTTATCGATGGCAATTAAACATCTCTTAAACACAAGCCTTTTCCTACCTTGATCTTGCAATAAATGCTAATATTCCCTCTTGGAATCATGTAATCCCTGTCACTAGAAACGAAATTATTCCTTGAGGATAAAAAATGTGTAATTCTTCAAGACAGGTAGCACTAAGCATAGAAACTGCGCTAGCCCTCTCTCATACTCAATATTTCACAATCCACTTAGACAATGAACTGTGCAATCCCTTGTTGTTGGGAATTACACAGTATTTTATGCAAGTGTGAATTTTCTAGTTTCCTAGAATAAGGTAAGTTCTCATCACTAGAAAATAGGGAGTCCACAATTGATGTTTGACAAATTTCACAAAGTTTCTATTTTTTATCTTAAAACAAGTGTAGCTTTTTCCTTGATTTTAGGCATGCGTGTCATAAAACCTAACCTGACCTCCTAGGGGATATTTATATATAATAGAAACTCTTATGGATCATTTAAAAATTAAACATTGGAGGTCTAGCATTACCAACGAGATCAAGGAGCTTTCAAATTATTTTGCAATGCTTTTCCGAGAAAGTTTTCCATGTGTCGCTTTTTGTCACTTTTTCTGTAACTTTTGTCGCTTTTGCTTTTGTGAGAATTATTTTGCCCATTTATTTTCATAGTATTTGGGTTTTATATTTTTATTAGCTTTTACAAGTGTCTTTTCTCTCCGTCGTCCACTTTTTACAAGTGTCGCATCAACTTCTTGCTTTTTACCTATTAGTAGTTGTTGCTGTTGGGTAATTTTGTGCATGAATGTTTTTCCTTTTGCATGATATTTTATGGACCATTTTTTTCACTAATTAAACTTAATTTTAGGCCAATATAAACTTCTTCTCGTCACTACATTCATATCTTGTCTTTTTTCTCTCTCCTTCCCAGATATATCTGCACAATCTTGAGCAACTTCCTCCCCTTCCAACTACGCATTTCACAAGTTCAAGGCTCGATCCTCACCCTTAGAATTTGAGACTGCGTAGTGCACAATCATTAGCTTTCCCAACTATGCATTGTGAATTTCCAGGCCTCAAGCCTTAGCCTTGGCCACTGATATTGTGTAATCATGCACAAACTCTTCCCTCAGCGTGCCTAGCTGAGATTTCACATTGCACAATATCAAGCCTCGAGCTCCTCCCTTGCCTAATGAGACTGTGAAATGCACAGTTCATGAGCCCATTTTGCCTCCCTAATCCTGAAACTGCACAATTCTTCTCTATAGTAAGTATGTTGCTACTTTTTCAATCTTGATGAATGAACTAATCTACTTGATCTAATTTTTTCTTTCCATAAGTGCATATAGGATGCATTCACAACTGCTAGTTTCAAAGAAAATATGTAGGAAAAACATGTATACATAAATGTATATAAGTCGGGCTTTCATAAATTTGCATTCAGGTTCCTATTCTTCCCTTGTGCATATATTAACAAATGGATCTCGCCACACTTGGATACAAATAGCATGACCCTTAGAAGTGTCAGTGAAAATAAACTTGCTTCATATTTGGCCGATGATATTCATTTGAAGTATCAATTGCCTAAGCCGTAAGCATATTGTACAAATTATACAACAAGCATGTATATCATGGATTCAATCTAATATAACAATGTGCTAAATATAGATATCGAATCACTTCTACAAATCAATTGGGGAATTAAAAACACAAGCGACAATCACATGAAGAAAAGAATAACCAATCAAACCACAACATAGATAAGTTCCTGGGGAAATATTGCTACTCAAAACCCGAATATATTCTATTGCATATTCAGCATGGATACATGAAAAAATTACATACAACTCTTCTCACAAGAGCCCTCCTGTACTCAACTAATTGTCTCACACTGTCCTGGATAAAACTGACCAATACTTAGCCAATTTTTTTCTTCCTGACAGCCTACCTTGCTTGTGAAATTCATGTGTAATGAAAACCCTATTCCATAGGAATTTTGTTCTTCCTTGACTGCACAAGGATCATGGGCAATCCAATGGGTGTTTGGTTGCATGGGTGCAACCAATAATCATAAAAATGATAGTCAACTTCCCTTTCACCTAGATCTCAATTGGGTCTCCATTGGAATTGACATGCATGCTGCTAATAATAGTAAATCCTTAGTTTCATGTGATATCACTGATTGTGAATTAAATAACATTTAATTCACTTGATCTCTCACTAGTGTATCAAACAGACACAACTAGCACAATTGAGTTTAACTCACTTAACTGAGTTAAACTGATTACAACCTGCATTAACTAATTCACCATTGCACTTCGAACTCTGTTACAACTAGAATTACTCTGCATGCCTCACCAAATACCCTCAACTTGAAATTCATGAGCTAACTGAGTTTATCATACTCATTTAACTATTACAAGTTATTTTGAGATTACATTACATTTTATTGTCCATCTTAATTAAGGGATAACTAAAATAGACATGCACCAAATTTAGCCCACACCAGTGTAGGTGTTGCTAAGACCTGTGGTCCCACACTAGTGTAGGTGCTACTTGGACCTCATGGTCCCACACTAGTGTAGGTGCTAAAATTTATTGTCGAACTTCAATAGTCCCTCTCAACAAGAAATGGAATATCCTTCACCCCAATCCTACCTCTATGGTATTCTTCTCTTAGTGAGCGCCTTCGTCAAAATATCTGCATCTTGATCTTCCGTGGGAATGTACTGAAGTAACATTATTTTCCTTTGCACACAATCTTTGATATGGTGGTATTGAATATCTATGTGCTTGGAAATATCATGAAACACAGGATTAATAGAGAGTTTAATGCAACTCTGATTATCACAATGTATCATTGTCGGATCCATCTGAGAACCAAACAAACCAACCATTATCTTTCTCATCCAGATAGCCTCACGTGAAGCTTGACTTTCTTCCATGTACTCTAATTCCATTGAACTAAGTGCCACAGATCACTACTTCCTGCTATACCAAGAAACTATTGTTGATCCTATGTTGAAGATCCCTCCTAATGTGCTCTTTCTGTCTGATGGACTACCTGCCCAATCTGCATCTGTGAAGCCTTGAAACTTCACTCTGTTTTTCTGTATATACCATAATTCATACTCTGATGTGCCCCTTAGTTTTCTCAAGACATGATTCCCCACCTTCCAAAAGATATTGGTAGGCTTAACCATAGCTTGACTCAGCTATTTAACTGTGTAGCAAATGCCTAGTCCGATGTTCACTAGATACATTAGTGAATCAACTAACTGACTGTAGACAGTAGCATCCACTACCTCTCCACAAGTAGCATCCTCTTTCCTCCAATTTCCTAGAAGAGAAGTGTCCATGGGTTTGTATCTCTCCATGTGAAACTTACCAGTATCTCTTTCGCATACTTGCCTTGAGAAGAAAAAATTTCACCATCTCGCTGCCATATTTCCAAACCAAGAAAATAATGAAGGAGTCCCATATCCTTCATTTCAAACTCCCTTGCAAGATCCTCCTTGCATGAGTGTATCAGGTGCTCATCACCAGTCAAAATTAGATCATCAACATAAAGTAAAATAATCAATAGCTTACTCTCAACCAAAATCTGGTACATATTTGCATCAACTTCAGTTTTGGTGAAGCCCAGTTCGATGAAATAGCTATCTATCCGAGTGTACCAAGCACGAGGTGCTTGCTGCAGCCCATATAGTGCTCTCTTGAGTTGACACACATGTGACTCACTGTCAAAGATCTAGAAACCTTCTGGATACTTTATGTACACTTCTTCCTCAATAAATCTATTAAGAAACACAATTTTCACATCCATCTGATGAACGCGCCACCCCATCTACGTTGAGAGTGAAAGGATGGATCTAATGGAAGATTAGCTTGCAACCAGTATAAAATTATCATCATAATTGATCCCCTCAATCTGTGAGAATCCCCGGACCACAAATCTGGCCTTGTATTTCTCCACACTCCCATCAATAACTTGCTTTACCTAGTAGATCCATCTAGATCCAACCACTGATTTGCCGACCGGTCTTGGGAAAATATCCGATGCGTTGTTCTTGACAATGGAGTCATATTCCTCTGCCATTACATCAACCCAAATTGGTTTATGCACTGCCTCCTGAAAGGAAGATGGTTCAGTCACAATACACTTTCTCATAAGATCCATGTATCCAGTAAACCTGTCCGGAGACTATCTCTGTCTGCGCTGTGAAGTAGGGGCTCCTGCATTCTCTACTGCATCAAGTCTCAATTTATCAGCTTCCATGGTGTGCCTTCTACCATTTCTGATGGATGGCTCTACATGAGTGTTTTATGCCACTCCATGATCCTCCACGTGTGGCTTCTCCACATCTTGAGGTTCAATCTTGGGAACCAAGAGTTCCTCCTCTACATGCAAATCCATCTCCCTTTTAAGGGACAATCACATGGATTTCTCCTCATCAAATTTTATATCCCGTCGCACAACAGTCATTTTGTTGTTTGGAAAATACACCCAATAGTTGTGGGGATTTTTAGTGTACCCCACAAAAATTCCAATCTCATTTGTTGGTTCCAGCTTCTTCCAGGGGTCTTTGGTCACATGCACATAAACGGATGAGCCAAAAATCTTAAAATATGAAACATTAGGTTTCTTACTAGTAAAATCCTATTCTGGTGTACTCGTGCTAAGTATCCTATGATGAAAATAGTTTTTCAAAAATACTGTTGTGTTGCATGCTTCCACCCACAGATGCATAGGTAGGCCTTGATCATGCAACATCGCTCTTGTTGCACCCACAATCATTATGTTCTTTCTTTCAGTGACCCCATTCTTCTGTGGGTTATGAGGCGCTATCAGTTCTCTCCATATTCCTTCTTTGCTGCAGAAGTTCTTGAATTCGTTAGAGATGTACTCACCACCATTATCGCTCCTAAGAGCCTTCACTTTCTTCCCTATGTATTTATCCACTGGTGCTTTAAACTCAAGAAACTTTGAGAACGTCTGATATTTCTTCTACATGAAGTAGATCTAACACTTACGAGCAAATTCATCAACAAATATCACATAATACTTATGCTCTGTTGTTGAAGAAACATATAATGGTCCACACACGTTTGTGTGAACTCTCTCAAGGATCCCCAAGGTTCATTTCTCCTTCTCATAAAAGGTGGCCTTTACATATTTTCCCATAGTAAATCCCTTGCATATGTCTGACTAAGCAAGTGTACCCTTGGGAAGACCTGTAGAAATCTGTTGCCTGACTTTCAAGGCTCCATGGTGAAGATAGCCCAATCTCCTATGCCATAACTCACCCTCATCCTGGCTCACCACTTTGTCCA
The DNA here is from genome assembly GCA_034641835.2 of Pinus albicaulis. Taxonomy (NCBI): domain Eukaryota; kingdom Viridiplantae; phylum Streptophyta; class Pinopsida; order Pinales; family Pinaceae; genus Pinus; species Pinus albicaulis. Next base: position 579,902,668 of record CM076573.1, on the reverse strand, counting down.
CCTTGCCCATCAATGCTACGTAGACATCTACATCCAGCTCGTAGATATTCTTAACCTGAATCCCAATCTTATTGGCTTGTCCTATTGTTTTGTGTCGCAGGAAATATTTTGCTTCATTGAAAACAACATCATAGCCTCTATCCTCCAACATTCAACTAAGACTAAATTTTTCTTCAAACCTGGTACATGCATTACATATTTTAATTGAAAGGGTTTACTTGACTGTCTCTGGAAGGTAATGGTACCAATCCCGGTATAACTGTACCACCCCTCATCAACCATTTCGATATGCATCTAGAGATCCTTCTCCTCCAAGCTACTGAAAATTTCCTTGTCTCTCGTCATGTGAAAGGATGCACCACTATCCAAATAACACACAGATCCCAATGCACTTGACACCATGCATACAATCAATGAGAAGTCAAGCTCAAATTGCGAGGCCAAAGCCTCACCGACTGCAAATCCTGAATCCTTCTTGTTCTTCTTCTTTTGTAGACAGTTAGTGGCACAATGCCCATGCTCGTGACAGTGAAGACACTTCACTCTAGACATGTCATGCTTCTTGCCATCTTTTGACTTGGATTTGGAATGGAACTTATTTCCTTTCCCCTTCTTCGCCTTGGCAGCCAAAGCATAATATTCTTCCTCTTCATTCTTAGATGAAGATCCATCTCTAGTATTCCATCTAAACTCTTCCTGCACCAAATCCGACCAAAATCGTTCCCAATCCGGTAGCTTTTCCCTTCCATTGAGAGAGTCTTGATAACTATGCCAACTCTTGGGAAGTCCTAGGAGAGCTAGACTCACCAAATCATCATCAGCGACAATAATGCCAATGCTCCCCAACTCATCTCGACATTGGACAAACTTTGTTAAATATTTTGGCATGGAGTCGTCTTTCTGCAGCCTGATCTTCCTGAGTTTATCTTTCAGTGCCAACTTCCTATGGTCACTACTGCTCTAAAATAGATCCATAAAATCTTTCCACATAGCATATGGTGTCGCTTTTCCATGGAGACTTGAGACAATGTGGTCTCGTACTCCCTCCAGTAGGATACTCCTCACCTTTTCCACTTTCTTTTGCCATGCGTCAATATTTGCGACATCTATCACAACAGGTTTAGGAACATCATTGTCAATGCATTCCTTCAAGCCATTATCTTCGAGTACTGCTGCCATCCTATCCTTCCAAGCAATATAGTTAGAGTTTCCCTCGAGTGCATACTCCAATCTCAGGCCATTGAAAGCCATTTCGATCCTAAATCAGTTGTAGCACCAAGAAAGTCTTCTGCAAATTCGAAGTATATTCAGTCACAAACTCAGGTCCTCCTCCACTATTGTGATTTCCTATGTTCTTATACCATGTAGAAATTATACAACAATCATGTATATCATGGATTCAATTCGATCTAATAAAGTGCTAAAGATAGATACTGAATCACTTCTACAAATCAATTGCGGAATTAAAAACACAATCTCCAATCACATGAAGCAAAGAAGAATCATTCAAACCACAACACAAATAATTTCCCGGGGAAAGATTGCTTCTCAAAATCCCACTATATTATATTGTATATTCAATATGGATACATTAAACAATTACATACAACTCTTCTCACAATATCCCTCCTGTACTTAGCTACTTGTCTCACACTATCCTAGATAAAACTGACCAATACTTAGCCAATTTTATGTTTCCTAACTACCTGAGTTGCTTGGGAAATTCATGTGGAATGCAATCCCTATTCCATAGGAATTTTTTCCTTCCTTGACTGTGCAAGGATCCTGGGAAATCCAATGGGTGTTTGGTTGCATGGGTGCAACCCAATAATCCTACAACTAATAGTCAACTTCCCTTCGACCTAGATCTCAACTAGGTCTCCATTGGTACTGACATGCATGCAGCTAATAATAGTAAATCATCAGTTGCATGTGATATCACCGATTGTGAATTAAATAATATTTAATTCACTTGATATCTCACTAGTGTATCAAACAGTTACAACTAGCACAATTAAGTTTAACTCACTTAACTGAGTTAAACTGATTACAACCTGCATTTACTAATACACCACTGCACTTCGAACTCTGTTACAAATAGAATTACTCAGCATGCCTCACCAACTACCCTCAACTCTAAATTCATGAGCTAACTAAGTTTATCACACTCAGTTAACTATTACAATTTATTTTGAGATTAGATTACATTTTATTGTTCATCTTAATTAAGGGATAACTAAACTATACATGCACCAAATTTATCCCACACCAGTGTAGGTGCTGATAAGACTTGTGGTCCCACACTAGTGTAGGTGCTTAAATTTCTTGTTGAAGTTCAACACACACATGGATTCAAATTTTTATGCAGTCACCAGTTATTTGAGCACCAAGGATGTCATCAAAACTTGGGTGAAAGATCCATCTAAATTCCTCTAGACACCAAAAGATACATATAATACTAAATATCTTATAAAGGTGTTCCAGTGTCTGATTGTATTATGCTGCCAGATATATGGTTAGAAGAGTAATGAAACCTTCCCTGAAGGTTGGATTTATATATTGCATCATATTGTCGATGAGGGGAATGTGTTCAACTTGTCAGATCTATTAGCTCAAAAACTTAAGATCCATGTGACTAATGCAAAGAACCCTCCCAAGGGAAAGGAAGCCAGATTCTATATGTTTTCATCCATGCTAGATGGTATATGTGATCAAAATTGTTTTCTTGGCATGAGTTAGACTTGGACACAAAAAGAGTATGCTATTCATATCTATTACAAGTTGCTTTCAGAGTGTAGTTATTGAGGAGTCATGGAGAATATAGTTGACCACTTCCTCATAGTATTGTACCATATGCTCTTTGAGGTAGAGCCACCTTGCATGTACCGTGAGGCTATGGACTCAGTGGCGGAACTTGCCAATTGGTTTGACCCATATGATGGAACTTACCTCAGGGTATTTGGTTTTCATAAGTCATCACATTTGTTACCAAGGTATGCCACATATAAATTATTCAAGCATGAATTTGCATACTATCTTGCCACATGTTTATCAACAATACTGCAAAGGAAAAATAAATCACCTTGGCCCACTTTTCCTTTTCTGGTGGGATCATATGAAATTAAGAACCTGGAGGTTGTGGAGGTTGAAGATAATGAGTTGGATAAATTTTTGGTACTATGTAGGACCACCCACATGATCTCAGAAGTGTTTGCAAGCAACATTGTGCCAAGATACATTTCAATTGGCCAATTGGGACATACTCTAGAATAGAGGAGGAAAATATTAAAAAAAGTTGTAATTCTTGTAGGTCCTACGCACGAGTAAACCATGCAGGTCCATTGCATGTGAATCCAGAACATGAAGCTACTTCAGGAGCAGGGAAATCATAGAAGTACAACCCACTGAGCATAAAGTAAAAAGGAATGTTGGACACAGTTTAGTAAAGGATCAAAGGGGCAAATTCAAAGCAGATCCAACTATCTTGAAAGCAGTTATGGCATCAGAAAGAAAGAGGAAACATAAGAAGCAAGTGTAAGAAGAAGAACAAAGAAAAAAGGAAGAACATGAGAAGAAATAACGATAAGAAAGGAAAATACAAGGAGAAGAAATGAAAAGAAAAGAAGAAGAAGAAGAAGAAATGTTGAAGAAAGCAGAAGAAGAAGAGGAACAAAATCAACTACAAGAAGAAGAAAGAAAACAATAGTAGGATAAATAACTTGCCCAGGAGAGTGAATACTTGATAGTTATTTAATACATGGAGGTAGATATGGAGACGTAGAATCAAGATGTTGATCTTATGACTTATACAAAACATATCATCACTCAATCTCCCCCTCCTCCTGCCGAAGGGTAAGCTCTAGATGATGAAGAGGAAATTGCTCCTTTTTATGACAGTCCGGTCATGGATATTAGAAAATTAACTTACAATGAAATTTAGAGAAAATTATGCAAGCAAGAAAGAACCATTTTTTGGATGACCTCACACATCCAAATTTCATCAATAAGGAGATGGTGATTGTAATGGAAACCAGAAATAATCCTGAAGCTATTAACACAAATAACTTGGACTTTGTAGGAGATCATAAGGAAAATAAAAATTATTTGATTTTCGAGAATAGACAAATAGTGAATAATTTGGAAGTTGCGAGACACTATATAGAAAAACTCTAGGTAGAAGCTCAAAAGATGGCTCCCACACATGTGTACTTGGAATATATTTAGGAAGTTGTACTTGGTGAAGTACTAGCACTGGGAGAAACCATGAGGAACCTCTATAAGGAGTTGGTCACTGTGCACAAAGAAGTTTTCCCCTTGCATGACATGCATAATAAATCAAGGGAGAATGCAAAATATCTCAAATTCATTCATGCAACTATCACTACAGTGCATGAATGGGGAATAAAGTAAAAAGGTGCACTTCCTAAGTTGGTTAAGAAAACAAGACAACAAGTTGAGTTGGAGAAAGCTGAAGTCAAGATTCTTATACAAAGCAATAAATAACTCAACACTTTCATATACAACATATTGTACTCTTATGCGTGATTGTACATTAGTGTGGATTCTATGGTGAAATATCATAAGGTCCCTTTAGTCGGGACATTCTCAAAAGAAAAACACAGAAATGTGGTTAGACATGAAGTTTCAGAATACTTGGACCATTTGAAGCAGATTGCTACCAAAGAGGACTTGGTAATCAATATACATAACATGAAAAAGTATATTGGTGGCCCTGCCAAGATTAACAACATGTTGTTCTTAGTAAATAAGGAGACACAAATTGGTTCCAAAAATATATACCCAAATGTAATGGAGGCTAGAGTCCGCTTTCAACCTAATCCTTTCACAAATTTTGATGAAATTGTCACACAATACAAATATTGGCACCACTTTGTGATGAAAGGTATACAAGTTGAAGCTGCTAACCTATATTTTATTCAAACTGAAGCTTGATATGTTCACTCTGTCATATTAAGATTGTCTTATTAGCCTCTACCCATTTTTGTCTCATATGTTTTTTTGTAATATTGTATTTGAAATAAATATGTAAGTGAATGACCAAGTGTCAATTGTGGAATGTGAAAGGTCATTAGTTAGTAAAATACAAAATAAGTCAAAGAGTCATGAGGGAAGTTGAAGGGTCAATAAGGGAGATGAATGATCAACTCATATGTTATAAATACATCCTCGTAACTCATGCAAAGGGTTTGGAATCAAAATCTTGGGAGCTTTGTTTGGATCCTTGGCTTATCCTTTTTAACATAAGAGGATTATCTTTCTTTCGAGAAGAAAGTTTTAGTTTCATGTTCCCCTATTGGGGCTAGTGCCTTGTCAATTGTAAATGTATGTTTGGAATTTTCACTCTTTAATAAATCTCAGAGCTGACACATCTTCATACATATGTCTTGGATGTAGTAAGAAATTTTTTGTTATATTTGCGATATGTGTTATTTTATTTATGCTAATTCTTATGAACTATTTCATTTTCTTTAGTATGAATCTTGGTGAATGGGTGTTGTTATGTTATTTCGATCATTTCTTTCTTGTGAAATATTTTGAAGGTTAACTAATGATTCTCTTTTATTACTCATGCATCTCTTTTAAGCTAATTAATATTACATGCTTCTAAGGGGATCACTTATCCTCCATTTGATGTGATGGAACTTATCATGCATTGCACTTGATACTTCACAAATTTCGTAAACTTGTTTCATCGAAGTCATGTATATATCATTCTATGTGTTTATCATAGCCAAGACCTATCATTAAAACCACCACTTTAGAAATAAGCCATATTCTTGTTGGGGCTACTAATACAAATTACATGGGGTATAAATGAGACTTCACATCAGGGAGACCCCCTCCCCTGTTGGCGGCTTACAACACTATCAAATTTTTTTGGTGCTAGAAGGAGGGCTAAATGACAATATGAGCCTACAAAGTCTGGTTGAACATTTATTTTTTTGAAATGCCTTCTTCCCAAATCTTGAACCGAACATGTTTTTATAGAGTTTAAAATCTGAAAGTTCCCTCGGGGATATTCATGACTTGTCAAATTTGAAAGTTGACGGCCAAGGTGGAACAACCATTCTTGAGCACACCTCCTGTTTTCTTAAATTTTTCACTTGTGATGAAATAGATTGTAAGGATACTTCTTACAGGTTGCTCATCCTTACATTCGAAGTGTACGTTAAACAACAGTGTTATACATTTTTGACTGCCTCCATTCACTCTTTTGAACATCTTGTCAAGGAGCTTCATCACACATTTGACATGTATGATTATGAAAGTGTTTAGAAGAAAATCATTCATCTCATAAAATAACCTGATGAATCTTTTCAATATTTTCATGATTGTTTCATTCACTTTTGTTATGAATTTTCTGAGGATGACATAGATTGGAAATTTATGAAAGAGAAGTTTGAATATCTTGTTCATATTTCTTTGAATCCATTTGAATACTAATCTTTTGAAAATATGCCAACTTTTCTTGGTATAAAGCTCTAAAATATACATAAGGAGAAGTTATTGTTCCATATGAATCTTCATCTCCTTCTCATTCTCTGTTAAATCAAATAGATCCATGCACACAAGTTGTAGTTGGAGAACTTGAAAGTCAATATGTTGATCTACCACCATATTCTCCCCCCCCACATATTCAAAATTTGAACACAATTTCTAATTTCAAATCTAATTTAATCAGTGACATTGTTTCTTCTCATTCTCCATCAATTATTTCCTTTTATTCTTATGATCTTGAGATGCCACATCAATATGTTATAATAATTTTTTTCTGAATCTCAAGAGGGTCAAGTTCATGATGCAGTCAATGTTGACCAAGAAACTTGAGATATCCTTCATAATGAATATGTGTGGGATTCAAATTTTGAACAAGATTTTGCGATGGAAGATGATATTCCTTTTAATATTTCAAATTCTTCCTCACCTCTTGCCCTGTATCTAGACATATTCCATGAACCTATCACAACTGTAAAGTGAGTTATTATTAAGGATGTCCATTCTAATTGCAATCAGGAATGGTGGAATGATATTTTTTCATAAAAGTAGGGTGAGGACAAATCCTCCCTTCGGGATCTATCTCATCCTTTATTTTCTCAAGAAAAAAAGAATGGAATATTCAGTTTTCACTTAACCCCTCTCTATGATTCATCAGATCATGAGGATTATCTTCTATCGGATGAAAATCAAAATCTGATCATTTTAGTCTTGATATATTCATCGATTCATCTAGTAATGACAATATATCTTCAATTGTTGATTATTCTAATCCTATGATCTTTAATAATCTATCCTCAAATATCTTGGAACCAAGTCAAGATGTCAAGACACTTCAACCTATGCCAATAGTTATGTCATGTTCTTGCATTGTTGTTAATTTTTCCAAGCATGATTAGATTAATACTCTTCCTTGCAAGAATCCTCATCAGGCAATCAAAAAAGTTGAAAATGAATCTATCTTTCAACCTCAAGATCTTTTTCTTATCTCTTATGATCCTATTTCTCATTGGTTGGAGGAGTCATACTTGGCCAACCCTTTTGCGAAAAACATGTTTTTAACTTTATTTATGTTTTCCAAGTTTGAAAGTCATAATAGATGATTTCATTTGAGAGTCTATCACAATGTGCGTACATACCATGATGCATCAAAAAAATTCTTTGAACATATGTTATTATACTTTTTTTCTTGCGCTTTCTCTCTTTGAGTTTCAGAGCTTTTTGTGCTTTATCTTTCTTGTTATGTGCTTTTATCGTTGATATTTCTTGTCATGGATTCCCTCGGCCATAGAGGTCAAGTAATGCCTCGTTGGCTACACTGGAAGTTTCATTTTACGTAAGCTTGGCCTATCTTCTATTATCTTAGTTAGCACATTTTTTTTTACTTTTGCTTGTTTGCTTTGTCTTTGTTTCGTGCTTTATTTTTGTTTCCATCGCAATAACCTTTACATCATACCTTGTTTTGCTTCTGAAATGAGCATGGTAAATTTTAAAAGGACAACATGCAACTAATAAGGCTTTGATTTTTGTTTATTCCTTCTCTTTTCTTGGTCCCTGTGTTTTTAGTTGATGTTTCTCGAACGGAAAATATGTTATTTCTCATAGAAATTTTTTTGGAATTATGATGCTTGAATCTATAAATATTACCCTCTTATCTAATCAATTTTTATGTTTCATCAATTCTATATTTTCAACTGAGTTGAGTAGAGTAAGGAGGGGAGGAAACGTAAACACGTGGACTATATTTTAGGGGTGCATAACTTTTTTTCTCTAAAGGGACAACCTCTTATGCTTTGAATAAGTCGAGATCCCTCTTCCACCCCATGAAATAAATAAATGTAGATGCACATTTATATAATTTAAAAAATAAATAAAGGGTGAAAGAGGAGAAAGGATTGATGTGCAGGGAGGTGAAGCAAAAAACTCCGTCGAGGTACTATCCAAGCTCTCTGAAAGCAGAGAAATGTTTGTGTCCCTGAAGTGAATCCATCGAGGTACTGTCTAGGCCTGCTGACAGCGGATCAACACCAAAAATGAAAAGAAATGCTCTGATAATACTTCCCACTTGTGTATCTATATACTCCTTATCCCCAATCAAAAAAACTAAGTTGGACTTTCTTTTGTTAGTGTGTTGTCGATGAAAAGAATGAAGGGACTATATATTTAACTTGAGCAAAGTAAAGAAGTTGAAAAAATAAATGAAATTAAAAATACTTCTTAAAGATATAGACCTGGTTTATAGAGCTATACCCATACAGAGAGTTATATTTCTACCATTCTGTCACCAAGTGTTATAGTTGCTACAAATACCTCCAGAATGTTTCCCTAGCCTTGATTTTGGAGCCTACCTTCTGTTCATAGGAACCTATTTTTCACTATCGTCAAGTTTTCCCTTTCATTTTGAAGACTCATCTTTGCATGCAATGCTTTTGATGACTTGATTAGCTTGTATTTATGATGAATAATTTTTATCGATGATAATTAAACATATTTTAAACAAAAGCCTTTTCCTTCCCCGATCTTGCACTAATTGTTAGTATTCCCTCTTCAAACTGCTAAGGTACATTGGTTTATTGTGATTTGGTTTAGCTGGCATAATATGCCATTGAAGGAAAGAAATCAAATATGAATAGCAAGATGGTAGACTACAAATATTATCCCTATGAATAAGAGCAACATGGTGTTGGGCACTATTCTAACTTGGAAGACACACTGAGAAGTGTGAAGGAAGAAATAAGGAGTTGTAAAGTAGATAATGACAGAATCATACAGGCATAGGAAAAGCAAGTAGAATTCAATGTGGTAATCCTTCAATTTTTTTCATATTTACAGTGACAAGGGCCACCTCGGATCAACATGCCACTTCAGATCAACTATGGATAGGAGGATGGGACTCATGAGGCATATGGCAGTAGGTCTTCTGGTGGTCGTAGGTTAGATAGAGATGAATCAATTAAAGATGACAGGTTTTTGGACACTCTGGATAGGAGAGGTGACAGACACAAGTACTATTCTAGTTCTAGTTCTAGTTCTGACAGGAATTATGATCATCATCATTATCATCCTTACAACAGGAGTGATAGGGGATATTTTTTGGATGAGTTTGAGAAATAAAAACCACCTAAATTTGACAGAGAGATGGAGAAAACAAAGGATGTAGAGGCATGGTTTCTTGGTATGGGGAAGTTCTTTAGCTACCATGATTACTCAAAAAACATGAAAGGAAAAATAACTAGATTTAGCCTTAGAGGTAAAGAAAATATTTGGTGGGAAGATGTGAAGAACATTAGAGATATTTATGAGGAGGAGCTGAATTGGAGTGAGTTCGAAAGACTATTCTGGAAGAAGTATCTATCTCAGAGATACTACGATGACAGGGAAAAAAAAATTTATGAGCTAAAGATGGGATCTATGACTGATGAGGAGTACACCAGCAGGTTCTTAGAATTATTGAGATACGTGCCCTACCTCAAGGGGGAGAAGGCAAAGATTAAAATATTCATCAGTGGGTTTCTGATAAAATTCAAAGACAAGATTGAGTTTCATAAGCCAAAATTGTTTCAATGAGAAATAAAATTAGATATCTGAGACTAAGCTGGATTGGAAAGGAAATGCAAGGAATAAAGGAAAATGGGACAAGAAGCAAGTAAGACCTCAGGATACATGTAACAAAGAGAATGTTGTACCACCTAAGAAATTCAAGACATCTGGAAAAGGACAGGGACTTTGGTTTGAGGAGCAGAATAAGAACGAAAATAGGGATCCCGTGTTGTCTTGGACTTGTGGAAGAGATCATCGTAGGAGAGATTTTCAACAGCATAAGGGTGATGTACCACATATATAGTGCATAGGAGGCACAGTCAGTGGGAGATGTTGGACATAGTATTTCCAGGATCTATGCAGTGCTAGATAACAAGCAAGCAAATCACCAGGTGTCTATTATCGAGATGGACAGTAAGCTTTGTGATTAAGTTATTTCTATTTTGATTGACCCTGGATATAATTATATTTATGTTAATCCTAACGTGGTGTATAAGTGAAGTTTAAATAAATAAGTGCATGCAAAGTCTTGGTTAGTGTAGTTGGCTACAGGTACTAAGAAGAGAGTTCACCATTGGGTAAGATCTTGTGCATTTGAATTGAATGGTATGTCTACATTAGTGTGTTTGAAATTATTTACATTGGGATTGGATAGAATTATTTTGGGTGTAGACTGGTTGTGTCTTCATAGGACCAAGGTGGATTGTTATGACAATTATATTGAGTTCTTGGATGAAGATGGGGAACAAAGAGTCTTGTGAGGTAAGAAGAAAGCAACATCAGTTAGAATGGTTACAACTATGTAGGCCAAGCGCAGTCACAGAAAAGGGGGTGTGTTATTTGTTGTACACATTTCTAGTGACAAAGGTAAGGAAATTGAGGATGTAGATGTTTTGAGAAGGTACCCAATTATACAATAGTTTTAGGATGCATTTCCCACAAATATTTCAGGGTTTCCACCTCACAAGGAAGTAGACTTTTCTATTGAGTTGGTACTAGGGGAAGCGCCAACATCTAAGGCATCTTACAGGATGAGCACACTAGAGTTTGTAGACTTGAAGTTGCACTTGAAGGAAATGCTAGAAAATGGATACATTAGGACAAGTGTATCACCATGGGGCACACCGGTATTTTTTGTGAATAAGAAAGATGGTACTCTCATACTATGCATTGATTACATACATTTTAACAAAGAGAGTATCAAGAATAGGTATCTGTTGTCGAGGATTGATGAATTTTTCAATCAGTTGAAGGGAGCAACAGTGTTATCAAATACTGATTTGAGATCCGGATATCATGAGGTACACATTAAGGAAGAGGAAATTTACAAGACAGCCTTCCTGAACAAATATGGGCATTATGAGTTTGTTTTAGTTCCTTTCGGTTTGACTAATGCTCCAGGTACCTTTATGTGCTTGATGAATAGTGTGTTGCATCCTTTTCTGGACAAGATTGTTATCATTTTCATTGATGATGTATTAGTATATTATAATAATGAAGAAGATCATGCCGAACATTTAGTGGTATTGTTGAGATTATTGAGGGAGCATCAGTTGTATGCTAACCTCAACAAATGTAATTTATTTCAGACTAAGGTACATCACTTGGGACATGTTGTCTCCAAGGAGAGCATAGCGGTGGATCCAAAAAAGGTAAAAGCTATCATGGAGTGGGAAGCTCCTAGAAATGTAGACGAGGTGAGATCCTTCATTGGATTGGAAAGTTATTGCAGGAGGTTCATCTGGAACTTCTCACAAATTTCTTATCCTATTACATCATTTTAGAGGAAAGGTAAGAATTTTGAATGGACAAAGGAATATGAGGTCAATTTTGAGTAGCGTAAGAAGTTGTTGACACATGATCCAGTGTTAAAGATCATAGATCCGTACAAAGAGTTTGTAGTATGTTCAAATTCTTGCAAGAGAGGACTTGGTGGAGTCCTTATGCATGAAGGAAAAGTGGTATGCTATGATTCACAGAAATTGAATGAGCACGAACAGAACTATACGGTGCATAATATTGAGCAAGAAAAAATCATATATGCATTGAAGATGTGGAGGCACTATCTTCTTGGAATGAGTTTTGTATTGATGAGTGATCACGATGGATTAAGGTATCTATTTGATCAACCGAATCTGAATGCCAGGAAATCCATATGGTTGGTCACAATTAGTGAGTTTGGCTTCAAGATTAGGTATATCAAAGGTAAATAGAACAAGGTCGCAGATGCTCTCAGTAGGAGAATACAGGTAAATCACATAAAAACTATGAACTCTTATGGGGTGAATTTAAAGGATAGGATCTTGCAGGCAAGTTAGCATGATGACAGGTATATGGATATTGTACGTAGGTTGCATCAGAGTGTAGGTACAAGTACAGGTACATGTAGTGGTATAGGTATAGGTACAGGTAGCGGTACATGTATAAGTACAGGTTTATGTGTACAACATGTGGACTATCGTCTCACGGTAGATGGATTGGTTAGGTTTAGAGATAGGATATATGTACCAGACAAAATTGACCTCAAGAAGGTGATCTTGGGGGAGCTTCATGCGAAACCATATTAAGGTCACCCAGACTATCATAAGACATTGACCGCAGTAAATAAGTTTTATTATTGGTCGAATTTAAGGAGAGACGTAACATATTTTGTGGCTAGGTGCTTGGATTTTCAAGAGGTTAAGGAAGAGTGTGAGCATCCATGTGGAATATTACAACTACTTGTGATTCCAAAATGAAAATGGGAGGTAATTTCCATGGAATTTATCACAGGTTTTCCGTGGACAGTGAGACAACAAGTTCCATCATGGTTGTTGTGGACAGGTTGGAAAAGGTAGCACACTTCATTCTAGTGAAGTATACATTCTTAGCTAGCGATGTAGCACATGTGTTCATCAGGGATGTGGTCATATTACATGGTGTTCCATAGAATATTTTGTCATCCAGTGATGCGAAGTTCAATTTCAAGTTTTGGAAGGATATGTTTGCAGGTTTGGGAATAAAGTTTTCCTTCAACACAACTTATCATCCATAGATAGATGGACAAACAGAGAGGGTCAATAGGATATTGGAGGATATGTTGAGGATGTATGTGATGCATCAATAATGAAAGTGGTAAGAGTATCTTCCACTGGTAGATTTAACTTACAACAATGGGTATCAAGAATAATTGAGGATGAGTCCATATGAGGCATTGTATGGGTAGAGTTGCAATACTCCCATTAGTTGGAGTGATCCACATAACAAGGTGTTGATTGGACCATACATTTTGGTAGATATGGAACATGATATGCATGTAATAAAGAATAATTTGAAAGCATCATAGGATAGGTAAAATATTTATGTAGACTGGAACATGTTTTTTAAGGATTTTTAGGTTTGGGAACATGTGTACTTTTGCATCAAGCCCAATAATATCTCCTTGTGGATTGGATCGTGTGCCAAGCTGGCACCTCGGTTTTGTGGAACTTTCATTATTCTAGAGAGGATTGGGCCAGTAGAAAATTGACTTGCAGTGCCTCCGATAATGAAATTCCACGATGTTTTCCATGTGTCATTGCTTAAGAAACATGTTAAAGATGTTGATCATGTGATTGAATGGTTTGTATTGTAGGTGGAGCCAAAAGAAGGATTCCAGCCAAAGCCTCAGTGCATTTTGTAGAGAAAGAATCTTATGCTCTGAAATCGAGCAATCGAGCAACTTAAAGTGTAATGGAAGCATTTTGGGCCTGATGGAGCTACATGGGAGATGTCGGATTAGATGCAGGCCATGTATCCTTCCTTATTAGTTGGTTGAGCAGATTTTTTGGTATATGTTGGTATGTTGTTTTGGTATATGAAAATATGTATATGGATGTAAATACTACCATGAGCTATGTTATAAATCTCTAATAAGTGGTATGGGTGTCATGTCATTATGATGTTATGTTTTCATGTTGGTTTGCTTCTCAACGGGTCGATCATTATAAAGCTCCATCAGCGATATTTTTTTCTTACAACAGTATTGTTGGTTGTAGGCATCGTTGAACACCGAGGATGGTGTTCCCCCAAGGGGGAGGGTTCTGTAATAGCCTTGGTGCAAATTCCATGTAATAAAAATTAATAAAGGAAAAATAATAACCAAGGTCATGGGACACATATTCCAAGCTGAATGGTGGGAATCCTATTGCAGGTGTTCATATGGTTTATTATGGCTATGGAAATTGGCAAAGGAAATGGCTAAGCTTTGGAAAGGAAAAGTGGCATTTATTAGCAATTATTTATGAAAATAATGGAAAATATGAGAAAAGGGAGGTGAAAGTTTATAGGTTGCATGTGAGGAGGAAAATGAAGGAAAATAATGTAAAATGAAGAAAATATAGGCCTAATTAATAAAAATCTTTTGAGGATCAATTCATGGATTTTGTTCAATGCAGTTTTGGAGCTCTCATTATTCTCTCTCTCTCTCTCTCATACTCTTGGATACTTAGAGTTTTCTTGGTGCACTCTTGGAGAGTGTGGCATACTTGGAGATTTGGAGCAAGAAGGAAAATAACTATAAGGAAAGCACAAGAGGACATCGGGATCAATAGCTACAATGGGTTTTGATTGCAGGTACCAAGTTGCATGTATGTTTTCTTCACTAGTTTTGGCATGCATGGTGTATGCATGTGGTTTCTTGGTCATGATATGTCATTGGCAGGGAGGATTGCCTAGATTCAAAGTGTATTTGCCTAGCCTTTCCATGTCATGGATAACCATGGTGTTGTGGGTTCATTTGATTGTTTGTTTTTCTGGTTGGTTCTCATGTTCCTTTGGTTGTGAGTTGAGTTACTAGTTCCCAAAGCCTTGGTTGGATAAATGCTCTTGTAATAGCCTTGGTGAAAATTCCATGTAATAAAAGTTAAAATTAATAACAAAAGTTGATGGGACACTTATTCCAAGCTGAATGTTGGTCAAAAAATCCTAGTGGGTGTTCATTTCAGTTAATGTGGCTAAGGAAATTGGAAAAGGAAAAGGTAAAGTATTTTGAAAGAAAAAATGGAATTTTTGGCACATTTATTTATGAAATAATGGAAATTAGGAGAAAAGGGAGATGAAAGGTCGCAGGATGCATGTGAGGAGGAAAATAAAGGGGAATAATGGAAAATGAATAAAATAGAGACCTCATCAATAAAAAGGCTTCTCACGATCAGTTGGTACCTTTTGACAGTTTAGTTTTGGAGCTCTCTGATTATTCTCTCTCTCTCTCTCTCACACACTCTTGGACACTTAGAATTTTCTTGGAGCACTTTGGTATTGGATTAAGAAAGGAAAAGAAGGAAATAGGAAGGAAGTAACAAGCAAGGAAGGGCAGGATCAAGCGACTACAACAAGGTTCTTTTCAGGTATCGATTCACATGTGTGATTTCCTTGCTATACTTGGCATGAATGGTATTGCATGTGGTTCTTTTCTGTCATGACATGGGTTTTTCTAGTTCTGATGGTGTTTACAGCCTAGCCTTTCCATTTCTAGATAGCCATGATATGATGGGGTTCTCATGTTTTGGTTGAGCTGGATTTCTAGATGGATTCGAAGTTGAGTAAGGTGGATCTCTGAAATGATATAACATATGGCCTAGTAACCCTTGAACCAGACTATGGGTTGTGGTAAAACTGGATAGTGTGTTGCATCAATGGGCCTAGGAATCCTCGACCGATGAATAGAAGGACATACAGTAAATCATAGAGGTGGTTTTCTCTCCATTAGGCCCAGGAATCCCTGGTTGGGATATATGGTAAAGCCTGAAGAGTGTGTCTCAGCTTAGGGGCTAGTCATCCCTGGATAGAACGTTGGATTTCGGTAAATACTGAGAGACCAAGAGACAAGAAAATTCCTCACAATGTAGAAGGAGAAATTTGGTGGCATCCATGTTTTTTTTTTACCTAATGATTGGGTGGAGATCATGGTAAAGCCTCTTATGACATTTTTATTGTTTTGACCTAGTGATCTGGTGTGGATTATGGTAAAGCTTAATTTCTATTGATGAGGGTGTGGTGGTGTAGCCTATAGATGCCCTGGTTGTTTCTTTCAATTTGAGTCCCACATGCATGCTTGGAATATGGCACGAGGGTGATTGGGTGAAGAGAGATTTGGCTCAGCCAATCTATGGTCAAGTGGAACATGGAATTCCCATCATGGGTTGGTTTTTTCAATAATCAATAAGAGGCTTTATCCTTGAAATATTATGTGTAAATTTACTGGTTTATATGTGGATTCTATGGCTGATTTATCCTTGATATTTCTATTGTTATTATGCTAGTTATAAGCATGTATTATGTTATTGATGATGTATGGATCTCCTCATGTTTTTATTTGTAAATGAATAATCAATGTATCTATGGCCTAATAGATGTTAATGCAACTAATTATGTAAGGGAACAATGCTTCTTACGATTCTCAGATAAGTATGAGACCCCTATGCTCATATATGTTGTTTACACCTGTAGATTACATATTTGTGACATGTTTGACAAAATTACTGTCATGGCTAGTAGGGGTTCAGTGTAGGCCTTGTCATGATTTTGCAAATACATCATTTTTTTGTTGTTTTATTTCATTTATGAACTTGTCATTGAGTTTTTGGTAGTGACCTGAGCTATGGGCCTGAAAAAGTGCCTTAAATCCCACAGACACAGGCATGAGTCTAGAAAATTTAGTCCTTGTACACATGCATTCCTATGTCATGGGAGCATCCAGGGCTTCCCAAATGCACCCATTCTTATACTATGGGAGAATCCAGCGGCTGAGTGGGTTAAAAAATTAGTGGGACCTAGGGGCTAGTTACTTGAGTGGTTGGGATGGTTCCTAGGAGCCTTGTTGTTAATGTGGAATGTTTGTATGATGTGTTTCCATCGATTCCACTTCCTTAAGGTCACCTAGGAGGTTTAATATGATCATAGTATCCTCTTGTCACATGTTTACCCCGGTTGGCCAGTTACTTGGGTAGATATGGGAGGAGGGTGTTACAAAGTGGTATCAGAACATGGTTCACCCCTTGGACTGGATGGGTGGTGTGTGTTGGTCACACATTCATGTTAGTTGCACATGTGTTTTCATCCTTGTGGAATATATGGTGTCAATCATGATTGTAATGTGGTCGCCATGTGAAAGAGGATGTTGTTTTTGTGAAATGTGTCGTCATGAGTGTATGATTGGTCATGAACTACTGTGTGTTTCAGTGCTTACATGTTGATAGTGTACATCGGTATGGTTGATGTTGTCATGCATGAGGTCATAGTATGTGAGTTCATAGTATGTGTAGTGATATGATCATGTAGTGATTACTGGACATTAACTATAATGATGTGTATGCATTGGTACATTTATTTGTTACATGTATATATGTTATTATGATTATGTTTATACATGTATTACGCTGATTTGGATGATTTTGTAGATGAAATATCCTCCCAAAATTATACTAAGGTACGTTGGTTTAATATGATTTGGTTTAGCTGACATATTATGCCCTACAGGAAAGAGATCAAAATGAATAACAAGACGGTAGACTACAAAGACTCTCCTTATGAATCAAATGAGTAGTGTGGTGGGCATTCTTCTGATTTGGAAGACACATTGAGAAGCTTGAATGAATAAATAAGGAGTTATAAGGAATTGAATGATAGGATCATACAGGAACAAGAGAAACAAGTAGAGGTTAATGCAATATTTCTTCAGAGATTGTCAAACTTTGCAGCGGCAAGGGCCCACTTCAAATCAGTTATGGGCAGGTGGACATAACTAATGGGGCATGTGGAAGTATGTATCCTGGTAGACACAGGTTGGATAAAGCCAACACAATGACAAATGACAGGCTGTTGGACACTCCGGATAGGAGGGGTTATGAATACAAGTACTATTCTAGTTCTAGTTCATATAGACATCATGATTGCCATTGTTATCATCCTTATAGGAGGAGTGACAGGGGATAATTTCCGGATGAATTTAAGAAAGTGAAGCCACCTAATTTTGATGGGGACTTGAAGAAACCAAAAGTTGCAGAGGCTTGGATACTTGGGATAAATAAATTCTTTGAGTTTCATGAGTACACAGATAATATGAAGGCCAAAATTATTATCTTCAGCGTGAAAGGTGAATCATACATTTGGTGGGAATATGTGAAGCGGGTCAGAGACATTTGGACAACAAAATTGAGTTGGCATGAGTTCAAGAGGCTTTTCAGGAAGAATTTCTTGTCATAAAGGTACTACGATATTAAGGAAAAATAATTTTATGAGCTAAATATGGGATCAATGATCGATGAAGAGTACACGAATAAATTCCTGGATCTATTGAGGTATGTACCGTATCTTGAAGATGAGATGGCTAAATTTCAACAATTTTTCAGTGGTTTTCCATTAGCATTTAGAGATAGGATTGAGTATGATTAGCCTCGGTTACTTGAGTAAGTCACTGGGAAATTTAATCATTGCTATGAACAATAAAAGCGTAAGAATGAATCTCAACAAGGATGGAAAGGGAAAGACAAAGAAAAAAGAAAAATGGCAGCCAAAAATAGAAAGACCTAAAAATGAAGAGGAGAAGGAGAATGTGGCACCATAAAATAACTTCAATGCAACTAGACAGGGACATGGTTCACAACAACAACATAGAGCTGATGGTACTGGATGTTTGGAGCATTGGACATGCAATAAGGAACACCTAAAGAGAGATTGTCCATAGAATCAAGGTGGTAGGCCTCACATATATAATGCATAGGAGGTGCAAACTATTGGGGATGTTGGGTAGAGAATTCCTCATATTTATGCATCCATGGAAAAGAGGCAAGAAATGTAACAACCCTAGTGAAAATACCATGTAATAAAGTTAAAATAATGACCATAGTTGATGGGACGCTTATTCCAAGCTTAATGTTGGGCAAAACATCCTGGCGGGTGTTCATTTCGGTTATTATGGCTAAAGGAAATTGAAAAAGGCAATGGAAAAGGCATTGGAAAGGCATGCGAAATTAATTGGCATTTTATTTATGAAAATAAAGGAAAATAAGAGAAAAAGAAGGTGAAAGGTCACAAGTTGCACATGAGGAATAAATGAAGGAAAATAATGGAAAATGAAGAAAATAGTGGCCTCATCAATAAAAAGGCTTATGATGATCAATTGGAAAGATTTTTCTCACACTTATGGATCTCATTCTCTCTCTCTCTCTCTCTCTCTCTCTCTCTCTCATACTCTTGGAAACTTAGAGTTTTCTTGGAGAACTTTGGCATTGGAGCAAGAAAGACAGAAGAAGGAAGGAGCAAGCATGGAAGAGCGGGATCATGCAACTACAACAAGATTCTTTGCAGGTATTTATTTTCATGTGTGATTTCCTTGCTAAATATAGAATGCATGGTATTGCATGTGGTTCTTTTCTATCATGGCATGAATTTTTCTAGGTGTGAAATTTTTTTCCATCCTAGCCTTACCATTTCTAGATAACCTTGATGAGATGGGTTCTCATACTTTGGTTGAGATGGATTGCCAGATCAATTCAAAGCTGAGTGAGGTGGATATTCAAATTGATATAACACATGGTCTAGTAACCCTTGAACCAGACTATGGGTTATGGTAAAGAAGAATAGTGTGTTTCCTTAGTGGGCCTACGAATACTCGACCTGTGAATGGAGGGATATATGGTAGATCCTAGAGGTGGTTTGCCTCAGTTTAGTTCCTAGTGTTATTGGTTTGGATTGCAGTAAATCCTGAGAGGTGGGTGATCTCCATTGGGCCTAGTAGTCCCGGGATGGGATGTACAATAAATCCTGGAGAGCATGTCTCGGTTTAGCACCTATTGATCCCTGATTTAGAATATGGATTATGATAAAGCCTGAGAGACTAGGAGGCACTAAAATTCCTCATGGTGTAGGAGGAGAACTCTGGTAGCATTCATGCTTGTTTGGTTATTTTGGTTGGTTATGATTCCCACATTCATACTTGGAATATGGCACGAGGGTGATTGGATGAAGAGAGATTTGGCTTATCCAATCTATGGTCAGGTGGAATGTGGAAGTCCCATCTTCGGTCGATTTTTACATGCATTAAGGAATATCTCATTCCTTTGGTATTTTATGTATAAATATACTATTTTATATGTGGATTCTATTGTTGTTGTATCCATGATATTTCCGTTGTTATTATGTTGGTTATAAGCATGTATTTTATAAGTGATGGTATATGGCTCTCTCCATGTTTTAACTTGTAAATGAATGCAATTGTATCTATGGTAAAATATATTGTATTGAAGCTAATTATTTAAGGGATCAATGCTTCATAGAAATTCTCATATAAGTATGAGACCCCTACGCTCAGATTTGTTGTTTACACCTGTAGTTTCAATGTTTGTGACATGTTTTACAAAATTCCTGTCATGGATAGGAGGGGTCTAGATGAGTTCTTATTGATGTGATTTATTATATATCATTGTCTTGTTTTTATTTATCTTCTATGAAATTTTTATGAATTTCTTGGCAGAGCACTGGGTTCTGGGCCTGAAAATGTGGCTCAAATCCTGGGAACGCTGGCAAAAAACTGAGAATTGGGGCCCTTGACGCTCACATGCAGTGTTATTCTTGCATCTATAGGCTCCTGGACACTGGCTTGCAATCCCATGCCTGTGTCTATGGGTCAAAGAGGTCAAAAGGTCAGTATGACCTAGGGTAAGAGGCTTGAATGGTTGGGTCACATCCTGGGGGTGTTGTTGTTGTTGTTGTACAAGGTCTGTATCTTATGTTCCATCAGTTCCACTTCCTTAAGGACACCTAGAAGGTTGAATATCATTATAATAGCCTCTCGTCGCATGTGGTTACCCCGGTTGGCCGGTTACTTGGGTAGATGTGGGATGAGGGTGTTACAAAGTGGTATGAGAGCATGGTTCAACCCTCAGAATGGATGGGAAGTGTGTTGATTATGCATTTATGTTGGTTTCATATGTGTTTAGTACGATTCTGGTCTATATGTGCATGTTGAATTTGCATGGAGTTGATCATGGTTGTAATGATGTCGTCATGTGAAGGTTGATGGTGTTGTTGTAGGATGTGTCATCACGAGTATATGGTCATATATGCATTTTTTATGCATCTCAATGTCTATATGTGTTATGGATGTATTGTCACTATGAAGGTTGTTATGCATAAGGTCATTATATGTAATTAAGTCAGCATGATGATATTGGTATGTTATGATGCTAATGTGTTGGCTAATATAAAGAAGGAGATGCAGATCATAAAGTGACGTTGCAATAATGGACTTTGGGGTAAGAGCAGATTGCCATACAAGTTTGCATGCTTACTGTGCAGGTATGTGATTCATGGTTGTTGTAAGCATTAGGTTTACTTATATTTTTTTCGTTCTATTATTATTATGGTTACATGTATGATAAATGTTGGTTGATCAGCGTATTCATATGCATTATGGTTATGTGTATGCCTCTCATTCTATTGATGTTATGATATATGTTAGTTGACTAGTGTGATAATACGTACATGCGTTGGTTAGTATGGCATGGTATTAACTAATCATTATGTTATATGTTGTTAATGAATATTTTATATTTTAACTTGTATCTAGCTCGATGATTATGTTATATGTTGTTGATGAGCATGTTATATGTTAACTTATTGTTGTTACATGTTAGTTAACTTGATGATTAGGGTTAAACCATTAATATCTTGATGGTATATGTATCATGCTAAATTGGATTGGCCTATGCAGATGGTTATGGTTATGACATTAAGGTATCATTATATTATGGCATACTAATCTAGATTGAATATACCTATGTGATTGTTATGCAAGAAAGATAATTGTTTATGATCCTATGATGTGAACGTGTTAACTAGTTACTATTATGGATATCATGACCTCATTTATGATTGAGCTGATACGTTGTGAAGTATATCATGCTAATATATATTGATTTCGCATATAAGGTATCCTCCCCTGAGATACACTAAGGTATGAGATTTCTTATGCTGTCTACTTTGTACTTGAATGTTTGATTGTGTCATCTACTTGGTGCTTGAGTGTTGGTGTCTATTATGTTGTCTATTTATTGTTGAATGTTTTATTAATCACATGATATGAGTATGTGTCTATAATATTGCATGAAGTAATGATATTATTTTAATATGGTTGTACTAACTCACTATGTGTTGTGATAGTTGAGGTGTACTTGAGTATAAGTAGGTGATAGTTGTAGTATTATGATTCTGACTATTAGTTGATTATGACATGGTTGTTGGTCTTGGAAGAGGTTGATTTTAGTTAATAGATATGTTGTCTTGGCATTTGGAACATGTGATTGACATGTGTGAATAGTTGCAGGAAACATGCTTGATATTAGTGTGACAAGGTAATAATTGATATGTTTACATAACTAATAGATGGGTGATGTGATAGTGTACAGTAAGACTCAATTGCAACAAGGTAAAATCTTAAAAGAAAGGAATTGGTCCATAATTCCTTGGGTTAGGTTTGGAAATCCTAATTCCAAACAAACAAGTGCCTTGCACACATGAAGTCTTCTTAACCCTAATCTTGTCTGGCGTTATGTGGATATATGTTATATTCATGAACATGTATTTGAAAATTATATTATAAATTTTCTAGTAATAGCTAGGTCCGTCAAGGGAATTGGAGTCCCTTAAGATATGATATATGTATGCATTTAGATACATGACAATGTGCCTAGAATAACAAGGTAAGGTAACTAGTATATTGTTATATTTATTTATGCGCTGAAATTTATGCGGTTATGGTAGTATGATGTGGGAGATGCATGGCAAAAGAGACTGCCATGAAATCATGAAGAAGGCTCACGTTAAGCTTTCCTTGGAAGAACTAGGGACCCATGGGGATTGAGCCATGGTGTTTGTTTCCAATCTTATGATTTTGGTCTCTTGTGGTTTGTTGCATTTGATTTTCAGTCTTGATTATGTCTAGTGCATGGCCATGCCAATTTGTCGCGGTGTTGTATTTATTTTGGTTTTCATGGTCTTCTTCTTGTTTGTTATTGTTCTTGTCTTTTTTTTTTTAAGTCTTGGGAATTGTTTTGGGAAATATAAAATTTTATGGAGCTTTGGGAGAGCTTAATGGAACCAACATGTAATGAAAGACTTGAATGAAGCTCGGTGCATGAGTAAGCACAACGAAAGGTAAGAATATGACAGTCGGTTGGACTAGTCGGTTCCATTGTGGTAAATTGATGATGGAAGAGAAGTCATGAGAAAGGTAATCAGGAGAGGTGAAGTAAAGAGATTTGAGGTGTTAGATTCCTTAACTAAGTTGGGAATTGTGGTTCTCAAAGTGGTGCATGTTGTGTGAAGATAAAGGAAGTTCTCTTAACCTAGACCTAATGCTATCTGGTAATTATTTTGTGATCATGATTATGCTGATATATATATATATCTGTATGTATGTATGTCGTGTCTAACAGGGTCATCATGGAGCATGATTGTTTAAATGCTAATGTTTATATGTATATATGTGTGTATGTATGTCATTTTATGATAGAATTAGGATTGTTTTATGCTAATGATTATATATATGTATGTATCTATGTATCTATGTCATTGTATGGCAGGGTTTTCAAGGATAATTCTTGTGGAGGAATGATTGCTTATGCAGGTGACTGACATGAAGAGGTTCTTGGTCGTATGAGGAATCAAGTGGGAAGAGTAACTCTAACAGATCTAGGAGGTCAATATCATGTGGACATGAATTTATATTATATTCTTTTACTATGCCTATGTTTATGTTATGGATAGGTAATGTTGATGGGTACATCAATGAAGTGAAAGTAGTGTGATCTGCGACATGCTAGGATAACCATGGATAGTGAAAAGACACTAGAAGCAAGGTTTTTTATGGGGTTAGTGTGTGGTCTATGGATGTGCAGTAATATTTTTGTGTATATGTTGCACATGTTGTGTATTTAGTGATTGTACTATGGTGATGTGTACATGTAACATATGTAGTATTGTGTACATATGATGTTGTATGTCTATTGTATATATGGTGTTGTGTGTATATTTCATATGCAGTGCTAGGTATATATGGTGCTATGTACATGTTGGATATGTGGTGTTGTGTACATATCGTACTGTGTGTGTTTTGGATATGCGATGTTGTGTGCATATGGTGATGTGCACATGTTGGATATGCGGTGTTGTGTACGTATGGTGCTATGTACATGTTGTATATGCAGTGCTATGTACATATGGTGTTGCGTGTGTGTTTTACATATGGTGCTATGTACATATGGTGTTGTGTGGATGATTATACATGTGGTGTTATGTGTATGTGGTGTCGTGTACATGTTGTACATGTGGTGTCGTGTACATGTCGTGCATGTGGCACTGTGTACATGTGGTTTCGTGTACATGTCATGCATGTGGTATTGTGTACACATTGTACATGTGGTGCAGTGTACATTTGGCATTGTGTGTGCGTTGTGCAGGTGGCACCATGTACATGTGATTTTTTTCAAGTAGTGTTGAGTAAAAGTGGTACTATGTACATGTTGTTCATATGGTATTGGTATATGTGTGGTATTGTGTGCATGTCATACATGTTGTGTTGTGGGCATGCAGTACTATGTATGTGCATGGTGTAGTCATGGTATCGTGACATGTGTATTTGTTGTGTGGTACTATGTATATGTATATGTATTGTATTTTTTTGTACACCAAATGTAGGTGTATCTGTTGTGTTGTATTAATGTACACTGGGTGTAGGTGTATGTGTTGTATGCTAGTGTAGGTGCATGTATTGTGCTGTATTTCACACTGGGTGTAGGTGTATGTGACATATGCCGGTGTGGGTGTATGTATTGTGTGGTGTTGTACACCTTGTGTGGATGTACGTATTGTCCACTATGTGTATATGTACGTTTTTTAAGAGAAGAAACCGATCTAGTATCTGTACAAAATAACGAAGGCAGAAGTAAGGACCAATGAAGGATAAGTATCAGTATTTTATTTTAGTTTTATTATGCATGTGATTTATGCTTCTGTCTATAATTATTATGATGTTATCTATGATTCTGGTTTATGATGGGTACATGTGATTTACAATTTTAACCTATGATGGTTGTTTTTTGAGCTAACCTGATGTGATATGTTTATACATGATGATTTGATCAAACAACTAGTTTTACTTATTGTGACAAGACATAAATAGGATTGAAAGTGTACCTTATCGATGAGCTACCAATGAGGTATGATGTGAAATTATTTCAATTTATTTTGAATCTAATGGTAGTTATGTGCTTGGTACAGGAAGTGCGGAAATGCTTAGTTCGGTGGTTGAAACTGAATGCAATCATTAGCATCAACAACAAAAGGAATTGGAACATGCATCAGTATGTTGGTAAAGCACTTCAGGAGCAGGGCCATTGTGGGATATTGGTACCCAATAATGTCCATTGATTTCCATGAGCATGATATGACCGGTATGATGGTTTAGAGGTGGGTATATGCCTTGGTTGTTTGACCTTCTGATGCGAGGAAGCCTTGCTAGGGGATGGATTGCCCGAGATGGAGGTGACGATGAAACTTGGAAGGTGTGCGACTGCACGGAAGAGGGTGACTGGATTTCTCGAGGGACTGCCTAGCAGAGAAGTGAAGGTCGAGGATGGATTTTATTTGGTCATTAGAATTACCATATGGAAACATATGCACATTAGGAGTGTGCCCTGGAACAATGAGCTGGTAACTGTTCACTGAGAGGGCGAATGTCGTAGGATTGTAGCGATGGAAATTGGATGAAACTTTGACTTTTGCAATGGATTCTGGACTTCTTGGGAAGGAGGTGAATCATGTTATTACTTTGAGGTTGAAGGTGTGAGCCTATGGATTCCCTTGTTGTTGATACAGGCAACATATCCTTCTATTTTCTAGTTGATAAAATGTGCATATTTGTATATGTGTATATTATTTTAAATACCATCACGAGCTATGTTATAAAGCTCTAGTACATGGTATGATTGTCATGATGGTTTTGTCTTTTGAGAAGGTTATTCAATGTAAATAATACAATGATATAAGTTTTAAAACTCCATGGGTAGTATGTTTTCTTTTCAGCGGTTTTTCTGAGGTATATGTGTGGTTGAACACTGAGGACGGTGTCCCCCAAGGGGGATGGTTTGTAACAACCTTGGTGAAAATTCCATGTAATAAAGTTAAAATAATAACCATGGTTGATGGGACACTTATTCCAAGCTAAATGTTGGGAAAAACATCCTATTAGGTGTTCATTTCGGTTATTATGGCTAAAGGAAATTGTCAAAGGCATTGGAAAGGCATGGGGTATTAATTGAAATTATATTTATGAAAATAATGGAAAATAGGAGAAAAGGAAGGTGAAAAGTCATAGGCTACAGTTGAGGAGGAAAATGAAGGAAAATAATGGAAAATTTAAAAAATAGAGGCCTCATCAATAAAAAGGATTCTGGGGATCAGTTGGTAAGCTTTTTCTCACACTTATGGCTCTCATTCTATTCTCTCTCTCTCATACTCTTTGACACTTATAGTTTTCTTGGAGAAATTTGGCATTGGAGCAAGAAAGGCAGAAGAATGAAGGAGCAAGCAAGGAATAGCAGGATCAAGCAGTTACAAAAAGATTATTTCTAGGTATTGATATGCATGTGTCGTTTCCTTGCTAGATTTGGCATGCATGGTATTGCACGTGGTTCTTTTTTGTTATGGGATGGTTTTTGCTAGGTGTGACATTGTTTTTCAGCGTAGCCTTTCCATTTTCTAATATCCTTGATGAGATGGGTAATAATACTTTAGTTGAGTTGGATTACTGGATGGATTCAAAGTTGAGTGAGGTGGATATATGAATTGATATAGCACATGGCCTAGTAATTCCTAAACCAGACTGTGGGTTGCAATAAAGTTGGACAGTGTGTTGCCTCAGTGGGCCTAGGAATCCTTGACCTGTGAATGGTGTGATATACGGTAAATCCTAGAGGTGGTTTGCCTCGGTTTAGGGCCAAGTGATCCGGGTTTGGATTGCGGTAAGGCCTGAGTGAATTGTATTCTAAGCTAAAAAAAATTAGTTTCTTCCAGAATAAGGTACATTACTTGGGACATGTTTTCTCCAAGGAGGGCATTGCAATATATCCAAAAAAGATAAGGGCCATCATGGAGTGGGTAGCTCCTAGAAATGTAGATGGGGTGAGATACTTCATGGTGTTGGTAGGTTACTACAAGAGGTTCATCACAAATTTCTCACAGATTTCTTATCCTATTACATCATTACAGAGGAAAGGAAAGAATTTTGATTGGACAAAGGAGTGTGAGGCCAATTTTGAGCAACTTAAGTAGTTGTTGACACATGCTCCAGTGTTAAATATTGCATTTCTAGACAAGGAGTTTGTAGTATGTACAAATGCTTGCAAGAGAGGACTTGGTGGAGTCCTTAGTAAATGAGCACAAGAATAACTACCCGATGGAAGACCTTGAGCTAGTAGTGATCATACATGCATTGAAGATGTGGAGGCACTATCTTATTGATAGGAGGTTTGTACTGATGAGTGATCACATTGGGTTGAGATACTTGTTTTTCCAGCCAAATGTGAACTCCAGGAAAGCTATATCGTTGGTTAAGATCAATGAGTTTGAATTCGAGATCAGGTACATCAAGGGAAAGGTGAATATGGTCATAGATGGTCTTAGCAGGTGGGTACAGGTAAATCACATAGCATCTATGAACTCCTATTGGACAGATTTACAGGATAGGATCTTGCAGGTAGGTCAACAGGATGACATGTATATGGAGATTATGTACAAGTTCCAGCAGAGTGTAGGTACATGTACAAGTGCAGGTGTACAGGATGTGGACTACCGTCTCATGCCAGATGGATTGGTTAGGTTTAAAGACATGATATATGTGACGAACAAAAATGATCTCAAGAAGGTGATATTGATGAAGTTTCATGCGAAATCATATTCGTGTCACCCACACTATCATAAGACATTGAATGCAGTGAAGAGGTTTTATTATTGGCTGAATCTAAAGAAGGATGTGGCAGAGTTTGAAGCTAGGTGTTTGTATTTTCAAATGGTTAAGCCATAATGTATGCATCTAGGTGGACTACCACAACCGATTGCAATTACATAGTGGAAATGGGAGGCCATTTCCATGGATTTCATCACAGGTTTTCTCGGGACAACTAGACAACATGATTCCATCATGGTTGTTGTGGAAAAGTTGACAAAGGTTGCACATTTCATTCCAGTGAAGACTGCATATTTTGATAGCGATGTGGCACAGGTGTTCATCAGAGATGTGGTTAGATTTCATGGTGTTCCAAAGAATATTGTGCTAGACAGGGATGCAAAGTTCACTTCCAAGTTTTGGAAGGAATTGTTTGCAGGTTTGGGCACTAAGCTAGCCTTTAGCACAAATTATCATCTGCAGAAAAATGGATAGAATGAGAGGGTCAACAAGATATTGGAGGATATGTTGAGGATGTATGTAATACATCAAAATTGAAAGTGGGAAGAGTATATTCCACTGGGAGAATTTGCCTACAACAACGAGTACTGGGAATCATTGAATATGAGTCCATTTGAGGCATTGTATGGGTGGAGTTAGAATACTCCTATCAGTTAAAGTGATCCAGTTAACATGGTATTTATTGGACCTAACATGTTGGAAGAGATGGAACAGGAAATGTAGATAATTAAGAAGAATTTAAAAGCAATGCAGGATAGGAAGAAGAGTTATGTAGACCATAATAAGTTGTTTAAGGAGTTTCATTAAAAAAAAAAGGTTGATGCAGCATCAATACGTTTCAAAATTAGCATGAAAATCACTGCTCTAAAAAAAAAAGGTTGGTGCAGCATCAATACGTTTCAAAATTAGCATGAAAATCACTGCTCTAAAAAAAAAAGGTTGATGCAGCATCAATACGTTTCAAAATTAGCATGAAAATCACCGCTCTAAAAAAAAAAAAAAATGATGTTGCATCAATACATTTCAAAATTAGCATGAAAATCACTAACATTTTAAAACAAATATTCATACTTCATAAATAAAAATTTTAGAGTGTCAAAAATGTGCACCAAAAAAAAAAATGGTGATTCTGCATCACCACTTTTCAAAATCGGGTGCTTTTTATGCTACCAAAAAAAAGTAGGTAACATTACGGTTACCTATTTCATAGGTAACATTGTTATTAGAACATGTGCCAAGCTGGCACCGTGGTTTTGTAGACTCTTCTGGATTATTGAGAGGATTGGACCAGTAGCCTATCAAATTTCACTGCCTTCCATATTAAAATTCCATGATGTTTTTCATATATCATTGCTTAAGAAGTATGTTAAATATCTTGATCGTGTGATTGAATTGTTTGTATTGTGGATGGAGCTAGATGGAGAATTTCAAACGAAGCCTCAATGTATATTGCAGAAAAAGGTGCTCATTCCCTGGAATTGAGAAATAGAGCAAGTTAAAGTGCCCGATGAAGCTACGTGGGAGATAGCAGATCAGATTTATGCTATGTATTCTTCCTTGTTTTCCGGTTGAGGCAAAACAGTTTTGGTATGATGTTTGGTATATGTTTTGGTGTGACGTTTTGATATATTTACATATGCATATGGATCTAAATACCACCATGAGCTATTTTATAAAGTTCCAATAAGAGGTATGGGTGTCATATCATTATAGTTATCATGTTGTTATGTTTTGATGTTGGTTTTGTTTTCAACAGGGTGATCATTGTAAATACTACATTGAGATATGTTATAAATATCCATGGGCAGTATATTTTATTTTCAATGATTTTGCTGAGGTATATGGTTGGTTGAACATTGAGGATGGTGTCCCCAAAGGGGGAGGTTTTTGTAACAACCTTGGTGAAAATTCCATGTAAAAAATTTAAAAATAATAACCACGATTGATGGGACACTTATTCCAAGTTGAATGTTGGGAAAAACATCCTAGTGGGTGTTCATGTCGGTTAATACGGCTAAGGAAATTGGCAAAGAAAAAGGCTTTGGAAAGGAAAAATGGAAATTTTGGCACATTCATTTATGAAAATAATGGAAATAAGGAGAAAAGGGAGATGAAAGGTCACAGGTTTCATGTGAAGAGGAAAATGAAGGAAAATAATGGAAAATGAAGAAAATAGAGGCCTCATCAATAAAAAGGCTTCTGAGAATCAGTTGGTACCTTTTTTCAGTTAATTTTTGGAGCTCTCTCATTATTATCTCTCTCTCTCCCACTGACTCTTAGACACTTAGAGTTTTCTTGGAGCACATTGATATTGGATCAAGAAAGGCAAAGAAAGAAAGAGGAAGGAAACAATGAGCAAGGAAGGGCGGGATCAAGCGGCTACAACAAGATTATTTGCAGGTATCGATTTGTATGTGTGATTTCCTTGCTATATTTGGCATGCATGGTATTGCATGTGGTTATTTTCTATCATGGAATGGATTTTTCCAGGTGTGACATTGTTTGTAGCCTATCATTTCCATTTCCAAATAGCCATTGTGTGATGGGGTTCTCATGTTTTAGTTGAGCTGGTTTTCTGGATGGATTCAAAGCTGAGTGAGGTGGATCATCGAAATGATAGAATACATGGCCTAGTAAACCTTGAACCAGACTATGGGTTGCGGTAAATCCAGATAGTGTGTTGCCTCGGTGGGCCTAGGAATCCTCAACCGGTGAATGGCGAGATATATGAAAAAACCTAGAGGTGGTTTTACCTCTATCAAGCCTAAGAATATCGGGTTGGGATTTATGGTAAAACCTCGAGAGTGTGTCTCGGTTTAGGGCCTAGTAATCCTTGTATTAGATTGTGGATTACGGTAAAGCCTGAGAGACCAGGAGATAGGAAAATTCCTCACGGTGTAGGTGGAGAAATATAGTGATATCCATGATTTTTTTGGACTAGTAATTAGGTGGAGATAATGGTAAAGTATTTTGTGACATTTTTATTTTTTTGGCCTAGTTATCTAGTGTGGATTACAGTTAATCCTGATTTATATTGATGAGGGTGAGGTGGTGTAGCCTCAAGATGTCCTAGTTGGCTATTTCAGTTTGAGTCCCACATTCATGCTTGGAATATGATACATGGGTGATTGGCTAAAGATATATTTGGCTCAGCCAATCTATGGTCGGCTGGAATGTGGAAGTCCCATCCTGGGTTGGTTTTTGCAATCATCAATACGACATTTTCTCCTTGACATATTATGTGCAAATGCACTGGTTTATATGTGGATTCTATGGCTGATGTATCCTTGGTATTTATGTTGTTATTATGTTGGTTATAAGCATGTATTATGACAGTGATGATGTATGGCTCTCCTCATTTTTTTTATTTGTAAATGAATAAGAAATGTATCTATGACCTAATAGATGATAATGCAACTAATGATGTAAGGGAACAATGCTTCTTAGCGATTCTTAGATAAGTATGAGACCCCTATGCTCAAATTTTTTGTTTACACATGTAGATTACATATTTTTGACATGTTTGAAGAAATGCTTGTCATGGATAGTAGGGGTCTAATATAGGCCTTGTTATGATTTTGCAAATACATCATTGTTTCACTGTTTTATTTCATTTATGAACTTGTCATTGAGTTTTGGGCAGTGACCTAGGCTATGGGCCTGAAAAGTACCTTAAATCCTATGGACACAGGCACAGGTCAAGACAATTTAGTCATTGGACGCATGCATGCCTATGTCATGGGAGCATCTAGAGCCTTCCAGATGCACCCATGCCTATGCTTTGGGAGCGTCCAGGGGTTAAGTGGGCTAAAAAATCAGTGGGAGCTAGGGGCTAGTTACTTGAGTGGTTGGGATGGTTCCTAGAAGTCTTGTTGCCGATGTGGAAGGTTTGTATGATGTGTTTCTATCAATTACACTTCTTTAAGGTCACCTAGGAGGCTGAATATGATCATAGTATCCTCTCATCACATGTTTACGCCGGTTGGACAATTACTTGGTTAGATATTGGAGGAGGGTATTACATCTCTGGAGCCTTGTAATAACTTGGGTTGAGTTACTAGTCCTTGGTCCTTGGTTGGACAAATGCTCTGGAGCCCTATGTGGGTTGAGCTACTAGACCTCAAGCCTTGGTTGGACAAACGCTCTGGAGCCTGACAACAGATGTGGGTTGAGTTACTAGTATTGGAGCCTTGTTTGGAAAAAATGCTCTAGAGCCCTAGACAGCTTGGGTGGAGACCAATCCGGTGATGGTTGTGACATCTGACTGTGAAGTGGAATCACTGGTTGAGGGTTGAGGTGGTTTTTCCTTTGGAATCCCTGGTTTGGTTTTAATGGATTTGGTTTATGATATCCCATGTTCATGCTTGGAATATGGCACAGGGGTGCCTGGCTGAAGAGATATTTGGCTCAACCATGTATAAATATGGGTAAATATTATTGTTATTATGTGGCTTATATGGTTTTTATGTGCTCATCATTTCTATTTTTTATTTGCTGGTTATGAATATTTTTTACGATGGTTATGATGTATGACTCTCATCATGTTTTTATTTGTAAATGAATGAACAATGTATCTATGCCCAAATAGATGGTAATGCACTTAATGTGATGAGGCCACAATGCTTCTTAGTGATTCTCAGATAAATATGAGACCCCTATGCTTAGATCTATTATTTATACCTTTAGATTACATATTTTTGACATGTTTGAAGAAATGGCTATCATGGCTAGTAGCGGTCAAGTCAAGTCCTTGTTCAAGTGTTTGATTTTTCATCGTTATTCCATTGTTATATTTAATTTATGAACTTTTCATTAAGTTCTGGGTAGTGACCTAGGCTCTGGGCCTAAAAAAGTTGCTCAAATCGTGGGGATGCTGGCACATTTCTATGATGTTACATTGTACTTGCATGTAATTCATAATGTTTAGTAGCATGAAGAGAAAGGTTACCTTGTATGCCCACTGTTGTGCTCTGTGTCTCATCACTGGATTTGGATCCAAGGCCCTATTGTACAGTTTCCACCATATTTTGCTTGTTCTTTCCACCAAATATCTTTGGTTTCAAATTTGGATGCAACTTCCAACAATTTTCATCATCTGGCCTTCCTTCTTGAAATGTGTGCAAGATGGATTTGATCCTTCCTCCTTCTTGGTTGTAGCTTCCTTCTTTTCCTTTCCCTTGCCTTTTCCTTTGAACTTGTCATCATGAGGTTTTAAAGACAATTTCTTTGGTTGCCCTTATTTTTCATTCTTTCCCATGATTTCAAGGTGAATGGCCTTCAAACTAGACACATCAATGGTAGTAGGCTCAAACTACAACAAATAATGCCTATTGTAAGTATGTAAAGCACCGATATACTTTACTACAGTTTCAGGTGAATCAAATGGAATGTTCAAATTCAAAGCTTATTTCCTAAACTCTTCAGTGAAGCTTTATAGATTTTTACCCTTTCCTTGTCTCAAATACTTCCATCACATTAATTCCTTTTATCGATAACCCTAAGGATAAAATTGATATTTTAATGCAGAAGCAAAATTAGACCAAGAAGAAAGGAGATTACCCAAGTCCTTGCTTCCTTTCTGCAACTTTCTCTCCCACCAAATGAGAGCAGTGCCACTCAACTGAAGGGATGCTCATTGGATCTTGGCCTCATCCTCCTTGATTTTCTGAATCCAATAATAAATATAGATATTTATAATCCAATTGTTTAGTTTCTCTACATTACATTCACTATTATATGTGGGAAAATCAAACTTTACATCTAGCTTAAAAAATGGGTTCTTAGATGTAATTTTATGGTTCCTGTTACAATGATGAGAAGAGGAAGAAGAAGATCTGTCAGTGGTGGATGGAGAGGGAGGAGGCTCTTCTCCTCCACCTCCGTGGTGTACTGATGCATGATCAGCAGACTCTTGATTCCCATTCTTGATCCTATTCTCAAATTCTATAAACAACTTGTCAAATTTATTTTCCATGGTGAATAAGATATTGTGATAATTTCACTCTTATTCCTCTCGTGCATCCTCATATTCCATGTTCTGTACTCGTGGCGCACACCGCACTTCAGGATCAAAATATTTTAGTTTTCCTTCTTTTTAGAGCTTGTTCCTGGTTAGAATTCACTCATGTAACTCACATCAACAAGACCTGCTCCAATGCCAAACTTGATCCAGATATTTTACTTCATGGATGCATACAGAATTTCATATAAAAGAGTGAAAATAGAAGTAACTTAAAAACATGAAAATAAATGGAAATCATAAGAAAACATGAGATCAAAGATCCAAGATGATTTGATCACTGAGTTCACCCAGTGTGGGCTACATCTCTAGACACTGCTAAATGTTGGGAGGCCTCTTTTCATTAAATGGAAGCATAAATAGATTACAAGAAATTTAAAAGTTAACACCTTATAACCCCACTCCCGGGGATGGCCTGAAAATGGAGAAATCTAATGTAGAAATGAGTTGCACAATTGTATTCTTGGTGAAAAATCATGTAAAAATTACTATAAATTTACTCTGTTCTGACACTGGCACT
Organism: Pinus albicaulis; assembly: GCA_034641835.2. Lineage (NCBI taxonomy): Eukaryota > Viridiplantae > Streptophyta > Pinopsida > Pinales > Pinaceae > Pinus > Pinus albicaulis. The sequence continues at coordinate 579,868,090 of CM076573.1, read as the reverse complement.
TCTAGACCTCAGAGGAATCTTCTTAGCATCAAAAGATACCGCTCTTTAGGGTTATGCCTTCCTATACCGCTTCTGGTTCCACACCCGGCCCCCGCTTTGCTCTCCATTGGTCAAATGAACAATTGTTATGGTTTATAAAAAAACTTCAGCAGATGTACCAATCTTGGGTCATTGGCCTGTTGGTGGCGGTGGAATTTAGGACGGGAGAAAACTGGGTTCAAAACCCATCACACCCCATATATAGCTTGCACTTTGTTTTAATGAATGACATTTGTTAAATGGTTGGCAACTGTTTCAATTTTGGGGCCACCCGTTGGCAGGCCTGCCCATATGGGTCAAGCAGGTTCGAACCCTGCCGACCTCCATACAAGTGGCTATTGATTGGTTGGGTAGGGCATAGATCTCTCGTGGTCCCAACCCATATATAACACATATGGTTGTGTTGTTTGACCAATGGGTCAGGTGGGTTTGCTGGTGGGTGGCTTGCCCACCACATTTAATACATTTTTAATTAATGTAGTTGGGGGGTGGTAGGGGTGGTGGCTCACCAGCCCAAATTTTTTATTATTTTTTTTATTTTTATGATAACAATGGTTAAAATTTCGGATCTGGTTTGTAAGGGTAACTGGGCGAATTAAATAGGAAACAAAGCCGCCACCCCAAATTATATATATATATATATATATATATATATATATATATATATATATATATATGATAAAAATGGTTAAAATTTCAGATCCGGTTTGTAAGGGTCACTGGGCAAATTAAAGAGGCAAAAAATTTCCCGTTCCGGTGGCTGGATTTCGTGCACTGATACTCTGCCAAATTTTTGCCTTATTAGTGATTTCCACTTGGCATAGTTTGACTAAAACTTTAAACGAATATAAATTGAGCATACAAACTCGGATTTGAGTGTCATTCACGCCATTGGAATTAGGACAAAGAGCACTACGATCTAGTCCTAGTTTCACTTTAATCCGATGAATTTTATTTTTGGGCTTCTTAAAAGCCACTTCTATTTCTGAAGCCACCTGGATCACTGCAACTCTAATGTTCCCTAATTCTCCTTCACACAAGTGAGAGTGATGGCTCAAAATAAATTTCAAAACTTGAATTCTTCTTCTTTTGAATCTTATTTTTCTTCACTGATTTTAGGTCTCCTTAACTTCACTTGATCGAACTTCTTATGAGCTTCATAGATTCTCTCAAATGTGGTCAACTTCCCTCTTATATATAGGCTTCTGTTAGAATATTCTGACACATAGGAAATAGTAAAGTATAACTTTTTCTACCATAGAGTTAGGTAAAGTCTGTTTCTTTACTATGTACATTTGTAACTTATAATCTAACGGTCATGATATGTAGTGATCTGACAGTTCACTCTCTCCCCGGTATTACCGACACTTGAACTGTGGCTTAACACCCAATTGGTCCATGATCTCTATTTAAAGAGCATGGAGGGTCATTTTTCTGGTAAACTTTTATGAGAGGAGCTTATGTAAATTTTCTTTCTTTATATTAATAAATTTCCTGAAGTGGCCGCGTTGGCTCAGGCCGTGGACTATTTCCCTCTTCGAGGGTTTTAACCACATTAAATACTGGTGTATTGATTTTTGATCTATTTGTGAGCGGTGACATTTGGTGTTTGATCTAAGGAACTTACCCTGTAAATTCCTACATGGTATCAGAGCCATTTTGAGGGCCGCATCCATTGTTGATCCAAATCCAAAGCCGGTTTGACTGCATGTGACTGTCGTTTTCTAGATCTACTATTTCTGACCAATTTCAGGCTAGGATAATTTCTTTGTTGTGTCTAGAGCATCTGTTACAGTAAGGAACCCCTTTTGTTTCATAAGAAAAGGTTTTCAGTTTCCCAATTTATGTCATTTTAGATCTGGAGGTATAAAGTATCTTTTTTTGCAGTTATATTTATTAATCCTTTTGTTTATTTCGGTTCCCTCTAGTTATTTAAATTTATAGTTCACCGGATGCGGTTTTTTAATGCACAACAGGGGGAATGGCACCCTGTGCACTTCCCAATGGAGTTCACTTGGGCAGCCCATGTGGTTCCCGGTACTCGCATTTATATCGCTCTTAATTCACCACCTCGCGCAAACGTTAATTCTCTCGGTATTCTCACCAGGCGCATGGTTATGGCATTTCTCTGTGAGATGGATTACACTTGCAATGGTTCGACTGGTGCGGCGGACGGCCATGGATCTCCTCCTCCCCTGCAAGCAATTTTTTCTCCAGGCTGCGCAGATGCAAGCGTTAAAACGAACACTAGGAGGCGTTGTTCGTTAGCTGCTTGCTTCGAACCGGTTTCGGATTTTCATTTTTCACATAGTCTGTGGTGCAGTGTCAATTCTCCCTCGGGTCGTGGTTTTAGTGGTCTGGTTCCGACTCCCTCAGCTCAGCCCAGTGGCATCTAGGTTTTTCATTACTCCCTTGCTAATTCTGCTTCTTTTGCTGAGCCTGGTCTAGCGTCTGTCACTATGCCTCGTCTCCGCGAACGCATGAGATGCAGACGTGGACCCAGTCGTGGGCAATCCAACCAACGGCGTCCTCCTCCTATTCATGGCCCCGTCTCAACCTCGACAGAGGAAGATGGAGCCCAAGCCCTTGCTCTTCGCGCTGATTCCGTCATTGCTCCCGCCCCTCCGCCCCCTGCTCGTGAGTCTCCCTGCGTCTCTCTCCCTCCAGTCCCTTCTGTCTCTCCTCGACCCCTTCGACCCTCCATTAGACAAACCTCCCAGCGTGCTGAGCTCCGGTTTGATTGCACTTCATGCAACGCCACCCTCACTGCTTTTATTACTGTAACTCTTCGTGAAGAAGTTCCAAATTTGGCTCCGCCCTGTTCTGTTACACCTCTCTCCTCTCCAGGCTCCAATTTCCCTTGCGCAGCTCCAGCTACTTCTGCTTCTCCTTCCCAGCACGAGCATTACATAGCAATGGGGCGTTCCGGTCATGGGAGCGCTATCAACGAAGGACAAGAGGACAGAGGCGCTGATTTTTCCTGCAGAATCATTGAGGAACCCCCCTCTCCTCCTCATGGATAGCATCTGCAAAGCTACTCAGGTTTTTTTGTTCAGTTACTATAGGAATCATATGCTTCCAAGTTTTACTGCTCTGTTGTATAAGTAGCTTACTATTTTTAGTATTTACTTTCATGTTAGTTTGGTTTATGTAAACTTAAAACCGGTTTCCCTCTCATGGGTGGTTCAGACTTTGTGGTTTATAGGACTGGTTTCCCATCCTGGGCAGTCCAGAAACTCTTTGACTTGCTTGATTATCAAGCCCAGTGCTCAGGCTCACCAAGCTGACGCTGTGGTAGTTTTGTACCAGTAATTTTATACATAATAGAATTAGTCATACTTAGAAAAAAAAAAAATTATAGTTATTTTTTTTATTACTGGATCTATATCCTCTTCTTTGTGTATGCTCTTTTCTCTACGTTGTGTGCGATCTCAAAAAATCAGAAACATGAAGACGACATTTTTCTGCTATGTATGTTCTTTCCTCGTGTCTTTGTGCGATCTCGGGAAATCAGAAATAACGGAAAAATGGATAGTTGCTGGTAAGACTAACCATAAATCTAGTGTTTTGTTGAAAGGCATGTATTTCATTTTTTTTTGCATGGATTTTGTGTTTTTTTCAGGAAAAATCACACACATCGAAGTGCAAAAAAAATTCTCCTTTCAAACAATTACACAGTCCTTTTACTAGCTCACTTGTCATAAAGTTACTTTATGAGAATAAAGGTCTTGGGTTCAATTTTATTTCTCAAGCTTATTTTTCTAAAAAGCTTTTTGTTAAGTTAATTTTTCTTAAAAATCAATTTGGCAAATTTCCGGTTTAAAAAAAAAAAAGGTTTTTTTATTTAAAAAGCACATGTAAAAGTAACATTGTAAAAGTGACTCTCACTTATTTATAAAAGTAGGTCACATAAAGTAGTTTTTTTTTTAAAGTGAGCTTGTTGTATTAAGTTTGGAAAAGGGGGCGGGGGTGGGGGGTGCGGGGAGGGGGGACGGGGGGCAAGGGATTTTTTTTTGTAAGTACATCTTCATCATCATATCTCAACCTCTCATTTAGCTATTTAGCATCTACTACAATTTTTTTTTTTAAATACATAACTTCTTCATCCGGAAGTCATTTTTAGAGTCATTTTTTTTAATTGGCCTAATTTTTCGAGATATTTCCATTGGTGCAATTGGTTTCATCCCTTTCAGCTTCAGTTTTAAAAAATAAATGGAAATTGAATGCCCAATTATTCTTAACAACACCAATTATTTCCAATGGATATCCTACATGGTAGAATTTATTAGAAGTAAAGGGCTTTACAAAATAGCCACATGAAAAGAAAATAAACCTACCGATGGAGATAAAGCTGCTAAATGGGAAAATAAACAAGATCAAGCACGAGGGTTGATAGGAAATTCCATTTCTCAAGATCTTAGATTTCATATCCAAGACATTGACTCCCCTGATGAAGCTATGAAAAAGTTAAATACTATTTTTTGCATTAAAATTGAAATCTAAGCCCACCAGCTTGAAAATGAGTCGCTTACTTTGGACCCCAATAATTTCTCCTCTATTGAAGATTCTCTGTCCAAATTCAAGACCCTTAGAATTATTTTAGAAATTTGTAAGGTCAAAAAGGAATATGGTAGCCTTATCTATTCCATTCTTGCTAAGCTTGGCCCTCCATAATCTGTATTTGTTTCCACCTTCCATTAGACTAGAGAAGCCCTCATTTCTCAAGGAACATCCTACAAGCCCCCCTCTTTTGATGCCTTTTGTGATTCTTTGATAAGAGAAAAAGAAAAAATCTTACACCTTGGTCTTATTAATACTGTAAAATCTTCAAAGAAAGCCTTAGCAGCCCAACAACAACCATACCAAAAGAATCCTAAGAAGCAGCATCCTAAAAATAATGGTCCTAAACCAAACAAGGGCCTTAAACAATTTCAGCCGTAAACTGAAAAAGCAATTCAACAAACTGATAAGGAAAATAAAAACAACGGGAAGAAGACAGATAGGCATTGCAACTTTTGTAATCATGATTTCCATGTAGAGTCAAAATGTTTTAAGAAGATGGAAGCCTTGGAAGTAGCAATGAAGAATCACAACATCAATTTGGAGCACTCTTCAACTTCATCTTTGGGAATGGCACTTTCTGCTTGTGGTTTTCAAGCACCAAGATCTGGTTATTCTTTGAATGTATCTTCTTCTTCTCATTCTCATGAGTGGATTTGTTATCACAAAATTGTACTTGATTGGTTGCTAATCATACAACTCTATGTAACTGTTTCAAACCAGCTTGTGGCTGAAGCTTAGCCTTTTCAGTATGAGAGGGCTCTCTCAAAGGGTTTTATGATATTAGATAATGATGAAACTAGATGGCTAACTTTATTTGAAAAGTAACTTGATTTTGATGTATGTAGGTTGAAAAGAATACAGGTCTACAACCATTAGGCTTATGGAGTCAAAAAATCAGTAGATTCAGTGGCAAGGTTTCTTGACATGGAAGCTGGGGCAAATAAGAGTATTTTAACAAAGGAAAATCACACATAAAACATAGGGCCACAAATTCATTTCATCAATAAAGGAATTTAGAGCATAAAAATATGAATTATGAGTAATAAAGATGAAATCTACTACAAGTGGTACACATAAAAATATAGATCAGAAAGGCATTAAAAAATGTATGAGAATCTCAAGTCTTTCAAGAAGAAGTCCTTTGTATTACTGATATAAGTCAAATTACATAAAGCAGCAGTAGTGAAAAAAATCTCCAACCCTTTACAACTTCGATAATATGCCTTTAAATAGACCTTCTTACATCAGAGATTATCTTCCTCTTAGCTAGATTCATCGAATTATTCTAATGACACCTTACATAACAGAAAAACATGTCTTTTACTCAGAAAATAACAGTTATACTCTAAAACAATCCTTTTCCTAACAGAACTCAAACTCCTATTTATTACATCAAACTACCTTATCTTTTTAAAAAGTTACATATCTGACAACTAATGCTTCACATGTTCAAATAAGCTATGACATATCTTATCACTACTTGACATCTTAAATATCATCCTCAACATATGGAAATAAACCCTATTTTTCAGGAAAACATGACCCTATCTTCAACGAAGGCTTCGGCTGATGAGCTGTCTCCATTTCATGGTATTCAAGTCATAAATATTTTTTGGCAAGGTCCCTTGACCTGTTGGATGTGTCCACCTGTCCATAAATTCTTTTAAAATGCTCAAAAACCTTCAAAGACAGCTCGCTACGAAGACAAGTCAGTTTCATAGCTTCCAAAAAATGACTTCTTCACTCAAAATTTCTGCTTCTTTGCTCTTGCATGGTGTCCATCATTACATGACACTTCATCATCACCATTCTCCACTCTTGAAAGCTACAAAAATGGTTTTAAAGGCAAAAATATAGCTACATAAGTTTTCGTAGTGTTTTCCTGGCTTCAAGCCTAGGAAACGCTACGAAACTGTGGAAAACTGTGTAATTTCCAGATTTTGACCTTGTTTCATAAAGGTACCTTCCAGTTGTATAAAATTGGTTTTAAACATGACATTAACCTCTTAAAACATAATAAAACTCAACTTAAGAGCCTTGAGGTTTTTCCTCTTCATTAATGATGAGTTGAGCTATGGGTTCCTCAACTACAGTCATCTTTAAACCCTTTTTCTCTAGCTCCTCATGGATCAATTCTAACTGCTCCTGGAGGTCTTTGACTTGGTCCTTCAGTTTTATGTTGCTAGATTTCAAGTGCAGGTTCATTCTTCTAACATGCTTCACCTCTTTCCTCAATGGCATAGTCCATTTGATTAATTGTTGTGTATTATCTAAGGTCTTTGACACACTATCAAATTGTTCTTCCCAAATCTCTTTCATTTTCTCAAACTGCACTTTTTAGACATTATGTTTCCTTTCCTCTTTCTTCAAGATTTCTATTTCATTATTTTCTAACTTTAACTACTCTTCAAGAACCTCAAACTTTGTTTTTTCAATAATTTTCTCCTTTCCTTTATTTTGCTTGATGTTTGATTCTTCTTTTATAGGTGATGAAAGGTCAATAATGCTTGGTAATGGCTGGGTAGTTTCAGTGACCCTTTAAACTTATTTACTGCTTTCTAAGAGTTTTCTAGCATGTATTGTCATGGGTTTCCTAGCCTAAAACATAAAACCTACATCCTCACCTTCAAACTCTAACTTCTTTGTTGATTTAGCTTTCTTGATCTTCTTTCCTCCCTCATCTATATCCTCATCTTGGACTATGGAGTCTCTTCAATATCAATAGCATGCAAAATGTCTTCTAAATTTCCCTTAGCCATTGCTTGGCTTCTTGTAATCCTTTTGCTTCCATGTTTACTCATATTTGGATCTTTTTTTGCAGGTGAAACAACAGGTGTATCAAGTTTCTACAATTTCTTTGTTTCCATGATTACTGGTTCACTTTTCTCTGCCCCTACTCATTCACTTTGTTCTGCCACTGAAGGTGATGTTATACCTATAGGTTTAGGAGTTATTTTAGGGGTGATGGCATCCACTTCAAAACCACTAGCAAACATAAAAGAAGACCAGTCGCTGCCTAGTCTTTTTAACTCATCTAAAACTAGCAACTTTATTAAACCATGATGAAAAAGTGAGGTTTCATTTCCTTCAGATTTAGCTTGAACTTTGTCTACCATTTTTGCTAAGCTTTTGTATAAATAAAAAGGTAGATCAAGATATTTCTTACCAACAAAATGTAGAAGAAGCTTGAAGTGGTAAGAATAAACCTAATGATACATCCCTTCACAAGTGAATTATTTCTAAATGATAACTAGTATTTTTAATAAATTATCTTTCATGTAGCTCCTTGAAATGGAATTTGTAAGGTCAACCTCACTATGTTATGGCTTGATAAGTTCTTTACATTCTTGCATGTTGAATTTGAAACCTTTGAACCATTGTTCTTCTCCTCTTGGAATTCTTGTTGTTGCTACAATAGTCTCTGGTGTTATAGTGAGGTTCAACATTCCCACTTTTGCAGCTGTCCCATTGAAATTTAGGGAAAACTCTTTAGAAACTTGTACATGGCATCCTTGAAATCTTTGGAAAAACTACAAACAACCTGTTCTTCTGAAAACTTCTGAATTTGTTGGGTCTTCATTTATAAGGTTCATGTCTGATGGCTGATATCTAAGACAGTGGCCACCTTTGTTGTTCTTCCTCTTTGTAGCCATGGTACTTTTATGTCTTCTCTGCCTTTCTTGATCAATGATACTTGCAAACCTTTGAAAATGTTAGCCACATCTTGGGCTTAGTGAAATAGCTCTCCAGAGCTCAATAACATGCAAAGAGGGAGTGGATAATGAAAAATGACTCAATTGGGAAATATTTTAAATTTCGATGACAACTCATGGCATAATTATGACTCATACATACTTAAAATGGGAATAATGACTTCAACCATGACCATTGTACCTTGATTTAACCCTAACTTACTCGAATGGAATCTATCCTAACCCTTTCAATCATTGACTGACACCTAGCAGTTATTTTGAAAAGATAGATAGGAATACCTCCTTTCGTAGCCTACTTAGTGTATTTCTGGGCAGTTTCGCTATGAAAGTATTAGCAGTTTTGTAGTGAAAAGTGTGTTTTTTCTGTGTAATTCGCTACGAAAGTAGGGATTCTTGGCTAAAATGACCTTTTCAGAGTTGTATGCTTGGGAAATGAAATATGTTAGGAAATAGTGACTGATGTGACATGAAAATATTTGAATGGGGGTGGGTTTGGACCTTAGGATAAGATAATAAGAAAATATTCAAATTTTCCTTAACCAAGTAATGAAAAATAAATTCTATGACCATGCCTTTGACACATGAACCTATAAGACTATGTCAAATTATGTTTCATTTTTTCTGAGTGATAACAGGCTCATTGATTCTGGAGCCTCTTACCACATGGCCAAAAATAAAGCCATGTTTTCTTCTTTAAATGATTGTAACACCAAAAATATTTATGTTGGTGATGATAGATCTCTTAGTTTTGTAGGGTCTGGAACTGTTCATCTAGATAATGGTCAGTTTAATGATGTATTATGTGTTCCTACCTTGTCTTGCAACCTTCTATATGTTTATCAGATAACTCATTCAAGTGAAGGGAAAAAAATAGAATTTTCACCTCATGATGTTGTAATTAAGGACCTCAAATATCCTAGACATATTTTAGCTACTAGCATTGTTGATGATTCCACATGGTTGTATAAGTTTGAAAACTTTGGAATATCATGTATTCCCTCCGTTTTTGTTTCTCATAATGATAAATTGAGCAAAATTTGGCATGAGCGATTTGGTCACTTAAACTATCTCTCTCTTCAAACTCTATGTAAATAAAATATGGTGATAGGTCTTCTTATGGTATCTTGTCGAGATGGTGTTTGTTCCAGATGTGTACTCGGAAAATATCAGCGGGATATTTTTGACAAATGTGCCTCTTGGCATGCTTTAGCCCCTTTGCAACTTGTGCACAATGATTTATGTGGTCCACTTCCAATTGTTTCTTTATGTGGCTGCAAGTACTTATTAACTTTCATTGATAATTTTTCCAGATGCACTTGGGTATACTTCTTAAAACTCAAGAGTGCATTTTTTAACATGTTCTTGGCCTTGAAGGCCTTTGTTGAGAAACAATCTGGACATCACATTCCTAAGTTAAGGACTGATAATGGAGGAGAATATGTTAACAACAAATTTATCCACTTTTGCACTAAGCATGGCATTCAATTACAACATACTATTCCATATAATCCACAAAAAAATGGTGTAGCTGAAAGGAAGAATCACACTCTAAAAGAAATGACTAATTGTATGCTTCAATCTAAAGGACTTAGTCTTAATTTTTGGGTAGAATAAATTAACTATGAAAAATACATAGTAAATCGCACGCGTACTAAGGTTTTAGGGAATATAACTGCAGAAGAATCCTAGAGCTCAATCAAACCAGATGTAAGTCACTTTCATGTTTTTGGAAGTGAAGCTTGGGCCCATATTCCAAATGCGAAACATAAAGCCTTAGAACCTAAGAGTGAAAAATGCATTTTTGTTGGATATTCTAAAGATGTCAAAGGATATAAACTTCTTCAACCAAAATTCAAAAATGTAATCATTAGAAGAGATGTAAAATTTTAGAAAATATATCAACCTGTAAGCCTAGTTCGACGGGTGTGCAACCTTTGGCCTGCGAGCCTGATTCGGCATATGTGCCACCTCTCTCTATCTCTTCTATTTTTGATAGCATTCCTTCTAGTTCGGATGATGAAAATGAGGATGAAAATCCTCTTCCACCAATTCAAGATATTCCTTCAGCTCCACAGCTTCCAAGATGGGTCTGCTCTACTCGGGATGCAGTAGGTTCTCTTGCAAGTGACCCTGCAGATCAACGTTGTACACATTCTTAGTTTGAAAGAGCCTCTTCTTTATTGGCTCAAGTTCTAGAAAATCCCGATCCAAACACCTTTGAAGAAGCTTCAGGTCATCCAGATTGGTATGAAGCTATGAATGAAGAATATCGTTCCTTATTGGAAAACGATACTTTGGATCTTGTTCCTCTTCCAAAGGGAAGAAAACTTTTCAAATGCAAATGGGTTTACAAAACAAAGTTTGGAACAGATGGAAAAGTGGACAAACATAAAGCTCATATTGTTGCTAAAGGATTTTTACAAGTTTAAGGCATTGACTATACTGAAACCTTATCCCCCATTGCCAAAATGAATTCTATCCGCCTTGTTCTTTCCCTTGCTACCTCCTTTAAATGGGAAGTCCATCAAATGGATGTTAAATCCGCCTTCCTACATGGATATTTTCATGAATAAATATACATGGAACAAACCCCTGGATTTATCCAAAATGACTCTAGCCTAGTTTGTTGCCTTAGGAAGTCTCTCTGTGGTCTCTGTTATGCGGAATTGTGATCTACAAATAACCAAATTCCCTAAGTGTGGCGCTAGTCACTTAGAACAATAGAGGAAATAATTACTATAACTTTCTCTAAAATAAGCAGATATACTGAATGGTGAAAGAGCCTACTTGTGATTCAAGTGCTTCTCGTTCTCCTTATGTCGCTTTTGCTATCGCTTTCAATCAAGCTCAGATCTCTAGATCGAGTCCTACAAACACAAACAGAGAACAAAAAACAAATTGCAATATACAAATATCTACCTATATTACTCAATAAAATTAATTAGATATGCAATATATATATCATTCAAGAATCCATTGCACAATAAATAGAGACATATGTATGGGAAAATGAATAGCAATCTTTATTAAAGAGTAGAAGGGGAGGTTACAACCAATGATCAATTTGTTGCCACTAGCTCTAGCTTCATCCCAGCCTCATCACATCCAACATAGTACCAGAAACATATCAGTAATTTCACTCTCTCAAATGAGAATCTAACAACATAACTTTACCAAATTTCTCCCTTTCCTAGCACTAGAATGAGTGCTCAATTTATACGGAAACTGATGGTAGTTTCTCAATGAATGACTTTCTAATAATAGGCAAGACATGTTCCCAAGTTCAGAGGTGTTAGATGCACACCTGGATTCGAATTTTGACACATATGGTGTATAAATTTATTAATACTAATGTATTACCGGATCCTCCTGATCTCACAGTATTATCTTCTTGCAAAATACAGAATCATTCCACTATTGATCTTGTGAAAATTTAAAACTCAATTGCAAACACATGTGAATAAATTCAATCGCACATAACACAGTTGTTTAATAGGAAAGCTTAAAGCTAAAAACCCCAACTATCATATATTATGTATATCAATGGAATCATGTAATAATCTCATACAAATATTAGTACATCAAGCTCTTAGTACAATCGAAAATCATTACACACTATCATGCAGAAATTTGCATCGCCATGCACCAATTTCTTGCCTCTTGATAGCCTGCCTCCACTGCGCAATCCCTGCTAAAGAAGACCCTGAATGAATTCAAATTTTTTTTTCCTTGACTGCGCAATCCTCATTGGCCACTCCAATGTGCATCAAATGCATTGAATGCATCACTATAGTCACAACGGATAGTCCATCTTACCCTTTCACCTATCTCTCCACTGGGTCTCCACTAGAACTGACATGCACTATAGTTAATTGTTGTTTCTGTTCAGTTGTTAGTGAGTTATTAGTTGTGAATTAATTAACTAATTAATTAAATTAACTCTCACTAGTGTATCTTTCAGTTAGACTAGATACAACTAGCTCAATTGAGTTTAACTCACTTAACTGAGTTAAACTAAATAACAACTCCATAAACTACTCTTCCAACTCTGTCATAACTTTGCCACTTCAGTTCTAACTGAGTCCTTCATGCATGATCCACCAATAACCCTAGGAATTGCATAATTCCTTTAGCCCACTGATTTTCCAAATTTGTTCACAGAAATAAAGTGCTCCAAGATAATAAGTTGATGTTTATTGTTGAATTATTATTAAGAGCTAATAATAATCGACATGCATCTATTTTTAGAAAGAAAATCTATAAATAGACTTCTCCCAATATTCTAAAAATAGAATTTCATCTATTTTTCACTTTTGACCAACCATCTACAAATAACATCCTGCAACTTATATAATATGCTCACCATGTCTAAAAATAGACATACACATAAAAATAGCCTGTGGGCCCCACTAGTGAAGGTGCTTACTTTTCACTAAGCTCATCATCTTGTTGAATCTCAACACTCCCTCTCAACAAGATAGGGATTATCCTTCACCCCCGATCCTGCCTCTATGGTATTCGAATTTTCTCCTACCGAGTGCCTTCGTCAGAATGTCTGCATCCTGATCTTCTGTGGGAATGTACTAAAGCAACATGATCTTCCGCTGCACACAATCTATGATATGATGATACCATATATCAATATGTTTAGATATATCATGAAACACAGGATTAATCGAGAGTTTAATTCAACTCTGATTATCACAATGTATCAATGTAGGATCTAAATGTGAATCGAACAAACCAACCAGGATCTTCCTCATCTAGATAGCCTCACATGCAGCTTGACTTGCTGCCATGTATTATGCTTCCACAGAACTGAGTGCCACGGATCTTTGTTTCCTGCTGTACCAAGAAACTGTTGTAGATCCGGTACTGAAAACCCCTCCTGATGTTCTCTTTCTATCCATTGGGCTGCCTACCCAATCTACATCTGTGAAGACATGAAACTTCACCTCAACCTTCTATCTGTACCATAATCCATACTTATATGTGCCCCTGAGATACCTCAAGACATGCTTTCCTGCCTTCCAAAAGATCTTGGTAGGCTTAACCATCACTTGTGAAAGCTGGTTCACCACATAACATATGTCCGGTCTTGTATTAACTAAATACATGAGCGAACCCACCAACTGTAGATAAACAGTGGCTTCCACTACCTCTGCCGATGTAGCATCCTATTTCCTCCAATTTTCTGGAAGAGGAGTTTCAATAGGCTTGCAGCCTTGCATTTGAAACTTCTCAAGTATCTCCCAAGCATACTTGCCTTGAGACACAAACAGTTCACCTTCTCACTGCCATATTTCCAATCCAAGGAAATAATGAAGGAGGCCCAAATCCTTCATCTCAAACTCCTTTGCAAGATCTGCCTTGCATGAGTGTATCAACTACTCATCACTCGTTAGTATTAAATCATCAACATAAATAACAATGATTAAAAGCTTACCCTCCACCACAATTTGGTACAGGTTTGCATTCACCTCACTCTTGGTGAAGCCAAGTCTAGTGAAATAGCTGTCAATCCGTGTGTACCAAGCACGTGGTTCTTGCTTCAGCCCATACAGTGCTCTCTTGAGTCTGCACACATGGGACTCGCTGCTAAAAATCTCAAATCCTTCAGGCTGCTCAATGTACACCCCTTCCTCAATGATCCCATTAAGGAATGCAGTCTTCACATCCATCTGATGAATGTGCCAACCCATCTGCGTTGAGAGAGCAAGGATGGTGTTGGGAATAATACTGAGAGGGGGGGGGGGGGGGGGGGTGAATCATTATTTTTAGCTGACTGAAAACTTTTTGTTCTTTGAGCAGATTTCCATACGCGATTTTTAAGAACTGAACTAGTGTATGCACGCGGAAATATAGAAGGAAACTAGCGTATACTGATTTATCTTTCAGATTTAGAGAATCAGTCTTTTAAAAATATTTATTAGTTATGAATAAGGCTAGATAATCTTAAGTTATGAGCAGTAAAAAACAGTATAAAGCATCACACACATGAACACCAATATTTAAGGTGGAAACCCAAATCGGGAGAAAAACACCGTTGTTGTCGTCTCTGTCTTCAATCTTTATTATATAGAAAACCTTTTACAACATTGTACTGATGCAGACTTATACCAGTACGCAGGCTTCTACCTGCAGAAGGCTGAAACCTTCTCTTGTTTTCCAGCTACAACTGGAAGGGAGCTCCAACCCCCTGATCTCGTTTACCAGCCTCTCCTGGAAGGGAGCTTCGACCCCCTAATTTCAACACCAACTTCTACTGGCTGAAAGCTTCTACTTTCATACTGAGGGATTCAACCCTCAGATCCACTGCAGACCACGTTTCATCAATTTTCATACTGGATCAAAACAACTTCAACACAACCTCTTAACATTAATAACCATACTTTACTCAAAGCTTCAATCAGAACAGCAAGCCCACTGTAACCAGAACATCAGAAATAACCCAGACTTCAAAAACAAATATGCAGATTCCAACTCAACTCTGAACATTCATCAATTCAAATAGCATACGCTACTTATCTTTACTAAAGCCGCGTGTATACGCGCTTCCCTGCTCACCAACCTACGTATGCCTCTGTGCATATTGTTTTTCATAACATGAAATGCATACACCACTTCTCTTCACCGAAGCTACGTGTATACGTGCTTTTCTTTGTATCAACCTGCGTATACTTCTGAGAATACTGATTTTCAGAATGTGATCAATCTCAGATTCAGATCTGAGGTTTTCAGTAAGACACCTTCTCAACAATGCAGAACCTTTAGACAGTCAGTCAGGTTTAACCATGTTTTCTCACTCATCCTTCATCATGTTTTCTCAATCAGTGATTAGATATGTTCATTATAAAATCAGCAACATACTCCATATTCAATTAACCCAGAACCTCAAGTAGACTTCGTTGACCGATAGCAGAGAGAAAACAGAAATCAAAGAAGTAATATCTGTAAATAAACTTCAAAAACCCTAACTTCCATACGCACTTTTTATTAAGCGAACCCGCATATATACACGCTTTTACTGAGACAAACTAGCGTATAGATTTGTAAAAGATAAACTTGCAAAACATACCAGATTTATAAACTTACCCAGTTTTCTTCAATTTCTTCATCAGACTTGCGCCAGGTCTTCATCATTTATTTTGCAGATCATCCTAGAGATTCATCATTTCTAGATCTAGAGATCTTGAACCTTCATCATATCCATAGGTGCATCATAGATTCAGATCCATCAATTAAGAACAGATTTCAACCATGCAGATATCTCTTAAAGAGATTTATTTATTAACAGCCCTTACACATGCACACATTGCACTATGATCCTCTTCTCCTTATATAGTTTCAGCCTTTATCAATACCATGAGCCAAAACCAAACAACTTCCAGTGGTATTCTTGGACGGAATCAAATAAACCATGCAGCGCTCAATATTGTGTGCCAAAACCATGGTAATGCCCCTTGGTATTATAAATTTGGAGCGCAAAAGGGCATACGCGACTTGGGACGTACTTATCCGCGTGCATACGCTACTTGGCCTTTACAAATTCGTGTATACATTGTGACATATTATATTTATCATTTCTCCAACACTTACTGGAATTCTTTTCTCTGTCACATCTGAACTGAACTGTAGATACATCATTCTTACATATTTAACACATAGGTTGCTATCCAAAGACAACTTCTTCAAGTAGGTTGCCATCAAGGACAACACATTGCATCATATTGCCAACAGATGGTCCTTATGGAAGAATACCGTGCGACAGGTGCAAAGGTTTCTTCATAATCTATCCCCTCAATTTGTGAGAAGCCCCGAGCAACAAATCTTGCCTTATACTTCTCGACGCTCCCATCATTAGCTTTCTTTACCTTGTAGATCCATTTCGAATCTACCACTGATTTACCCACCGGCCTTAGAACAATCTCCCAAGCATTGTTTCTGACAATGGAGTCATACTCCTCCACCATGGCATCTACCCATGTGGGCTCCTACGCTGCTTCTTCAAAAGAAGATGGCTCTATCATGACACACTTGCTCATAAGAGCCATGTATCCAATAAATCGGTCAGGTGACTATCTCTGTCTGTGCTATGATGTAGGGACTCCTACATTCTCTACCGCATCAAGCTTCAGTCTCTCATCTTTTGTGGTACGCCTTCTGCTAGTTATGATCTTTGGCTCATCTTTCAGAACTGGCAATTCCTCCACTGCATGCAAGTCTAGATCCCTCTCAAGCATAGCTCGTGCAGCACCCACGATTGTTCTATTATTCCTCTCCACAACCCCATTCTTCTATGGGTTATGAGGCGCTATGAGTTCTCTTCGAATTCCTTCTTTGCCACAGAATTATTTGAATTCGTTCAAGATATATTTACCACCATTATCGCTCCGTAGAGCCTTCACTTGCTTCCCCGACTCCTTCTCCACCAATGCTTTAAACTCATGGAACTTTGAGAATATTTCGCTCTTATTCTGCAGGAAGAAGATCCAACATCTATGAGAATATTCATCAACAAATATAACATAATACCTGTGTTTTGTTGTTGAAGCAACCAAGAAAGGTCCACACACGTCTGTGTGAATTCTCTACAGGATCATCGAAGCATGATTCTCCTTCTCGTGAAAGGTGGTCTTCACAAACTTACCCATAGTACATCCCTTGCACTGATCTGACTGTGCAAGAGTACCCTTGGGAATTCCAGTAGAAATCTGCTGCAAAATATTCAAGGCACCATGGTGAAGATGGCCCAATCTCCTGTGCCATAATTCGCCCTCATCCCGGCTCACCACTTCTTTTGTTTTTCTCATCATTGCAGTGCAGTCATCTACCTCCAGCTTGTAGAGATTCTTAAATCAAATCCCTATCCTCTTGTTTTGACCCGTTGTTTTATGTCGCAGGAAATATTTTCCCTCGCTAAAAACAACGTCATAACCTCTATCTTCCAACATTGCAATTGAGACTAAGTTCTTCTTCAGACCTGGAACATGCATAACATTTTTCAACATAAATGGTTTACCTGACTCCCTCTCAAAGGTAATGGTTCCAATGCTGGTCGCACTATATCTACCATCGTCGCCCATCTCTATATGCATTTGGAGATCCTTCTCCTCCAAGTCACTAAAAAACTCCTTGTCTCCCGTCATATGGAAAGACGCACCACTATAAATATACCACACTGATCCCATTGAGCTTTAAACCAAGCATGCGATCAAAGAGAAATAAAGTTCAAATTGGGAGGCTAAGGCCTCTCCAGCTATAGCTCAAGTAGCCTTATTTTTCTTCTTTTTCTGTGGGCAATTAATGGCGAGATGCCCATGTTCGTGACAGTGAAAACACTTCACTTTGGACAAATCCAGCTTCTTGCCTTTAGCTTCGGATTTTGTATGGGATTTCTTCCCCTTCCCTTTCCTTTCTTTGGTAGCCAAAGATAAATTCTCTTTATCATCATTCTTCGATGAAGAGCCATCACTGGTACTTCGCCTTATCTCCTCCTGCACAAGATCCGACCAAAGTCGCTCCCATCCCGGCAGTTTCTCCCATCCATTGACAAAGTCTTCGTAGCTATGCCAACTATTCGAAAGCCCAAGGAGAGCCAATCTCACCAAGTCTTCATCATCAACAATAATCCCTACACTTCCTAGTTCAACCCTACAGTGGACAAACTTCGTGAGATATTTTGGAATATTGTCGCCCTTCTCCATTTTTATTTTTCTGAGCTTATTTTTCAGCGCCAACTTCCTCTGGTCGTTACTGCTTTGGAACAAATTTTTCAAAGCCTTCAACATTGAAAATGGAGTGGCTTTCCCATGAAGGCTAGACACAATATGGTCCTTCACACCTTCCAACAGAATTCTTCTTGTCTTTTCTACCTTCTTTTTCCATGCGTCAAGTAATGCAGCATCGCTAGATCCCAGCTTAGGAACATCGCTATCGATGAACTCCTTCAATCCATTATCTTCCAGCATTGCCTCCATCCTATCCTTCCATGATATGTAATTTGAGCTACCATCAGGGGCATACTCCAATCGCAACCCATTGAAAGACATTTCAATGTATACTCAACTGTTGCACCAAGAATTTTCTGAAGAAAATTTGAATTGTCCACCAGCACAAACTTAGCAATTCTTCACAATTGCAATCTCCAGTGATCAATACTACTCCGATACCATGTAGAAATTTATTAATATTGATGTATTATCAGATCCTCCTAATCTCACAATATTTATCTTCTTGCAAAATACAAAATCCTTCCACTTATGATCTTGCAGAAATTTAAAACTCAATTGCAAACACATGTGAATAAATCCAATCGCACATAACACAATTTTTTAATGGGAAAGATTAAAGCTAAAAAACCCAACTATAATATATTATTTATATCAATGGAATCATGTAATAATCTCATACAAATATTAGTACTTCAAGCTCTCAGTACAATCAACAATAATTACACACTGTCATGCAAAAATTTTCATCTCCATGCACCAATTTCTTGCCTCCTGATAGCCTGCCTCCACTGTGCAATCCCTGCTAAAGAAGACCCCTGAATGAATTATAATTTTCCTTGCCTTGGCTGCGCAATCCTCATTGGCCACTCCAATGTGTGTGAGATGCATTAAATGCATCACTATAGTCACAATGAATATTCCATCTTACCCTTTCACCTATCTCTCCACTGGGTCTCCACTGGAACTGATATGCACTATAGTTAACTATTGTTTCTGTTCAGTTGTTAGTGAGTTATTAGTTGTGAATTAATTAACTAATTAATTCACTTAAATCTCACTAGTGTATCTTTCATTTAGACTAGATTCAACTAGTTCAACTGAGTTAAATTAAATAACAACTCCATAAACTACTCTTCCAACTCGGTCATAACTTTTCCACTTCAGTTCTAATTGAGTCCTTCATGCATGAGCCACCAATAACACTAGGAATTGCGTAATTCCTTTAGCCCACTGATTTTCCAAATCTGTTCACTGAAATAAAGTGCTCGAAGAGAATAAGTTGATGTTTATTGTCGGATTATTATTAAGAGCTAATAATAATCGACATGCATATATTTTTAGATTGACGATCTATAAATAGACTTCGCCCAATATTCTAAAAATATAATTTCATCTATTTTTCACTTTTGACCAACCATCTACAAATAGCATCATGTAACTTATAGAATATGCTCACCATGTATAAAAATAGAAATACACCTAAAAATAGCCTGCAGGCCCCACTTAGTGAAGGTGCTTACTTTTCACTAAGCTCATCATCTTGTTGAATCTCAACATATGGACTCTTCTAGAAGGCATTGTCCATGTGGATATTCCCAAAACAATGAGAATTCCACTCCCAGGTGTCCAATGCACTCTTGAATGTCGGGAAGTGCATTTTAGTTCACCTTTGAATGGAGGACCTTGCATTGCAACGCAGTTATTCCCTTTAGAGGTTGCGTTGCTGAGTTAATAAGTGATATAACATATACTTCAAACCTTGGAAATCTCACAATAGAAGCCATGAATGAATTATTCTTCTCATAGGGCATGTAGCAACTGAAATATGAGGGGATGATAGACCGTATTTCATTGGTCCTCGAGATGATGTCCAGTTTGACCAAGTCATGGGGGATGATGCCCAAATTGACCTATAATAGCTTCCCCCTAAAGCATGAAGTCATAATAATAATAATAATATTTGGATGAGATGCTTTACGATGTGATGAGCTGGAACTGAAGTGGAGTGGTGACCTGCATCAATCTTATAATACATTACATCATGATTTTTTCATCTTGATCATGAATTTCTAAGGGAGGCATTCCCATGCTCAGCACATAAAATATCTAATAACATGTACATAGTTCAGAAAGTCATCTACATTAGAATGTTTCCCAATATAGACATGCCTACAGATATAGGCCCATGTTCGGATGATGATCTGTATGTAAATTCATCATACATATGACATGTACAAAAATCTTGAAATTGCAACCCAGATGGATGAAACTAGATCCGTGGTCTTCTTATCTCGTTCACTCGATCATTCGGGTACAAGTCTAGCCATGTAAATATATGATTTGTAGTCGAACATGGTAAGACATCATTTGATTACCAGCCAATGCTGTGAGCTGTTAACAAACGCGAGAGAACCACCATTGACGTTAATGGATCTCAAGGTACTTTCGTACAGTTTGTAAGGCATGAATAGATTATTTGATGTCGAACACCAAACAAAATCTTTCGGTCAAAGGTCCGGAAGTGAGAAACTTTTTGATGATGTAACAAGCCTCATGGTACTAGAAGATTATGTTTCTAAGTAAGCTTCATGGATGATGAGCTCATGTCGATAGGAAGTCACTTTATCACGAAACGAGAGTCACTGATTTCAGAGACAAAATGTGACTTGATATAGCAATTTTCAGGGATAACTGTCATGAAAATGAAGGTTTATGAGTATTTCAGAAGGATGAGTATTCACTAGATGACTTCTCTTGAACATATCGACGTCACTAGGATGAGTTGGCAGCATTGACCCAAAACCGAAGTGAAGGTATGATGAACCATAGGTATGAATGAAACATCAAGAATATTACCTAACCCAAAATTCACGATGATGGAGTTAAAGTGACATGTTCAAGAGCGACCTGCTACCATAAAGTGTTTTGTTTTCTTTCCCAAATTTTCCCCAGTCATTTGTCGACCAATACCTCTTTATTTTTTAACAAGCTTAAGGAGGATAACATATGCTTGAACTATAACTCAACCCTTTGGGAAAATGCATCGCTATTTAATAATTTAACGAGTCTAGTGATAAATGAAACTCAATTCTTGCCATGATCGACAAGCTTGTCGCTATTTTATGTTTTAAAGAGCCTAACGACAGAGACAACCCTATCCTTTTTCATATTTAGAGAGTTTGAAAAAGAGGAAAAAATAAAACTCCATGAGTCCTTTTTCGTAAATTTGTCACTCATGTCCGAAAAGGTGTAAAATGGTACCTGAGAGAACCTCCTAGCCATGTTCGACTAAGGTTTTCATTTTTCGTAAATAATCTATCTCAGTCCAGAAAAGGTTTAAACTTATACTGAGTAGATGTCATTTCATTTAATTTTACGAGCTTGAAAAGACAAGTGCTCGATAATATTTTCACATTATCAAAGTCAAAAAAGAGCTAAAAGAAGACTGCAGGGGTTCCTTTTTCATCGTTATCGAAGCTCAAAAAAGATATAAAAGTGTGCTTCAAGTCCTTTTTCATTTTTATCAAAGCTCAAAAAATAAGGATAAAAGTATGCTTTGTGGTCAAATCATTCTTGAATAAGTGGACATGACTAATCTATTATATCAGCTGCAAAACCTGTTCATAACAACTTCAAATGGATTAAAAATACTTGTTTCTTAGCAAAAAATGAATAAAAACCATAGTCACAGCATTAAATATGATTTTGAAATAATCAAATGACTAATTAAAATATTTTTACCATTTGAAAGTTACCATTTGGATTTTGGAGCTTTGAACTAGTTTTTTCCCCTGAACTTCAGCAGTCGATTGTGACAAATTCTGTGGACGATTTTCCTCGCTCTTCGATCTAGGTTGGAGCTATGAACCTTCTCTTTCCTTTAGTAACATTTATGTTTCATTTAATTGATTTTTTATAGGATTTTGGGCACCTTAGGTTAAATTTATTTTTCACGTAGGGAAATGCACCCTTGAATGTCGAAAGGTGCATTGCAGCGCACTGGAATTGAAGGAAAGGTGCACTTACAATGCAATGTCCCTTGACCTAGGGTACGTTGGTCGAAATTCCAATTTTTGTTTCTTGCAATGTGCCCAAATTTTTCCTAGTTTTTTGCATGAAATGGATCCTTATGATTCTTATGATTGTGCTTTAGTTATTCATCAGACCAAAATGATGATTACATGGAGGGAAAGGTAACATGAGGAACATAACATGATTTCCCTAAACGATATAGGCACTGTAAGAGACCTCAGAGACTGTGGTTTGCTAAAGTACTTCAGACTGTCGGGTATGAGGCAAAAGATGGAACTATTGGAGTTCCTTTTTCGTTCATGGGATCCAGCAATAGAGGCATTTCACATCGAGGAAAAAGTGGTCCCAATATTAGTGGAGGATATTTATTTTCTCACGGGATTATCGAGGAGAGGTCTGCCCATTTATCTTTTAGGGTCTGCTCTCAGAGGAGAGACGGTGAGAGATTATATATTTCAGTATTGCAATCCAGGTACTAAACCTATTAAGGATGGGAAAATAAACATCCACGTTCATTACTTTCCATTGAGGACCATCTTATTCACTATCGCAAATCCTGCTGGTACTATTACACTACACATAGATAACATATATTACATGCAGTGTGTACTAAAGTGTTTGGAACCAACAGTTTTCAACAAAGCTAAACATGTCCTCTCTCAGATGAAAGAACAATTGACTAAGGAAAAGGGAGGAAGGAAGAAAAATTTCAACTATGGTTCGATCCTGATTTCTTTTTCCTTAGAGAAGATTCCATTGATGCAGCCCCAACATGTGCCACTGGGTATATCTGGCCCTAGAGATCCAAGGAAGCAGAGATGGGTAGAACTGATGGCTAGACATGCTGGTCAATTGACCATCATGTTCTCGATTGCATACTTTGCCTGGTTCAACCGACAGATGGTCTCCATTGATAATTATGCATATGCAGGCATCAACTTCCGAGGAGATCCAGATTTGGCTTTACCAGAACAAGCTCAATGGGGTGAAATTGGTAAGAATGTTTTGACCATGTTTTTTTATTTTTCTAAGGTTTATACATGTTTTTGTGTTTTTATGTTTCCCAAGACTAAACTAAAGTTTTGATGTAATGCAGATGTAGGTTGAGTTCGAATAGTGGGACAGCCAGAGCAGATAGTGGATGAGCCAACAGATAGGGTTGTCAGGAGAGTGGTCCTTTAGGATTTGGATATGGTTGAGACTCTTGCTGAGCTACAACATCACATATAGGGATTGAATTTTGGGATTCCAGATTGTCGGATCGAAGAGTTACCCATGAGACTGCAGCACCATACTATTGGCGTTCCTAACCGTTGGATGCAGTTATTGCATAGGATAGCTAGATCAGTAGCATGTTATCACAAGCAGAACTAGTTTAATTTTGACATTTTGCATACATATTAAGGTCAAATGAACAGTGTGTCTTGGGCACAAATTTTGTAAAAACCCATAACTATCTATCTATTTTTTTCAGTGTTTTCCTATGTTTATTGTGTAATCCTATTCAATTATTTGATGTGAATTGAAAATATGTCTTTACATGTGTTGCAAAATTTTGTTTATAACATAATTCGCTAAAGAATCAGTTAATGTGTTCAAGTTTCTGGAAATGTGTTGATATCAAAATTTATTTCCAAAAGTCGAACTCTTAGGAACATACGATGCAATGTTGGATTTCTAACAGTATAAACACTAGTAAGTTGCAATACCACAAGTTGTGAGTCTAACCTAATGATGATATGGTTAATACCAAATGAAATGGCATCAGCGAGAAGTTAGATCAACATGCTATACTTAGTGATATTGTTTTTAGATAGACCAATACAAATCCCTTGAAAACTCACTAACTCGCCATTTGGAGCGAAAATGGCCCACGTTGCAGAGATGGATTCTACATACTACGACTAGCACAATTAGCATACCCAACGAATGGTTCCAAAGATTCAAACATCTGCGATGAAATGTAAAGCAGATTACAAACTTCAATCAAACTCTAGAAAAACAAACTAAGATAGTAAATGCAAATCAACAACATATATACAATGTAATACAACAGTTTACTACGCTCATGTTTAAGCATAGTAACATTTCAGATACAGCCCATTTCGGGGTTGCACCAATGGAATTCCATCATAATCTACCAACTTGTAGGCACCCTTAGTAAGAACTCTTTTGACAATATAGGGGCCATACCATAACGGCTCAAATTTCCCTATACCTATTACATTATCTTGTTGATCATAAAGAAGGACCAAGTCAACCTATGAGAAGATGCGAGGCTAGACATGTTTGTCGTATTGTGCCTTTATACATCTCTTATGTGCTTCTTTGGCCAATGCGGCTTCACAACATGTTCCATCAATATGGATGAGGTTAAAAAGACATGCTTCTTTAGAATAGGTGTCAGGTAACAAGTCAATTGCAAGTTTTAATGATGGTATTTCACATTGGATAGGCGAGATAACTTCCAGACCATACACTAATTGAAAGGGGGTAAATCCGGTTGTGTTACCGAGGTTCAGTAAGCCCACAAAGCTGAGTACATGATCAAATTCAAATTTCATTTATGAACTCCTATCATTCATTTAAGAATCTTGTTAATATACTCAACTTGTCCATTTGATTTTGGATAATAAGGAGTAGAACTATCATGCGACAGTCCTAATTTGGCAGTCAACTCATTCATCATGTCATTACAAAAATGTTTACCATGATCTTTGACTATAGCCTGTGGAACACCAAATCGTGAGATGACATTATTGAAAAAGAATAATGCATTTGTCTCACTTGTGTTGTTGAATCTAGGCATCACTTCGGCCCACTTGGTAAAGTAGTCTACTATGACAATAATATAGCCATGCCCCCCAGACGAACGAGGGATGCAGGTCATGAAGTCAATGCCCCATTTTTAAAATGGTCCCACAACGATATAAAGATGCATCGGCGTTGGTGGTTTTCGGAATTTACGATCAAATATATGGCACGCATGACAACTTCTGACCTCGAGGATGTAGTTGCGAAATATGGCTGGCCAAAATCAGCTGGCATAGAGTATCTTATGTGCGGTAGTGTATCCAAACAAGTGTCCACCACAAGCCCCAACATGAAAATCATTTAAAACCTTTTCAGCCTCCTCATGAGTGAGGCACCTCCTTAAAATCCTATTGACACCACGATGATAAATTGTATCGCCAATGATTGGATAATATTTGGCTTGGTATCGAATAAGTTGTTTTTTAGAGCGAGAGGTATCTGGCCGAAAAGTTTGGGTCTGGAGATAAATAATAAAATCCCCATGCCAAGGATCATATGATCCGATCAGAAATAAATACTCATCAAGAATAGATAGTTCTGATGTAGTAGAAGTATTATCAGAGGGAAGGTCACATAGAAGCTCAGCCAAAATTAAAGACTTATTGATTTGGATTTGATGAATTCCAAATCAAATTCCTATAAAATGACATTCCATTTTGAAAACTTCACCCCCAACAATTGACATGATAAAATATAAGTCATGGGGTTGCAATCCGAAATGAACAGGAATAGGATATAGTGGCGAAATCTTTGGATAGCTTGAATGATCGCCAATGCAAGCTTTTAGACGTATGAATACTTCACTTCCGTATCATTGAGATTAGGACTCAAATAATATATCATATGTTCTATCTCATCTTCTTCTTGGACCAATACCATATCAATGGTTGTATCATCCATGATGATATATAAGAAATAATCACTCTAATAATTGGGGGGATACATTAATGATGCCCGGACAAGTGTATCCTTGATAGCATCAAAAGAAGCTTGCGCAACCTTATCCCAATGGAAGGGAATCCCATTTTTCAAGAGCCGAGTAAATCCTTTAGCCATTTCGGCGTAGTTGGGTATGAAACTCCTTAAGAAGTTAGCCTTTCCCTGAAGTTTCTGTAACTGAAGCAAATTTGATGGTGCAGGAAAATTGAGAATGGCTTGTACTTTCAATGGGTCGATTTGAATTCCTTCTTTGGAGATGAAGAATCCTAGAAAACGACCAGAACCAACACAAAACACACATTTATGTGGATTGTAGCATATTTTGTAGTGTCAGCGGCGTAGAAAGATAGCTCTCAAATGCATCAGTTGATCAGTCCGGTTTCGTGAATGCACGAGTAAATCATCTAGATAGGGTTGAACAATTTTCTTGATGTCATTGAAAGCATAATCCATTGCTCTCTGAAAAGTTTCCCCAACATTATTTAAACCAAATGGGAGTTTTCGATAAGCGAATGTGCCCCAAGGATAGATAAATGTTGTATTATATTGATCCTCTGGGCGGATATTTATTTGATTGTAGCTAGAAAATCCATCCATAAATGAAAATATTTTGCATCCACCACAATCGTCAATAATCTGGCCGATAAAGGGAGCCTGATAGTTGTCTTTTGTAAAAGCAAGATTGACATCCCGATAATCGACACACACTCTAATTGTCCCTTCTTTCTTCATGATAGGAATAATGTTGGAAACACAATCAGTAAGTGGAACAGGGTAAATGAAACAAGCACACAAAAAATTTTCAACTTCTAATTTAATGGCAACGACCTTCTTTGGATGAACAGGACAAAGGCCTTGACATACCGGTGTGACATCAGGGTACATGTTAATGTTGTGTTCAATGATACTAATATTTATGCCTGGAATTTCCTCGTAATACCAAGCAAAAGCATCACGAAATTCATGAAAGAGAGAGCGATAAGTTTTGAGTTTTGATGGAGAAAAAGACACGCTGACATGATTTTTTTTGACAACGTCGAGCTTGGTCAAAATATCAATAGAAATTTTTCTTCAATATTTGATAAATTTCACTCAGATTCAATTGGATTAATTGGAAAATAATTCAAAAAGAATGTTTTGATTGATGGGTGATATAGTTCAATAAGATTATCTTCTTCGTAATCCTGAATATGGGAGTGATGATGATGATTTTCCCATGGTTCTCCTTTGGGCATCATGGATTCCATAATATTCTCATCTATCAAGAAAGAGGATGAAAAAGGATCAAATGGAGCACCAAAATCTAATGAACGATCAACCCAACGACCGACGACGATGATTTCAGATTCGTTGCCCAAGCCATGTATATTGATTGCTATGCCAGCTCAATTGGGATGGGTGACAGAAGTTCATCCAACATAACAACTTTAGAATCACCTGTAATCTTCCTTAAGCCATATGGAGTGGAAGATATCATGTAGCAGGTCTCTATATTTGCAATTTTTGTCGACGTCGTAGGCGGCGGTAATGCAAAGGTTCCCATGAGGGAAGAATCCTTTAAAATTCCTACACCAATGTTCTGAAGTGATATTTGGGGTGCGTGAATGAACGGAACGCTTCCAGTTTCCTAGGAAATGGAGGCAAAGAATGATAGTTGATTGATGACTGTGATAACACCTTTATGTGGAAAGGCGATCATTTTAAAATATGTAGAGACAATCATAGTCATAGCATATACCCATGGAATTTCGAGTAAAATATTTTAGGCAAGGGGTCTATCAATGACCTCAACTTCAACATTTACTGTTTTCCCCCTAGTTCGACATGCAGGTTATTGATGATACCGCAAGGCTTATATGTGCGTCCATCGAAATCTTTCAATGTCATAGGCGATTTAGATAGGCGCGATGAGCCAATTTACTTCCAGCAGTTGAGAGACATAATGCACGTAGATGCTCCCTCATCAATAATATTATGATGAACAAGGTGATTTAGAAAATTTACTTGGATGGAGAATGCTAATTATGCTGGTAATTGCAACACATAGCCCATATGATTAAATACTAAAAGAATGCAATTTGTCGGATCAATTCCACCAATTGCTGACAACAAAGCCTGCTTCTGGGAGGGACAATATTGAAGCACCTAAAGCACTGAAATAGATGAAGGGGATTGAGCCAAATATTCAACTATATTATAATTTTGAGCAGCTTAGGCTCGAGGATTAAATGTCAATTTATGAATGACTCACTTTGGTGGCTTTATTGTCAATTCAGGAATAGCAATTGACGGTATCGATTTCGTAGACAAATTTGTGGTCGAGGTAGTAGGTTGATTAGTAGCCTGAGTACCATAATCTTTATTATGAGTTGACACCAAAACATCAATTGTTGGCTTCGTAACAGATAGCATAAGCACTTGGGAACTAGAAATTGGATCTGTAGCAACCAAATTGTGTCTAGATTCGTAAATGGATCTGTTAACACAATGGATGCATGTGAGGTATTAATAAATTTTGAGACTTCAGCATGATGAGGATAATATCGAACAAATTTCTACTCATTACATATTATGTAAGGGTAACGAGGTTTCCTATTTCAAATTTTTTGATCATATGATCTTTCCTGTGGGGTAGAAGTTTGCTTTTTCTTTGATTTTCCATTTTTCTTACTTCTGGGTTGCTTGTCACTTTTTCCTTTTACAGATTACACGGCATGGATTTCAGAAGAAGGCACAAGATAAGATGCAGTAGAGTGATCTGTGATTCCAGTATTGATCATACCGTCGCTGGCATGAGAGTCCTTAGATGGTGGAGGAACAATAAAATTAGATCGCGACGCGTTGGGAATTTTCTCATAGAGCGTGCTAGACTAAGTGTAAATAAAATCTAAGTATTGGGCATGAGAAATGACCTGCTCTTCAGTGATGATGCCACCCTTAGCCACATCCTTAGTTATAGATGGTAATAGGGACTTAATGAACCACTCAGCAAGGAGCTGATCAGGAACAAATGTCTTAACCATTCCACGAAGACGACACCAATCATGAATATGATCAAAAATGTGAGTAGCATTAGTATGTTTAAAATTAGTCAAGAGTTCCGTTCTAGTTTCATATCATATGGGTAACTGGAAGTGGGTCAAAAATACAGTAGCTAGGGCGGTGAAATTATCAAATGAAGCTCTTGGTAACTCAATGTACCATTTCGTGGCCGGACCAATGAGCGTACGTTGGAAAAGACATAGTAGAATGGAATCATCATTTAGGGAGTTAGATGAACACCACAAATGATAAGTCATAACATGCGTCGACAAGTATTCCCCAGGGCTTCCATTGAACTTAGGAATATCTTAGGGTAATTTATGAGGTATCATCGGCCACCAAGGAGCATATTTGATTGGATCATTGGTAAGCCGGTTTAACTCTGGTAACTCTAAAGTTGCAAAAAAAGGAAACTATCGATTTAAGTCGGGTTGAGCATAGCTAGGGTATGATGGAAATTCTTCGGCAATAGGCCTTTGAGCACCAGCATAATGAGACTCTTGCTGGTAACCCAAATAGGGGTTGTTTTGATAAGTAAATGCTTGAGGGTTATGTTGACCAAAACCTGGGTACATTACTTTTTGAAATGAAGGTTGTTGCATTCGTGCTTGTGGCTGCCAAGGGGTTTGTCCAGTTGAAATTGTACTGGATGGTATATACCTAGATGGACCAGCTTGATATTTCCCTGATGATGTATATAAAGGATCAATCCATTTAATACTCATTAGAGATGTACCAAATAGAATACTAGATGATGACATTGGTGAAGTCCATGGGTTTGAGGATGCACTAGAGAAGGTTCCAGATAAATATTGGTAACCAGGTGGGACATAAGGGCCACCATATAGATGTGACTCTGGTGAAGTTGTGAACATCGATGTGGTAGCAAGAGCAGGTGTTGTCACAACTGCAATAGATGGTCCAACTGAAGATGTTAGCTCAGGTATGTTTATACGACCCAATGTATACCCTACAGGATCTATGGGAACTCGAATAGACATAGGATCAAAGAAATCAGAGTGAGGTGATTGAGGAGAAGTCTCATAAAGATAAAGGTCTAATCCAAAATGGGTTGGAGTCGAAGGTGTTTTGTCTTGTGGAATTTCTTCAATCGAAATCAAACTAGTGGAAGGATTTCGCCGTCAGGCCTGAAGTATATTTTAGGAGGTTGATTATGCTATATGGGAGACTCAATGGCTACAATAGATTGTGGGGTGACCGATACAGGAACAAATTTCAGTTGTTCGACTTCGGGATTTAGATGTTCTGGTAAAATAATGATAGGATCCAGATAAACTTCCAGTTGAAAAACATCAGGTTCGGGAGGTATGGTCTCACTGATTGGATGGATTGTGACCACAGGTAGCTGATAGGACTCCGTCTCGAAAATAGTAGATGAACCAGGATTTGTAGAAACAACTCGAGATGACTCTGGTATATGTGTGGATGATGTTGCACCAAAGGTACTGATAGTACTAGTTTTGGTAGAACAATGTCGCCTTCGCCGACCAGAAATGACTTCCGGTGGTAAAGGTGGTTTCAGTGCTATTCTACGCGAATGGTGGCGAAAGGGATGTTATTCTTCCACAATGACTAATTTATTTTATGACCAACAAAAAAAAAAAAAAAGGTAATTCTAGGCAAAAGGTTTACTAAGTAATTGTGAACTACAGAATACCTCCTAGCGAATCAAGAAGTACAAGAAAGCAATCTCCCTGAATGTTGTGTTTGGTGTATCACAAGTTACAAGGCAGCTGACTCGATTCACTATGGATGGATAGAAACCTAAATTTTTACTCCCAAATATACTCGAAGGTACATGGAGGACCAAGTCCATATTAGCATTGTCTAATGTGAAAACGCACAGTGAGAGCACCCCCTTATACTTTTCATACTATAACACCACCCTATATACCCGAAGGTACGTGGACGAGCTCTGATATACTTACGTATGTGGAGTGAGGTATCATACTCGGAATGTATCGTAGACAAGTTAGCAACAACAACTATGTTTAACGATGCCGGAACACGTCTCTATCCTAGACCTTCTAAATGTTATCGTTAATTTTCCAATGCTTTCTTAGGTAAATTGATGTAAAATTTATGTTGATCTTGTTTAAAAGTTTGTCTTTGAGATTAACCATGTGATGTGATGGAAATTCCTAAAAATGCAAATTAAATGATAAGAAAACTTTTCAATTTAGCTTTTTCAATGAAAATCCTAGCTACTAAGGGAAAGAGCAATCAGTTTTAGAACAAACAACAAAGAGCACAAACTAAAATGCAGCTTTCCTAACTTGTTCCTATGCAACACACACAATTCACTATTTTCAAATGCATGTTTTTCTTTTCAGCTCCCTTAATGTGAATGCAATAAAGGAAAATATATGTGTCAAATCAATAAAGCAAGTGTTTTATTCTTTGAGAAACGAGGAATAAAATAACGATTGCTCTCTTAGGAAAAAATGAAGAATGGAACTACAATTTTTTCCTACAGGAAACAAGGAACAAAACAACAATTTCCTTTACGAATACAAATTGATCTAATGCAGAAATAAAATACTTTGAATTTGATTTTCCAATGATAAAGAAAAACACTAAAGAGACATTGAACAAAATTACTTTTCGAAGGAGGAAGAATCAAGAAATTTTATTGGTCTCTAAGAGGTATCAGACAATTGAGAATACATCAAACAAATGACTAAGAATGATAGCAATGACAAATTTAGATGGAATTTGTTTGGCTAAGGGGAAAACACAATCTCTAAGGGGAGATAGTGCATTACAGTGCACCCCTGAGTGGGAGACAGTGCATTGCAGTGAACTGTGTCTTGACCAACAGTGCATTGGGCGCAGCAGGGATTGAAAAACCAAGCAACAGAACACACTTCTAATGCAATTCTTTCATTCAAATGTCTAATAATTGAAATTAGATGCTACTGATGAGGATAAGCAGAGGAAAAAACACAAGGAATGATAGGATACTCCCCAACGGAGTCACCAATTTTTTATGTGAAATTGTGATATACGGATAAACCAAATTTTCCAAGTGTGGTGCTAGTCACTTAGAACAACAGAGGAAATAATTACTATCACTTTCTCTAAAATAAGCAGACATATAGAATGGTGAAAGAGCCTACTTGTGATTCAAGTGCTTCTCCTTCTTCTTCTGTCACTTTCAATCCAACTCAGATCGCCAGATCGATTCCTGCAAACACAAATAGAGAACATTGGTGAAAATGTGAAGTTGGGAAACACTTTTTGCCCTTTTTTGACGTTGAAAATTGTAATTTTCTACATTTTTTCAACTTCAACTCCACTAAACTTGTATTTTCAATGGAAATTATGATTTGACATAAAAACAATATTTGTAGAGAATTTCCTTACCTCCATACTCATCTTTAAAAAATAATAATATTGACATATAGAGGGGTAAATTTGTTGTTTACTAACTGCATATACTTGAAATTTTCAGGCAAACATAAATAGTCACTTTTAAAACCCAAACGTTTTTTAGGGAAGGTTATTCATTTTTTGGAAATAAACCATATCATCATAATCTACATAGATTGCACTAGTGCATTGACTATTTTTCAGTAATTTTCATATTAAATCACTATTTTTTATTATTTTTTGAAATGGACGATTAAGACAAAAAAACAGTGATGTTTCAGTACATTTTATGAGCCCTAGATTTTCTTTTCAATGTGATCGTCAATAAGAAAAATGAGAATACCCTTTTGAAGAAGATAGGGAGAGGAATTGCAATATGATTTTTCTTATTTTTTTGGTGTTTCCATTTTAAAGTTATTGAATTTTCATTTAGTGCAATTTTCAGAACAATGAAATTCCACAGTGACACAGTTTAGTATAAAATTAATAACAAATTGAATTTTTTAATGAAACTCCACAAATATTACATCATTAGAAACTAGATTTAGAGATGAATCTAATGGTACTAGGTCCAAAAGATAAAAAAAAAAATTTGTAGGTGTTGCTCCCCTCCAAAGTTGCAGGTTCCTGAAAACTGCAGAATTTTCTGAGTTTTTCGTTGACCAGAAACTCTCAGCCAAGATAATTTCTCAGGTGAGACATTTATTAAACTCTCGATAGAGAAATTTCAAACTCTTGACCGAGAGTTTAAACCACCACAGGTTACATTTAACCACGTGGCTAAACTCTCGGCCGAAAGTTTTAAAAAGTCTCGGCTGAGAGTTTGCGCCCGAGAGTTTACCCAAGGCCGACTCTCGTCCGAGATTTTAATAAACTCTCGTCCCAAAGTTTAATAAAATCTCGTCTGAGAGTTTAATAAACTCTCGGATGAGAGTTTATTAAACTCTCGAACAAGAATTTATTAAACTTTAATCGAAACATTTGATTTTTAGCCGACGCAATGTTTCAGGCGAGAGTTCTATATAAATATTCTCATTCAAAAGATTAATTTCACACACCATTCTGAACCAGCGAAAATTGTGAAGGTGCGAGGGTCTGAATTCTTTTTCTGCAAAGGTGCGAATATTTTCTAGGTGCAAAATTCTTTTTGGCAAAAAAAAAAATTTAAGTTTTTTTAGGTGCGAAAATTTTTTGGCAAATTTTTTTTTGAAAGTTTCTCTGGGTGCAAAAAAAATTTTGGCGAAATTTTTTTTTGAAGTTTTTTTGGGTGCATGGATGCATGAAGTATTTTTGCAAAATGTCTCTATGAAGGCATGAAGTATTTTTTCAAAATGTATTTATGAATTTAATTATTTATTTAACTTTCTGTCTTATTGAAAGCATGAAGTACTTATTCTGAAGTCTTTATGTTTTTTTGGGTATTTGTTCCAAATAGAATTGGATTTTAGGTTTCCAATTTTGTGAACATCGGAAACCAAAGGAAGTTACTATCAAGGAATGATAAAAAAAGAACTGATTCAGCAAATAAGAATGAGATATTACAAAAAAAAAGGCAAGAGGAAAGGGAAAGATTAAGCCATGAAATAAATGTGGAGGTAGAGCATCGCAAAAGAGATGTAGAGGTGCATGAAAGTGACGAGGAAATGAGAAATGTTGAGGAACTTGTCAACAAGAATATTGAAAACAAAAATTTCCAAGAGAATATTGATATCGATCTCACTGGTGAGTCAATAGTTTCTTCAATTTGAATTTTGTATTTTTTTAAAAAACATTGTAGTTCAAGAGAGTTTTAAAATTAAAAATATGTGTATGTCAATTTCAAATTAGAAGTTAATATTGATTTTTATACAGAGACAACATCAGAACCACAAGAAGATACTACCACACGTCTAATTTCACTGCAATTAATTGGAAGTTCCAAGAACGTTGCATACGACTACAACTTTCTAGAAAATATGGATCCAACCAAAATTGAAGAATTGGGACCACCAATGGCTGAAAGGATAGTTCAAGATAAAATAAATTGGGGGTTGAAACATCTTTTTGAAGGTAAATCGATCATATCACAAGCTCAGATGTTACGTAGGTTTTTAAAGTACAAAAATATCAAAAATTTTGTGGAATTATTGGGCATTAAAAGTGAGAAAGAGGTTTTAGAAAATGAAATGGTATCAAAAAATGTGATGTCGAAGCTTGCCACACTAGCCAAAAAGTGATCTCAAGTTGAAAAGTATGCTCGTAGAGCACTTTTAACAAGTGTAGTCGCGAAACGAACTTCATCGAGTCGGTTGATGTCAACAACTTCAAAAAAAATTAAAACATCAAGAAAAAATTTATGGAGGCATACAAAATTTAGAATTCAATTAGATGAGAATGATGAACTTGCATGTTGGGCTAATATCTGTAGGCGTCCATATCATGATAGACTTCCTGATAGTGTGAGGGATAGGGTAAAATAGTTTTGGGATTTGAATTCTCGTGTGTCGCCAAATTAAAAGGACACTGTGCGACGTCGTATATCTAAGGGAGTTTATGAATCTCATGCGAAACATATAACACAGGTCAGTCAAGTAGAATTATTCCAGAACTTTATGGAGAGTAATACTGATGTGAAGGTTTCCCTTAGTACATTTTTGAGGATTAAACAATGGTATGTCAGGCATATCACTATTCGAGACACATGTTGTTGTCGATACCATGTAGAAGTCCAATTATTTTATGAGACATTTGTAAATTTTGGCATAAAATATTGGTCAAATGACCCCCCTCCTTCAAGTGTTCGTGAATTTTTATCGAAGATATTATGTGCACGAGAGAATAATGAATTATTTTATAAAAAATAATGTGTTGGTGGAAGAAAATGCCCAGAATGTTCTCATTTGGCACTCTACAATGCAAAGTATCCCATTGATCCTAATGATCCCAGACTGTCAAATCTCAGTCTGAATTGGAAGCGATATGAAAATTTTACTTACACTCCTGTTGCAGAGTCAAACACAACATCAAAAACTATCACTTTACTTGACAACGACATTTCAGTGACATCTTTTATGGAGAAGTTCACGGTGCAAATATATAAATATATTAAGCACTGTCATATAGCACGATGGCAGGATTTACAGTTCAAGTAATCACGTGATGTGTTCCCAAAAGGAACAATATTATTAGTGGTTGATTTCACTAAGAATTACATGTTTAGTCCACAAAATGAGATACAAAGTGAGTATTATCATTCAGACCAAGTATCTATATTTGTGCATATTTTGTATAGACATGCAGAGCTTGATATCGATGGTTTTGATAGCGATGAAAATAATTGTGAGGTGATTAAGGAGTACCATTTCTACATCAGTGATGATCGAACACATGATACATGTTTTGTTCAACATTGTTTTAATGTTATTTATAATGAATTGTTGAAACAAAATGGCACTTTTAAAGAACATTGGGTATGGTCAGATGGTTATGTTGGTCAATTTAAATCAGCAAGATCGTTCTTTTGGTTATCTCATATTCATAAGAGAACCAACATTCGACATACATGGAATTTCTATGAGACAGGGCATGGAAAAGGAGAGCACGATGGTGCTGGGGCATGCGTAAAACGTGCACTTAGGAGGCATTAATTGAATCACTTAGCTTCCCGACTTGCAAATTCTTTAGATGTTGTTAATTGGTGCAAAGACAATTTAAGTCATATATCAAACCCAAGGATGGTTGATGTGCACAGGTAAGTGTACACATTTAACTAACAATATATTATACATGTCTAGAGATATATGTGTATACATATATGTGTATTTTTCTATCAAAAAAATATTAAATATTGTTCAAAATTTGACTCATACATGTGTGTGTTTTTCTCAAGCAGGTACTTTTGGAATATTGCAATGGGTGATGTTGATAGATCTTTGCCATTTAATTGCCTTGGAATCCTTCAAACAAGAAGTTTACACTCAATTAGGAGTAAGAACATGACAAATATACATTGCATTGAGAAACGAAAGTGCTCTTGCTTTTGTTCTGCATGTATTGATCAGACAGAGTCCATCGATGACTGTGAAAACCAAATTAAGAAATTTTTTAAACCATGGAAACACGAAGAATTGACACCGTTGGCCCCATTTGGAAACGTGACTGACAAGGAAATGGACAATCAAGTGGTTTTGATTGACAATGATTATGATCGTGTTTCTGATATGGTTAGAGAAGGTGATGTCTTCGTTATCATTGCACCAGAAAATAATCAAGAAAAAGTGCATTATTATTTATTACGATGCACTATGTCTAAATCCACGTTGCTGCAAAAGTATAATGATCCATCAAATTATACATACCCAATCGGTTCAATGGTGTTAATGGGACATTTATTTGAAGAAGTAAAGAAATGTAAATATCATATTATTTTTCAGGATTACCATCTAGAGGTTATTTATGCCCAATATAGTCACTTGGTCATAGCAACTTGGTTGCAGTTGAAGCAAGTGAAGAGTAGAAAAAAACAATGACAATGAAGGTCATCGATAGATGATCATGATGCCATTCTAGAAAATTTTCCACGAGCGCATTTCATATGAGTGGAACACATTGTTCAAGATGAACAATGAACTTTGATTCTATGGTTAGAACATATAATTCCTACAATGCATTGGACTTTATATATTTTAAGACTATATTGTGGATTGATTTCAAATAAATGGACATGTGGATGGTTTGATGTGTGTTGGTACGAACAATATATTATGATCTACTGGATAAGGGTGCTTTTCTAGATAATTAAGGTATAGTGATTTAATGTGTCCATGATGTTTACTCCTAGAAGATCTTAACTCGCCCCTTTTTTTGCATGGATATGATGGCGATGAATGAATATTTAATTACATATATATATTATTGTATCGTTAGTTTAGTTTTGATATCAAATGTCATCATATTTGCATCTCTTCATTAGTTTAGATTAGCTTATATTTGATGTGGCTAATCTCTTCATTATTGTCTCTTCTCATGATGGAGGTCTCCTACTTTTATTTTCTATTGACATGTTTCTATTTTCCATGTGCTTGGAAAATATTGTTCACCACATGGAATATATCCTACAAAGGAACATTCAAGAATACAAAACTATTCATAAAGGTGTGTTTAGCTATGAATTAATTCTTATGTTAGAAATTTTCGCTAGTAATGGATTTCACACTTTTATATTAAGATATAGGTATCCCACTGCTTGTAGAAATAAATCCAAAAGTGTTTAGATGAAATTATTATTTCCAAAGGAAAACAACTCAACTCTCATCAATGTTTCAATATAGATGAAGAGAAATGGTTTGGTAAATTTCAAAGTTAAGGATAAAATTTATTCAAACTAGTTTATAGAGCATATTGATAGCTTCAACAAAGTATCCTACAAATGTCAAATGTCAAATGTTTCTATGTTCATTTGACATGTTTCTATTTTCCATGTGCTTGGAAAATATTGTTCACAACATGGAATAGATCCTACAAAGGAACATTCAAGATCTTGTAATCAAGATTTAGTTATTTCTCCAAAATTCTATCTTTGATCGTTTACATATTACACATCCCCTTGTAATCTATATTTTGTTTTCTCAATATTTTGAAAGTTTCAACATGTGGTATGGAAAACATTCTTATACACTATTTTGTAAGCCATTTACCTCTACTTGGACGTTGCTATTTTAATTTCTTTTCGAAACATTTTTATGATTCTTTTCAAGTATCATGAATTTTCTTAATAATAATTGTATTTCTAAATAGTATAATATATAAATCTAACATGAATAATGTATGTTATTACTTGTAATAACGGTTTCCTCATCAATCATCATGGAAGTATCAAATAGTTTAAATATTTTCTCTCTATTATTATTATAATCCAACCTCATGGACATGGGTGGATTAAACTAGAAAGTGTTCTCTTCCATGTGTTGTACAACTTGTCATGCCATCCTTAAAACTCTTTTTTATTGAGATATAACCACACCATATAACCAAATTTGCATTAGTGGGTTGTTTTATGTTGATCATGGTTCTCCATATAACAATTTTAAGTTATGTGTAGGTTCTTGCACTTCCAATGGATTTCTCAAATCTTGATTGTGACCTTAACAATTTTTGCCTTCATAATTATGATTTGTAAATGGGTTTTTATAAAATATAAACAAAAACCAATTAAAAATAATTGTGTTTATGATCATTTTCAAGTGTCATGAATTTTTCTATGCAATATTGTATTTTAAAATAGCGTAACCTATGGATCTAACACCAAGCATGCTACTACTCATAATAATGGATTTTCAAGATAATCATCAATCATCGTGTAAATCTCAAAAAATTTTACCCTTCTTTCTCTTCATTAATAATGTCAAAACTATTCATAAAGGTGTGTTTAGCTATGAATTAATTCTTATGTTAGAAAGTTTCCCTAGTAATGGATCTCACACTTTTATATTAAGAGATAGATATCCCACCCCTTGTAGCAATAAATCCAAATTTTTTTAGATGAAATTATTATTTCCAAAGGAAAACAACTCAACTCTCATCAATGTTTCAATATAGATGAAGAGAAATGGTTTGGTAAATTTCAAATTTAAGGAGAAAATTTATTCAAAATAGTTTATAGAGCATATTGATAGCTTCAACAAAGTAATATTGGAAGAAGGATTAGCTTTATTCTTTTATATTTTACTGATGGAGCATAAAATTGGAATCATAACAAATAGAGGCATATGCACTTTGAAAAGGGTTTAAAATCACAAAAGGAATAAGAATGAATTCAATCATTATGATTAATGACTCTAGGATAATTATCATTCATATGATTAAACAACCGTTACCCATAGGAAACTTTCTAGCATCAATTCCAGATTGATGTAGACAACAATAAGGCATATATTCACCAAAATTCAATACTACCATGTCTTGCAAGAACATAATCAAGAGGAAAATTGGTGAGAAAATTCAGATTTAGAATAAAATTAGGGGGAGATTAATAGTGTAGTTGAACATCAGATTTATAATTGGCATAATCATAAAAGAATAGTTGAACATCAGATTGCTAAAAACCCTTTAGTATCCAAAGCCAATCAACTGAAATGAAAAGTACAGATCTTTCGTGTGCTAAATATTATCAGATTCAATTTCTAGTGATAACTGATAGAAATTTAATCTTGAAAATTTGAGCATGGTCCTATGCAAATTTAAATATTTCCAAATTTGAGCATGGCAGTGCCTTCACTCGAGCTCAAACACACTGGTGATTGATTAGGCTATTACATACCAGATGTAGATGTCCCATGCTACCGACTAACAGTTATAAGTTCTACTCTCAACCTAATGGTGATTGAATGGGCCATTGCATTCCTGGTGTCCATATCCTATGTTACTAACTAACCAGCAGGGTCAAAGGTCCACTACCTCGATGAATTTCTATCCTTCTAGTTAGCAGCTGATTTTGATGCGACTTGGAAAGCGGGTAAGGTAGTTCTTCACTTATGATTCAATTCTTGAGGGACGGTTTGTTTTAAATGTAACTCCACATCTTTGACATGGTCATGTCTTTCTTTGTTGCCAAGTTTCCAAATAAATGAAAAAGAAAATGGCAATCCTGAGGAATGCTCAACTCTTTCTGATGATGTTTGAACCTGCAATTAAGTCAACCTGGGTAATCAGTACAGTGTCCTACATATTTATTATTAGGGGCTGCAAAATTTATTCAAAGAATTATTGCAAAAAAAACCTCTTTGTTCCAATTAGTCCGTTTTGTAAGAATAATTAGAGCCAACGTCTGGAGTGTCACTCCGATTATCATTCCCTAACATATTCCCTGCCGATACCAAACAATACAAGGTCCTTATAAGGGAATATCACGATGATTTTGTGATTAGTTTCTAAAATTAAAATTCCTATTTTATAGCCAATCCACTATGCATAAGTAAACAAGGAAAAAGTGA
Organism: Pinus albicaulis; assembly: GCA_034641835.2. Lineage (NCBI taxonomy): Eukaryota > Viridiplantae > Streptophyta > Pinopsida > Pinales > Pinaceae > Pinus > Pinus albicaulis. The sequence continues at coordinate 579,827,851 of CM076573.1, read as the reverse complement.
CAAGGTTGTTTGAATTAATTACATCGACTCACATATCGACCTTAAACCCTAAAAATAATTCCAATAGGTAGGCCAATGCCATAATATGTTGCCAAATTCACATATGCTACCACAGCTTTCCATCCACATCCTATCGCCACCCTTGGTATCACGACAACTTTGTATTTTTAATGAGAATGTTATGAATCTAAATCTAACAAAAGACGATTGTTCTGTTGTGTTCATGCATATAAAATGAGAATAATATTTTGAAAATTGTAACCTGAGATAATAGGTTTGGTTCCATTCAAGATAATAGATATTTCAAGGAGAGGGATCAATGCAAAAAAAACGCTCATAACCACAATGTTTCTTGTGAATAACATAGCCAATTATTTCTTTAGTAACATGACTATTGTGGCAAGAATGATGCTTATGATGAAGCATGTGACCACCACAACTACAACTGAAAATATGGAAGTTTTAGGGCGCTAGGCTCATAGCTCATTACCAACTCTTATGTTTCACATATAGATACAACAATCATGGAACAACTTCTCAGATTAAAACCATAAAATAAACAATATGCTATAGTTTTATCCAAGTTGTAATCATGTTTATCAACAATTTTTACGGCAAGAAATATATACCTTGTAGCCGTGATGAGACCCAACATTACCATAAAGTCCCATTTGTAATAATTGATGCTGCAAACAATCCAAAATTGCTTACGTTAAACATCTATTGAAAATTTAAATTTATAAATGACATAGCTGACTAGCAAGATTTGTAGATCAATTGTTTCTAAACTAGAATGACTTTCCCCACATGTAGAGCTATAAAAAGGGTCTCTTTCACCTCTAATTACCTCACATTAATATGTCAATCCGGGAGCGTTTTGTTATTCCAAAGAGTGTCTCAGTCCGAGGCTATCACTTGTCAGAGTAATGCTAGTAGTACAGTGTTTAAGAAATACAAGAGAACGGATGCTTGTCCAGAATTGAATTACTTCCAAAAGAATAAATCACACATTCGTAAACTCATCAGCCTTATCGCTCAAGGTTCGGAAACTGATGGAAAGGAAATTAGAGCATAGACCACGGGTCTGGGAACTAGACAGCGAATGCCAAAGCTCACTACAGCCTTAGATCATCTCTCACACCAAAACAACAAATGCGGGTAAATGGAACAGCAAATAAAGAATTGAACAACAAATATGGAATGGAACAGTAATTCTAAAATGGAACAGCAATCGAACAACTAAATCTCGCAAGTTGTAACCAAACTTAATATATTAACTCAAATGCACTCTTCGCAATCAAATAACATTCTTTCACTCTTAAGGCAAATCACGCGAAACACACTAATGGAACAGCAATAACTATTGATAAATTATGGAACAGCTCTAGTAACTCATATACGTACACAACACGCTGAAATAGTAATCTTGATTAACAGAGATTCAACCATGCTCCTAAACAGAACCGTATTACCTCTGAATTCAACAATTATGAAGAACACTACCTCAAATGAATCTATGACACGAATGTTCAATATAAAAGCTCTGTAATAGAACAATAAGAATATTCGGTTAAGACTTAATAACGTGCAATTAGCCCTGAAAGGATTAATAACTTGATGCAGAGTCAATACACGATTTTATCTGTAAAAACCTCAATGATTTAATCTTAACAGAGCATATGACAGCAACTTATAAAACATATCAGATTTACCAAATAACAATGATAAACAAACCACGCGGAAATCAAATCGTAGTAATACAGAAGCAAGTGTCCTCCGGGGCCGGGCCCTTAGCCTCCAAGGGTACACCGCCTTAGGTTAATCCAGACGCAGAGATGAAGTAATCACCAAGCTTTTATTAATGCATCGGACAAAAATACAACGAACCAGTTCTCAACGAGACTTAATAATCAGAGCTGATGTTTAATAGAAAATTACATAAAAGCGTATCCTCCTTATGTCAAGCTAACAGTGTTGTCCCTTTATATAAAGGTGACGGCGGAGATGTCCAAGTAATAAGATAAATAAAGCAATATAAATCTGAATAATTGTATCCCGAGGGATCACCAAACCCGATCGCTGCCTCCTACTGCGTCTTTTCGTTACTTTCGAGCCGGTGTCTTCTCCTCCTTTCCTGGCTGATTTTCTTTAATCAAGGTTTTTAGCCTTGTTTGTTTGGTTCTCCTTCTGTAGGACAATGTACTATCTCGACTTGTCTCTTCCTTGGAGCGGCAATTCCTTGTTTTCCTTTTCCCCGCACGTAAAATAAATCCATACGTGGTTAAGTCTTGCATATCAATTCTCACATGTTTTGGTTATAGTTCCTTATTACTTTCCAAATTCACATGTGTTGGTTATAAATCTTCACAAAGCATCAAATAATCATCAAAAGCATACCTTTTTAGTACTCCACACCCCCCCCTGTTTACCTTGTTTCATGTCCTCATGAAAACATTGTAGTTGACATGCAAGGCAGTGAGAGAATATGCTGGAGAAGGAGTCTCATGCGGAGGCCTACAACCATGATGAGTGATTAGATAGTCAAAGAACTGACCTGTTTGCCCCTCAGGCATCTCATACAGGGCCTGGTATCCGGGTGCAGGGTGCCAAATAATTGGAGTGCGAAATCTATATCCTAACCAGGATGGCCCTGCTTTCAAAATGCTCTCGCCATAGAGGTTCAAATGGTTGGCAGCTAATTCAAAATTCTCATACTTAAATGGTTCCCTGAGTTGGATGTTTGGATCAGAGATTCGGTACCGAAATTTGGCTGCATTAATGGCCAGGTCTTTGATGGAAAGAAAATATTCTAAACTCTCTTGAATGAGTGCCTCATGCATGGGCCCTAACGTTTCATTGACACCCGGAGTCTTTATGAGGTTTCTATGAGCTTTCCACAACTGCACTGGGTTCCTAGGCTCAACCCTTACCCGTAAATCTAGGCCATTTTCCTGACTCTGGAAAGTATCATAGGCTTTGAGCCACTTAACCTGATTAACCCCGAATGAAATGAATGCTTGTAATTGGATGTCTCCAACGAAAGGGCCAGGGTTCAACTCAGTCTCCTGATTTAGCACAAGGTCATGCAAATAAAGTTCACACAGCAATCTCTGGATCTTCACTCCATAATGTTTACAGCAGTCTATAAAGTCATTGACAGTGTTGATTTGTATAGGGGCGCCTGCTTTAACAACTTTTATTTTTAATTGTAAATACTGTTCTAATAAAAACAGAGCATAGTTTTTAGCAGGGGCCCTACATGCTAAAACATCATTGTATAAAGAACACAAGGCATTCATCTGTTTGATAACAGTATCTAGTCTACGGGTTACCTGTGCAACTTCCTCTTGTTCCTTTTTCCACCCTTCAAAGGCCTGGCTTTTGGATTGATTGACGTCCCTTAGTTGCTGCTGTAACTCTTCATATTTTTCTCGGGGGACCGTTTTCTCTCTAAGTTGTTCGGCTTCCTGCTGGGCTTGCTTCATCATCTTATGCAAGGTTTTTGTCTTCGGGTCTTTTTTCCATAAGTAAGTGGAGGCCGGGAGTTTTACCTGAACTTTCTTATTATGCCGTTTGGAGTTCAGAACCCTTATTACCCCTGAGGGTGGTGTCTCTGTCTGGATTTTCTTGTCACTGGTCCTCATATCATCCCTTTCTATTTTAACGCGAATATCAGTCTGTTGCTGTTCCTCTACATCGTTTGGAACGGCGGCTGGATTTTCAGTAGGGTTTTGAACAGCAGGGCGATTGTTGGCCCTCTTTTTCTTCCCTTCGGTCTTTCTTACCCTCTGGTTTGCTTTCAGAATTCTAATTTGCTGTCTGAGCTGGGTTATTGTATTCAATAATTTCTGCCGTTCCATTCGCAATTTCTTAACTTCCACCGTTTCATTAGAAGGAACAGCAGGCTGTCTGCTGCGGTTTGGACCATGACTAGTTTCTGGATCTTTCTCTTGGGGTGCTTCCTCGTTGTTCTGCTCTGGCTGTTCTGGGGTAGGAACCTTGACTGGTTCTGTCTCTTCCTGGGCAACTGCTTTTTCTGCTCCTACTCCCTCTGGAATTTCCTCTGGTGTCTTGGGAACAGATTGTTCCCATTCAGTCTCTCTTATCTCCTCTTCATCATGAACAGGCAGATTTCCTTTTTCTGCCTCTACTACATGTGATTTTTCAGATGTGTTTTCTTCTTGGGGTTTGTCGTGGAGGTCTGCTGGACTAGAAGGTTGGCCATACTTACCCATATTGGCTAGGACTGCGGCCAATTCGTCTTCTCCCATTGGGTCTTGTAAGGGGCTACCTCCCTGCTGTCCCATTTCCTCCTCCTGTTCAGATTGTTCAGCTTCTGCCTCTGTTTCCTCCTCGGATTGCTCGTCCTCAATTACTACTGGTTGGCTGGTGCTTTCCTGAAGCTTTTCCAGCCTTTCTCGCATCCGAGCTAACCGGGCTGATTTTCTGGGCTTCTCTAGGCTTCCTCGCATCCTAGGTAACCGGGCTGTTTTTCTGGGCTTCTCTAGCCTTCCTCGCATCCGAGCTAACCGGGCTGATTTTCTGGGCTCCTCTGGTTGTTCGGGTGGATCGATGGCATGCTTGCGTTTTTCCGATTCCTGGTGTATCTCTGGTCGTTCTGATGCACTAGAAACATGTTTTTGTTTTACTAATTCTCTGCGTTTTGCCGGTCGTTCTGATGTGCTTGTAGAATGTTTACGTTTTGGGGATGGTGCTGTCAATCCCCCCTCAATCATTACAATCAGCTCTTCCCAGCTGCTCTGCTGCTGGGTGAGACTATGACTAACTATTAATCGTATTAACCCATGGTGACTGACGACTGACTCTACATGCTGTGCCTTTTTTATGCTTCGTGAAGCATCATGCAGTAATGAATTCAGAAGTGCAGGTAGATTTACAGAGCATTTATGCTTTAAAACAGCTAAGAGTTTAAGATGTCGTGGTCTTACCACGTCTTTCCTCCCTTCGCAGGTGATGTAGTTCTGCACTGTCCTTGCTAATTTCGTCCAGGGTTCTCCTAGCGTTGCTGGCAGAATGCCCTTCCCCTTAATTGTCAAGCTCTGACCTTCGTCCTGGAAAATTTCCATAATCTTCTGTAATCTTTCCTTCTTTAGTGTCCATACTGGTCCGGTGGCTGGTAGTCCCGAAACTTCTGCAATTATATCGTCGGTGACCGCTATCCGCTTCCCCCTTACTGTGGAGTGATCATCCTGCAGGTTCTGCAAAAATTCCATCGCTACTGTTTCATTAGACTCCTGCAAGCGACTGAGATAATTCAACCATCCTGCTCTTTCCAGGATCTCCCGGGCAGTAGCGGAGATTGTCAACTTCTGAGGTTCGCTTCGAATTGCCCTTCCTCCCATGGTTTCACTGTGGATTCTCAATGGAACAACAACTACTTGTGCTGTTTGAAACACAGAGAGGGTGATAATCGCAAGAAAAAAAACACAGAGTATGCAACAATGCAACGGAAATGGATTATGAACAGAAACTTGTGTAAAAATAGAAATTCCATGCCGTTAAACCATGCCAAACCGTCGTACACTATCTTTCCCGAATGGTGAGTTGACACGTAATTCAGGGAATAATGAGGTTAACCTCCCCCCCCCCGCAATGTGATAGGTTGTCCCAGCCGGCAAATAAAGGAGCAGCACCCGATCTGCAACCGAGTCAGAAAGGAACAGCATATGGAATTATGCCATGTTTAGAAGGACAACGAATTACCGAAATCGAGGCGGAGAGTTGATCGCGTATTATGTAAGAGGCTGCTGTGTTATGATATGAGGCTGGTGGGTAGGACATCTATCGTACTTGCCAAATCTCAAGTGGTCATGGTCACTTCCTTTGCCATGATTGGTGATGATAAATGTTCATGCGATGTATAAATTGGGAAATAATATATGATTAGTTCCTAGGATATAAGAAACAAAATAGTATTAGTATCTTACCCATTGGTGTAACCAAGGTGACTTCAATACCATTAACAGTGCTCTGCTGCCGACAGGTGTCCATAACCTTGGCAGAGTTGTTTTTTCACCCTCGGAACCATGATCCTTTGTGTATACCTAGGAATGTTGTTATGTCAAAATGTAGACCATTATGCTAGCTTGGTGACCAGTTAACCATAATGCCATTCACGAGGAAGGAGCGAAACGTGGGCAGGCCGGCTCGTGATGAGACCTCCTGTTCCAAGGTTCGTTTATTTGATATACCTTTTGGACCATATCCCTGGTGTGGTGGCCATAATGGGAATGCCAATTCACTTCCATCCTCATGATCATGGTAGGCTGGCTCTCGATGAGACCCCCTATCCTGCATTTGACATCTCACATATCATGTTCAGATATTTTTTCATAGAGTACTTTTCCTTATTTATACACAAAGGGTGGTTCAACACTCCTTAAGAGTAGGAATAGTGGAAGAAGTCTTATCATCTCAATAGGAAGATATAAGCCCTTTGCTCTTATTCCTAAATAATAATCAAAGAGGGTTAAATGGATCAGCATGATAAAGATAACCAATCAGGGAAAAATTAGTAGAACAATGACAACAAAAGATAAGAAATAAGTATGTCCTTCCTTTTGTCCTCTTACTAATGCAGAGCCTTATAGATATAGCGATTTATGGTTTGCGGATTTCGGTATGTTGTGATTTTATATTCATTGCACAAGTACATAGTTGTATCTTAAAGACTTGAAAGAATATGGGCAAGAAGCATCCTCAATTTAGATCAGCAAAAGGAATAAGCTGTTTCACAAGGAGAGCAAAAGTATGCTAGTGGTGTTCCTTTGGAAAAGAAACAACGACGGATGATAGAAAAAGGGACAGCAAAAAAATGCAAATGCCGTTCCTTTGGGAAAAGGAACAGCAAAGATAAAAAATACTATAAAAACACTCAAAATGCCATTCCTTTGAAAAAGGAACAACAACAATAAAAGAACGTTGTTTCTTTGAAGAAAAAGGAACAGTGGTAACCAAAAGGAACAGAAGAAGACATAACAATGTCGTTCCTTTGGAAAAGGAACAGCAGAGATCCAGAATGTTGTTCCTTTAGAAAAGGAACAGCAAAAGGAACAGCAAAGCCAACAGCATAAAAAAAAACACGCAGATGCTATTTTTAGAACGGCAAAAATCGAACTTTGTGAAAGAAAAGGAACAGCAAAAAAATGATAAGAAAACATTTAATTCAAACATATGTACAAGAACGAAAAAACAAGAACTTATGTACAAATTGTAAAAAGAAATGAATTCCTTAATGAATTACAGGTGAGGAAGATTTCTCTTCCTCTCCTAAAATCTCCATATCAGTGTCTCGGCGTAGCTGCTGGCAGAAGGATTCCCGAGTGAGTGGTTTGCGATAGAGATGAACTCGGTGGCCATTTACTTTGAATGCATATCCAGAACCGTCAATGGTAATTAGAGTAAGGGTTCCGTTGTCATGCACCTTCTGGATTTCGTATGGTCCCAACCATCGAGTCTGAAGTTTTCCAGGGAAGTCCTGAAACCGAGAGTCGTATAACAGAGCCCAGTCTCCCTCGTGGAAGACTTTGTTTTTGATGAGCGCATCATGCCATTTAGCTCGCTGCTGTTGAATCAATGCTGTATTTTGTAGTGCAGAGAGCCTAATTTCGTCTAATTCATTGATCTGCTGTAGTCGATTGATTCGTGCCTCGCTTAGATCTAGGCCAACTTCCTGTGCTGTCCGTAATGTTTGGATTTCGAATTCTATGGGAAAAATGGGTTGTTTTCCAAACACTAATTGATAAGGTGAGTAACCGGTGGTGCTCCTCCATGTGGTTCTATAGGCCCAGAGTGCTTCAGGTAGTCGGGTAGCCCAATCACGCCTATGTGACGCAATGGTTTTCTTTAGGATTGATTCTATTATCTTATTGCTACTTTCTACCTGCCCATTCGCCTGTGGGTGATATGGAGTAGTGATTTTATGCTGGACGTGATAATTGTTGAGTGTTGCAACTAATTTATGCCCAACAAATTGTGGTCCTCCATCTGTAATTATTTCCCTAGGAAGGCCATAGCGAACAAATAGATGGAACAGGAACTGTATGACAGAGTCCTCTGTGGCTCTTGGCAATGCTTCTGCCTCAACCCATTTGGTGACATATTCTGTTGCCACCAAGATATATGTTTTCTGATTTGATGAGGGGTTGATGGGTCCAATGAAATCAAGAGCCCATCACTCGAATGGTTCAATGACTAACTGTGGTTTCAGAGGCATCTCATCGGCTTGACCAGGTCGTCCTGCTCGCTGGCAGCTGTCACAGGCTTGAACAAATTTCTTTGCATCTTTGAAAATCGTGGGCCAGTAATATCCTGTCTACAATACTTTGTGTCCAGTTCTACGCTCAGCGAAGTGTCCACCACACGGTCCATCGTGACAGGCTTTTAGGATGTCAAAGATTTCATCCTCTCGAACACATCGCCTGATATGCATGTCTGCCCCTGTGTGAAACAAATAGCCCCCAATCCACGAGAATCGAGCACTCTTCTGAACAATCTGCTTGCGCTCATTAGGGGTTAAATGTTTTGGTAGTTTACCTACTGCGAGGTAGTTGGCAACATCAGCATACCAGGGTGTTTGAACAACAACAGCAAACAGGTGCTCATCCGGAAATTGATCTTCAACTGCTGCTGCATCGCTTGGTTTTGGTATTCTCGAAAGAAAATCAGCTAAAGGGTTTTCTTTGCCAGGCCGATCCTTGATTGTGATATCGAATTCCTGCAATAAAATTAACCATCTAGTTACTCTGGCATTTGTGACAGGCTTATTTGCTAAATATTTTATGGCGGAATGGTCTGTATACAAGATAACAGGATAGCCTGTAATATAATGTCTAAATTTATTGACAGCATGTATTACAGCTAGGAATTCTTTTTCAGTAACAGTGTAATTTAATTCAACAGGGGATAAATTCTTGCTGATGTAATAGATAGCATATGGTTTTTTATCCTCTTCCTGCCCAAGGACTGCGCCAATGGCTGTATCTGAGGCATCAGATGATATCTGGAACGGTAGGTCCCAGTTTGGTCCTCGAAGGACTGGGGCTGTGGATACGAGCTTCTTTAAATCCTCGAAAGCATGGTCACATTTTTCTGTCCAAAGAAAATCAACGTTACCGGTTAGTGCATATAAAGGAGCAGCAATGTGCGAATAATGCTCTATAAACCGTCTATAATAACCAGAAAATCCAAGAAAGCTGCGTACCTCTGTTTGAGTAGTAGGAGTGGGAATGAGCAAAAGTATTTGGATTTTGGCCGGGTCTACCTGAATGCCGGCTGCTGAAACATAATGTCCTAGGATAAGTCCTTCAGTCATCATCAAGAAACATTTTTCGTGGCTTAAGCAAAGCCTGGTAACAATGCAGCGTTGTAGGACTTTTTCTAGGGTGTCTAGAGCTAGATCAAAATCATCTCCATATGGTGTAAAGTCATCCATGTAAACTTCAATTCCATCATTTATTAAATCTGCAAAAATGCTAAGGATAGCCCTTTGAAATGTGGCAGGAGCATTACATAGGCCAAAAGGTAGAACTCGATAGGCAAATGTTCCCCATGGACAAGTAAAAGTAGTTTTATCCTGGTCTTCAGGGGCAATCTGAATCTGATTGTATCCACTGAAGCCATCCAGGAAAGAAAAGAATTTCTTTCCTGCTAAAGTATCTAATACTTGGTCTATGAATGGGAGAGGAAAATGATCTTTCTGTGTTGCCTTATTTAGTTCCCTATAGTCCACACAGATTCTCCATTTTCCATTCTTTTTTGGTACCACCACAAGCGGAGAGACCCATTTACTATCAGAAATAGGATAGATAAAATTGACATCTAAAAGTTTCTGAAGTTCAGCTTTTACCACATCTTTTAGATGAGGATTAAGTCTCCTTTGCGGCTGACGAACAGGTCTGGCATCTTTTTCTGTATAAATGTGGTGTGTACATAACTGGGGATCAATTCCTTTCATGTCAGGGTAATCCCATGCAAATGCTTCTTGATATTTCGTTAACAAATGGATGAGCTTAGTTTCTTGTTCAGGTGTGAGATTAGCATTGATGTTTAAAGTTTTTCCCGGTGCAATTTCCACAGTTTTACTATTTGCAACAGAAGTAACAGGTATCATTTGGTCATGCGTATCTTTCAGAGGATCTTCCTCTAATTCATTATCAAATGCTACTTCTATCATGTGACACTGTGTGCGAGGTTCAGTTTGACTAATGAAATTATTAATGGCATCATCTTCTGTTTGGTCTTTAAAATCAAGTGCCTCTTGTATAGTTAATGGAGATCTGATGTTATCAGTAAGGTATGATACAGGGTGCTTATTAGTTCTGATCATTGTGACACTTGGCTGCGCTGGAGGATATAGAACTAAATTTTTGCTATTCGGTCCTCCGGTTATGGTCATATTTCCCTGCCGGCAGCCAATGTAGGCATCGGCAGTGGCAAGCCAAGGTCTACCTAAGATTAGTGGGTGTCCATCAAGTCGGGTTTTTGGATTAATTATTAGGAAATCGATTGGATACTCCCAGGATTCTACAGAGACCATGACATCATGTAGAGTACCCTCTGGTCTGACCACAGATCGGTCAGCCAATTCTAACAAAGTGGAGGTGGGTTCTACAGATGTAATGCCGAGCTTTTGGCAAGTAGAGGTTGTTAAAATATTAATTGCAGCTCCTAGATCGACTAAGGCATTAGACAAGGTCTGACCATAAATTTGAACAGTTATAATTGGATTCCCTGGGTCTTCATATTTAATGGGTGTTTCTCTCCCAGACAATAGGTCAGATAAAGTACCGACTACTTGGACTCTTGGATTATTTGTTATATTCCTCCTTGGTTTCTTTATGCACAATTCTTTGATAGTTTTTGCGTATATGGGAATGTCTTGAATGGCTTGGAGGAATGGAATTTTTATGTACAGATTTTGTAATTCTCCCAGAATGTCAAAGTCGGGATATTGTATGGGTCGGGGTATGGCTAATCATTCTGGGAACGGAGGAGAGGATGTGGTTGCTTGATTATGAGTTTGTTGCTTATTTGCATCCTCTTGTTGCAACTGATGTTCTCGTGGTAACTGATCTTCAATATGAACTGTTTTATCTCCCTCAGTTTCAATTATACGTCCAGATATTAACTGAAGGTCATTGCACTCCCTTAGGTCGGGTCCTATTTCTGGTGATTCTATGATTTGAATAGATTGGACCTGTCTGTTATTTGGATTGGGATCGGGTTGGGCTGGGAGTTGCGGTCTCAGGTTAGACTGGGGATTTTGTTGTAAGGCTGGCAGAGTAGGTTGAGGGAGCGGAATAGTTCGAGCTGGCTGGTACATCGGTCTTTGCCAGCTTGTCTGCCAGGGTGAACTTTGTGAAGTAGGGGAGTCCATTGTGAAGGATATGGGCCATTTTTCCAATATGGTGGAGTGTAAGGAAAATTCGGCCAACCAGATTGGCTTGTTTGATTCAGCCATGGATTTGAAGAAGGAAACGATTGTGGTGACCAGTTTGAAAATGGGGGTTGAGATTGATTTTGCCACATACCATATTGTTGAGCATTATACTGTGGGGGTTGAAAAAAAGAGGTTGAGTCCGAAAACATACCAGATTGTCTCGGCTGCCACTGGCGACGCTGGTTGATCGAGTTCACCGATTCTGGTTCTTCTTCTGCTTCCTTATATACCGCTTTCAATCCAGGAAGTGAGGGGCAGTTCTCCGTAAGGTGATCTTTTGTACAGATGGCGCACGTTTGGACTTTATCCAGTGGGCATTCCTTGTGGCTATGTTTTTTTCGGCATCGGGGGCAGAAGATTGCCAAATTCTGTTCTGCCTCCAACTGCTTCTGTTTAGCCTGCATAATATCAAGTTGTGTAGTTAGTGTCCCCAGAATATCAGTTTTAAAATTTTCTAATAAATTTCCAATTTCTGCACGTGTTACTCCTTCTGTTGATACTTTGTTATCTCTTGCAAACCGATCATATTCTGTCGGTTTTATTCTTGTGTTGCCTCTCGAACTCCTGATACATAAATCAATGATGTCAGCAAAATTTTCTTGATAAATATCCCCTTTTCCCATGATATTTAATGTTTCAATCCATTGTTCCTTCATGCCCCTTATTAATGCAGTTTTTAACACATTATCAGGTAAAGGTAGCGATGCATAAGGAGATCTTTGTAGATTGTACTAAAAACGTTCCACATACTCTTCCAATGTTTCATTCAGTCTAGCTGTCATTTGGAATATTTCGTCTTTTAATTCTCTAGACCTACAATAATCTTGATATTTTTTTAAGAAGGATTCTTTCATTTGATCCCAATTGTTGATAACCCCGCCACCTAGCCCCATAAACCATCTTAAATCAGTCCCTTTTAATGTAGAGGGAAATAATTTCAATTTTTAGGGATCGGTGGTGTAATCATACCCCCTGCATAACACATCGAATTCGAATAAAAATGCATCCGGATCTTCTAATGTGAGACCGTGAAATGTATGGATATGCTGAAGAGAGATAGCTTTCATGGGTGCATTTGCTGCAGAATCCACTATAGGATATTGTAATGTAGAGGTTTGAGTATTTGGCTGGTTCTGAGCCATGGGATCGAAAATATGCCAATAACCTTCTGGGATATCTAGGAGGGTATTCCTAGGTTGAGAGGGAATGGTTTTGACAGGGATATTTTTAATAGCACTTCCCTTATCTGGAATAATGAGAATACCAGATGTCTGAGGAGATTGGATTCCTTCTACAATGATTTTTGCAGCACTCCCCTTATCTGGGCTATCTAATGGCTGATTTGTTCCAATAGGAGATTTTGGTTCCTTAGTTTCCCCTGTTTCTCCTTCTCCTTCACAAAAGTTGCTGGAATTCCCTTCCTGCAATAGTTCTGGAGTAGAATTTCCAATTTCTTGAAAGTCCTGCTCTTCAGTTTGACTATGCACCTCAGCACAGGCTACAGATGGTGATCCTGTGGCCTGAAGGGAACTAGTAGGCTGTTTAGAAATGTTTTTCTTGGGGCCTACTGATGGCTGAGATTCTGTTTTCTTATAGATTTCGTCTATGAAGGTCGTTCGACCAAGGGTCGCCGGCCCCTTAGCTTTTTCAGGCTTGGATGGGGGTTTGATATTCTTTTCTGGTCTTTTCTGCTTAGTCATGCACTCAAATGAACTACCAACTTCTATTCAAACAAAGCAAAAAACAACTCTGTTAGGAAAGCAGACAGTGGAGCAAGGCTTTTACATGCTCCGCACGTAGGTTCTTACCTTCCGTCTTTAGGATCCAACTCCTCCCTAGCAGGCTCGTACACTACTCTGAAAAAGACAAATGGCTACACTCTTTCCCCGGCAACGGCGCCAAAATGTAGAGCTATAAAAAGGGTCTCTTTCACCTCTAATTACCTCACATTAATATGTCAATCCGGGAGCGTTTTGTTATTCCAAAGAGTGTCTCAGTCCGAGGCTATCACTTGTCAGAGTAATGCTAGTAGTACAGTGTTTAAGAAATACAAGAGTAAACAGATGCTTGTCTGTAACTAAATTACTTCAAAAGAATAAATCACACATTCAGAAAACTCAACAGCTTATCAGTCAAGGGTTCGGCAGCGATAACCCATCCCTTCGGAAACTGATGGAAAGGAAATTAGAGCATAGACCACGAGTCTGGGAGCTAGACAGTGAATGCCAAAACTCACTACAGCCTCAGATCATCTCTCACACCAAAACAACAAATGCGGATAAATGGAATAGCAAATAAAGAATTGAACAGCAAATCTGGAATGGAACAGTAATTCTAAAATGGAACAACAATCGAACAACTAAATCTCGCGAGTCGTAACCAAACTTGATCTATTAACCCAAATGCACTCTTCGCAATCAACTAACAATCTTTCACTCTTAAGGCAAATCACGCGAAACACACTAATGGAAAAGCATTAACTATTTGATAAATTATAGAACAGCTCTAGTAACTCATATACGCACACAACACGCTGAAATAGTAATCTTAATTAACAGGGATACGACTGTGCTCCCAAATAGAACAACATTGTCTCTGAATTCAACAATTATGAAGAACACTACCTCAAACGAATCTATGACACGAATGTTCAATATAAAAGCTCTGTAACAGAACAATAAGAATATTCAGTTAAAACTAATAACATGCTATTAACTCTGAAAGGATTAATAACTTGATGCAGAGTCAATACACGATTCTATCTGTAAAAACCTCAATGATTTAATCTTAACAGAGCATGTAATATCAACTTATAAAGCATATCAGATTACCAAATAACAACGATAAACAAACCACGTAGAAATCAAATCGTAGTGGTACAAAAGCAAGTGTCCTCCGGGGCCGGGCCCTTAGCCTCCAAGGATACACCGCCTTAAGTTAATCCAGACGCAAAGATGAAATAATCACCAAGATTTTATTAATGCATCGGACAAAAATACAATGAACCAGTTCTCAACGAGACTTAATAATCAGAGCTGATGTTTAACAGAAAATTACATAAAAGCATATCCTTCTTATTATTCCAAGCTAACAGTGCTGTCCCTTTATATAAAGGTGACGGCGGAGATGTCCAAGTAACAAGATAAATAAAGCAGCGATCCCTCAGGATCGAAGATCCTGAGGGATTCGCCAAACTGTTAATTCTTCATCTTTTCTTTTCTTTTGCGCCGAGCTGGTGTCTTCTCCTCCTTTTCCGGGCCGATTTGCTTTAATCTGTTTAGCCTTGTTCGCATTCGGTTCTCCTTCAGAGGGACAGCAGTTATCTCGACTTTGTCTCTTCCTTTGGAGCGGCAATTCCTTGTTTTTTCATTTTCCTGCACAGAAAATAACCATTATCAGTGGTTAAGTCTTGCATATCAATTCTCACATGTTTTGTTATAGTTCCTTATTACTTTCCAAATTCATGATGCAAAAAGGTTTACAAATTCTACTAAAAATCCACTGAAATAATCATCAAAAGCATACCTTTTTAGTACTCCACACCACATACCAAAAAGATATTGAATCCAGAGCAACCTCTGAATCTGGCAGCAAACTGGATATAAGCACAAGTCCTTGAGTGTACCATATTTCCAAATTGTAATTGAAGAATAAAGCAATTAAAAACAGAACTCATCAAAACAATATAAGCTACTATGTCAAATTCAAGACATAATTCAGATAATCTATTGTACATATGACATAGTTTAGATAATCTATCTGCAAAAGATATAAAATGCATATGTTAGCATAAAAGCAGAAGCTACATATAGCTTGAAATAGGCCCAGAGTCCTATGAAGGCCTTTGTGTTGAAACCAATTCATGTCTCCTTGCAAGATGGGTTGTAGAATACATATAAGGCTGTAGCAATCACCAGAATCCACCAAGACAAACTCATTACCAAGGCTGCTGCTAGCAAGTTGTATCCCAACTTTTCTACTCAACCCAAGTCAAAAAAATGTGGAGTAGAAATGTACCAACAGAATTATAGGCTAGGGGAGCCACTATGTTCTGGGCCTGCAAAAACCTCTGCATCGGACAATTGATGGAAAATGAAAATAGCTGAGGAATAAGGCCTCTTGAAAAAATAGCTCCAGCAACAGCAATTTATTTGCTCTGCCCTATGGAAACCAGCACAAGATCTGCAAATAAGTAGAGGACTGCCAAAAGTATTGCAACTGTTATCATTATTATCATCGATCATTGGCAGATGACTCCAAGCATACTGTATTGTTTAGCACCGTAAGCTTGCCCACACACAGTCTGCACGATGCTTGTCATTCCCAGCTACATCACAAGAGACCAGGGAAAATACACTACCAAGACCAAACTATATTGAACATATATAGGTGTCAATTTTGTTGTAATTTATTAACAAAAAATTCTCATTAAATATTTTTTGGGTGATCCTTTAAAACAAGAGAAGAGCAATTTTGTTTTTCCATTTTGGCATTACTCACATTTATTCCCATCTAAATTTTTGGTCAACCTTTAGAACCATAAGTGTATTTTGGGATTACTCACATCTAAATTTTTGGTCAACCTTTAAAATCATCAAGTGCGGCTTATTTTTAAGACAAAGATTACCTGACTTTTCTAGCTAGCCATCCAGGGTGGTTCATTTTAGGAATAGAGATATATATTGATGGATTTTTCTAACCATCAAATGTGACTCATTCTCAAATTTTGGTCAATTTTTAGAACCATGAAGAGTGGCTTATTCTAGCAACAGAGATTATTCGACCTTTCTAGCTATCTAGAGTGATTCATTCTGGGAATAGAGATATATATTGATTTGATCTTTCTAATCATCAAATGTGGCTCATTCTTGGGACAGAGATATATATAAAAGCATATAAATCTTTTCAAAATTTCATCAAAAATAAAAATACTGACCATAATTCCATAGGCCAACCCTTGAATTCCCACACTAGCTATGGACGCTCCTGCAAGTTCCAACTCCCCCAAGTGACCAGCAAACATTTGAGATACTGCACTAAGCATAAAATTTAGTTCATCAGTTTAATACCCTTCCATAATGAAAAATAATATACCTCTATTTTTTTTGGAACAATAAGGATGACCAACTTTGGCTTGAACTCCAAGGCTTTGTTAATAAATTTGTTTGCAAGAGCAGCTTTAACACCAAATGGAGGATTCAACCCCATAATCTGCAAATAAATTCAAGAAAAAACAACACAGATTACAAGGAATTTTATTGAAGGGCACAATTTGCAAATATAGGATTCCTCCCTATAACAACCCACAGATTCAATCTGCACAACTAAAAAAAGCAAGGCCAACAAAAAATATTTCTAGTTAGTAGTGATTTTGCCATCTCTGTTAAACAGAAGCATGTGTGAAATCATACTTACCAATTTGATATCGGTTGGTAATTCATCTTTACTAACAGTCATCCAATCCTGTTTTTCAAACTCAAAATCATTTTGTAAATGTCATAGAAAATGCATCCACGTCAGACTAACTGTGATAATGACTTCAAAAACGGATTTCGTATTTTTGTCGAGCGCCAAAATCTACATGCTCTCAAAAAATACTCAAAAAATAAACACTTGAACAAAAAATGCAGTTCATTCCAAAAATTACCTTGGCAAGGAAAGCACCTAACATAATTATTGAGATTAGAGACACCTCCAAATTATGTTCTCTTAAAGGGTCATTGGCATTCATAGGGTGATATTTTCCTATGGGTCTGCATCTCACGCCCATCTTGGACACCTAGGTGGGCTTGGAAAATTCCAAAAGAGTGCCTGAAACATTACTGGAAATGACCAAGACCCAAAACTCCTTGGAAACGCCACTGGCCATACCACACAGCATTTTCAATACCAAGGTGATATTCCGCAAATAGAAATCCCCTATCTCTGTTTTTCCTTAAATGATCATTTTCATGCATACGCCAATAATTTCATATCGTTCCCATGAATAATTTCATATGTTGCCCTAAGTTGCACAATATGGACTCCCAAGGTCCATAACCTTCCCAAGTTCCTTAATTTTACATGCTCATTCTGGGGGTAGACTTTCCCTATGGCGAAGGCATGCAATCTGCAAGGAAAAAGTGCATGAAGAAGTAGGAGTTCGCAGGTGCTGGCACCAAAGGTCTCCATCACACACCCAACTCTTCATCCTGAGAGCCCTCAGAGATAATTCAGTATTACATCTACGAAATTTCCTTAATGCATGCTTGGCTTATTCCACTATTATAGTATATTGTAAATAAATCAAATTTGCAATTGTCAAAGTAGGGAAATTAAGTTGTGAACTCAGGATTTTGCTTACACAGTCAGATACTTGGGTCCCCCTTACACCTTGGGAAGCCTCTATGATCCATAGTGTTATTCCTACCTCCTTCAGTGGTGCCAACAACCCTACACCTTCTCCTCTCCAACTTTAAATTCATTTACGGTTAGCCTTACTTGGTGTTAACACCATTGAAGCTCCCTCCTGTTGGACATGGCTATATCCATTTTAAGTCTTCACCTTTGTGCATACCCATACTCGATTACTCCCCTGCTTGACAACTCCAATGCCACGAAAAAGAGCCAAATCCTATTGAGGGTCCTCTTCTCAAGTAGAAGGGAGCGTTGAAGGAACACTTCAAGCTCATAAGGAAGCACGGAGATATCATTCCCAAACCCCTACTCCTATACAACAGGAAATCAACTATGTTGCTATTTAATTTCATGTTGAACATGATGAGCAAGTTGATGAGGAGGTCTTGGCATCTATGGTTGAGTGGGTGATTGATTCAGGCCATAATTTAGGGCACCAAAACTAATATCTATGTATAATCGATCTATACTAGAACATGAAATCGCTCCCCAACAATGTCTTACTAGAGCATAATGAAGCTCACAGGGAGATAATATTACAAATTGATGAACTAAAAATGGAGCACAAGGATCATAGTTTGCAACACTGTGACATCTCTACCAAGTTGGCCCTTCAAATTTAATAGATGGGACGGAGAACAAAGCCCAAAACTAAATATCAATCTTCCGAGGGGTTGCATGGTAATAGAATGGGCTGCCACTGTTCATGTTGTGGACAATGAAACTAAGAACTTGTGAAAACTTGTGCCTAGATTGAGCATACAGTGTTTAAGTATTCGCATGAAGGATTAAGTCCTTAATAAGGTCACAATTTTGTCATTATGAATAAAACTTCAAGCCAGTTTCTTCACTGAAATATTCTCATTGTGATTCATTATGCAAGTGTACCTAACACTACACCGGGAAATTGTGGTCATGCCTCTTGGAGGATAGTCAGTATGTTGACAGAATGGATCTTGCTTTGATTTTTTCTAAATTAGTAAGTTTGTATTTGGGCTGACAAGTATAGGATTCTGGTTGATTCTGACATACGAAGGAGGCATAAATCTACACTACATATTACTACTTCAGAACAGTTCAAACATGAGATTTGAGACCATTTTCAAAGAGGCATATTCCATAGTGGACTTTATAATTTTATTGATTACTACTGATTACTGATTGGATCTTCTATCATAATGTAATATTCCCTTCTTTGGTGTCACCTATGACAGGGCTAGGATGGAATTCCAGAGTTAAGAGCAGACTGGTCATAGGTACAGGTTGGTGTCATCAGTGGGCCTAAGGGATTTTTGGAGGAGTTTTGAGGAGTTTCTATGTGGTCGAGTGGCATTCGCTTGATATATTCCATCATCCAAGCAGTTTGACTTTCGTTCCGGTGCATTCTGACAACTTTCAGAAATTTGAGTTATTTATGGGCTTAACTCAGCTAATTACGCTCATGGTGGCATTCTGGGAGGAATACATGACAAAAAACCTTAGTGTAATAGCTCATTGGAACTCGGATGAGGATACCTCCATGATGGGACAGTTGGACATGAGTTTTAATGACCAGGGGAGACATGGTAGCCGATTTACTCTTTTCTGCATTAAAAAGGAATATTTTAATAAGAGGGAAAAGTGCACCCTGAATAAAATAATAATAAAATAATGCTCTAGAAGGCTCCAAGAGATCTATAAAAGAAAGGGAGGATGCCATTGAGGGATATCTTTGGATTATATCATTTTATTGTATGAGAGGTGTGAGATGTGGTTCTCTACTTTAGCCGTAGCCCCAGGACGGAAACCCTCGGGTGATTTGTGAGTGTTGGACGAAAACCCAACTCCTTTGAGGAGACTTCACTCAGAAGTTTCGCAGAGCTTCAGGGATTGGTGTGAGGACCATTCAGATCTTCAACAGGTGCTTCAGTGGATTCAGTGGTAGCCGTTGTCGAAGGGAGAGTGCAATAGCTCATTTTGGGAGGCCATCGCTGTGTAGCAGTGCAACAACTTGTATTGTTGGCCAGTTTTCCATCTCATCTCTTTCTGGGTCAGATCTATATGTAAACTTCGTTATTATTTATAATAAAAGCTGAGATTCTTCCTGTTCTGTGTGTTATTAGATTGCAGTGTTTATGTGTTTAATTTTACATGGCAATCTTTTGTTAAATGCATGTTGATTTTATGGCAGAGTTTAGGAATTAAGTAAATTTATGCAAATTTAGTAAAATATCCCATTTGGGGATATTAAAGTGGTATCAAAGCTTCAATCTTGGATCAGCCTGTGGGTTTCTAGTTTTCAATTACAGCTATTTTGTTTAGAAAGGCCTACGTAGCCATTGGAGGAGGCTCATTTGTGGGAGCTGCATTGGTGGGATTTTAGAGCTGGGGTGTTGGGAAATTGATAGGATTGCATATAAGGAGATTGGCTGGGATTTTGGAAAGAAATGATTGACAGCAGCAGCTGCAGTGCCAGAAAACGAAATTGGAAGACGGCCAAACTACAAAGGATCAAATTTTGAAGTTTGGAATTAGAAAAAACCCTTTCTGGGTTTTTCTGGGTTTTGGGCAAGGATCACCTTCTCAAATTCCTAAAATTTTCTGAGTAGTTTTCAGTGGGTAAATCAGAGGACAAATTCAGGCAGCAATGTAGTCTTGGAGCAGCAGTGCAGTTTCTGGAGGAGCTTGCTAGTGCGATTTCTAGGTTCCATTCAATATTTTCTGAGTATACATTTTTATTTTTTTATATCAATGAGGGATGTCGCTATGTCTTGTCTAAAATATCTCTGTTATGAAGCTTTTTCAATGGCTGTAATAATTTTCTGAGCTTAAAATATAGATATCAGTTGTGGGGTTGAGATTGATTATTTTGTAAAGTCCCCACTATGCACTTGTATTTGACACCAACAAATACGTGTCACCTTCAACAGTATGTATTTAAATTGGTTGAAAAAAACTACACCTACATCACTATAACAACTTAGAAAAACAATGATCATATCGTTGGTTGAATCATGGAGGGATTCCTAAGTAGCTTGAGAAAAATAAAGGTTGGTTCGTTGAACCATCATGCATCAGAAAACCAGAAAACAAAACCAAACAGCAAACCCTTTTCAAGAGGAATCTATGTCATCCTTCAAAAAGAGCAGCCAAAAGATTTGCAGGGAGAATTAGGGATTGGTCACAAAATCCTTGCACTTGGGATAGATTTGAAACACACGAATATGTCATGGAGAGTTATGTCCAAACTTGATGAGCTTAATGAAATTATGTCCAAAATAAGCCAAGAAGAAGGGAAGAAAGTGATTTTGGCTCTAAAACTAGCTATGCTTGCTCTTATACAGCCCAAATTCTTGGAGGAACCTTGTGAAGGGGTCACACTTCCAGTTGCAGCTTGTCTCAGTAACATCATGAAGTTGACCGCACCTATAGCTCCATACAATGATGATGTTATGAGGAGGATTATGAGATTGATTGTAGAGGCTTTTCGGGATTTGGACAACAACGCAGGCTCTACCTTGGGGAAGAAGCTTGAGATTTTATGGAGTATGGCCACATTCAAGACTTATGTCATCATGTTTGACCTTGAGTGTGATGATTTGATCCTACAAATGTTCCAATGCTTCTTCAACATTAGGGGACATCATCCTGATACTGTCATAGCACACATGCAGTCCATATTTTCGTCATGTATGAGAGACCATGAGACCATTGGCCGAGATTTGCAGACCTGGTTGTTGATCATTTGGAGGAGAGAGCAGTTGGTCTCACCTGCTGCTTATGAGCTAGCCCAAGGGCTGGTTGATCAGAATATTGGGCTATTCAGGAGACAGTTGACCAAGGTGGAGCTGCTCCAGTTTGGTGGATCTGGCTGCAGAAATGAGCTAAGGAGGAGGGGACTTTGCTTCATTTGCAAAGAACCTTGGGGACTTGATCACTCATGCTTGAGTGATGCAAATGATGTGGCGGAGGTAGAACAGGAGGGCATTCCTTTTGTATTCCAGGGTGAGGAATCTTCTTCAGATGATTCCATGGGATCAATTGAGGATGCTTCTGGGGAGCGAGAGCAGTCATGCGGAGTTGATGATAGTAGGTCGGAGCTGCATTCCAGTATGCAGGGTGAGAAGTCAGGGGACTCTACAGGAGATACTCTGGGTGATGAGTCACTTGTGATGTTTCAGCCCAAGCAGCATATGATGGAGCCTAAGTCAGCAGAAGAGGATACTATGCACATCATGCATGATAGTCCCTTGGGGGAGAGCCATATGGAGGCTCACATTGAGTCTATGATGGATATATGGCTAACCTTAGGGTCAGCCACTGAGGAGGAGCAATCAGATACACAGACACTGAGTACGGTGACAGCAGTTATAGATCAATATCCTCTGGAGGTGTTGGGGGTAGATGGGATAGTCCTACAGGGGGCTAGCAGACAGCAGGAGCATTACATTCCCGATCAAGAGAGAAATGAGTTGTTGGAGATGGTGGAGCATCCATTGTTGGACCAACACACTGATGAGGTACAGACAGATGCACATGCAGTTAGTAGAGTTGTAGTACTTTCATGGAGTAGCACTCTCCAGGAGTACATCTATGGAGCTTGCAGCATATCTTGCCCACTTTGGCCCATTATAGAGAGAAGGGATTTCTTCTACAGGCAAATTTCATTGGCAGACAGGGCAGAGCAGTGTGAGTTGATTACGGGCTGGTGGCGACACTCCAGGTGTGTTCCCTATATAGTTTTTGCTACATTGGATTCTTCTTCCAGGATGGATTGGTGGGAGATCATGAGTTGGTATCCTCTTGATTGTACGATATTCTTCGTAGGGAGCACAGCAGAGCAGGGGCCCTTAGACATGACAGATGATATAGATTCCAGTTGAAATTGGGGCAGATTCTTCAACATCCCATCCCAATTTCAGGAGAGAAGGATTAGCATTGTATTTAGTCAGGGGTTGGATTGGAGAGAGGTGATGAGTTGGTACACAGTTGGTGGGGCAGCTTACACTGTCATAGATACAGCGCAGCAGGAGACGTGGTCTTCACCTCTTAGAGCATCAGTCATAGCTAGAGGCAGTGTGCAGTCCGAGCCATGGGAATTGAGCGATGATTGGCCATCATGGCATGGGGATCCGAGAGGATTGTTTGATGACAGGTACAGTGAGAGATAAGTTTGGGATCTCGAAATTGAGGGGTTTATTTCAGGTGACCTAGCACAGGCACATAGTAGCACCAGAAGGTTTGTATGGGATCCAGGCATTGGGTCTCAGTTACATCAGGCCAACAAGGTGGCCCAAATATTTGGATTGCTTGAGGGCAAGCAATATTAGGGCAGAAGGTCTGTAATATTCCATTTTTTGGTGTCACCTATGACAGGGCTAGGATGGACTTCCAGAGTTAGGAGCAGACCGGTCATAGGTACAGGTTGGTGTCGTCAGCGGGCCCAAGGGATTTTTGGAGGAGTTTTGAGGATTTTCTATGTGGTTGGGTGGCATTCGCTTGATATATTCCATCATACGAGTAGTTTGGCTTTTGTTTTGGTGAATTCCGACAACTTTTAGAAATTTGAGTTATTTATGGGCTTAACTCAGCTAATTATGCTCATGGTGGCATTCTGGGAGGAATACATGACAGAACACCTTAGTGTAATAGCTCATTGGAACCGGGATGAGGATACCTCCATGATGGGACAGTTGGACATCGGTTTCAGTGACTAGGGGAGACATGGTAGCCGTTTTACTCTTTTATGCATTAAAAAGGAATATTTTAATAAGAGAGAAAAGTGCACCATGAATAAAATAATGCTCTAGAAGGCTCCAAGAGATCTATAAAAGAAAGGGAGGAGGCCATTGAGGGATATCTTTGGATCATATCATTTTATTGTATGAGAGGTGTGAGAAGTGGTTCTCTACTTCAGTCATAGCCCCAAGACGGAAACCCTCGAGTGATTTGTGAGAGTTGGATGAAAACCCAACTCTCTTGAGGAGACTTCACTCAAAAGTTTCGCAAAGCTTCAGGGATTGGTGTGAGGATCATTCAGATCTTCAACAGGTGCTTTAGTGGATTCAGTGCTAGCCGTTGCCGGAGGGAGAGTGCAACAGCTCATTTTGGGAGGCCATCACCGTGTAGCAGTGCAACAGCTTGTATTGTTGGCCAGTTTTCCATATTAGCTCTTTCTGGTTCAAATTTATATGTAAACTCTGTTATTATTTATAATAAAAGTTGAGATTCTTCCTATTCTATGTGGTATTGGATTGCAGTGTTTATGTGTTTAATTTTACATCGAAATATTCTATTAAATGCATGTTGATTTTATGGCATAGTTTGGGAATTAAGTAAATTTATGCAAATTTAGTAAAATATCCCATTTGGGGATATTACACAGAAATGCATGAGTTACAACTTTTTGGCCATGCTCCTAAAGTTGGATTCTTTCTCCAGTAATTCCTTTATGATGTTTTCTTTATTTGTTGAATTTTTCTTTTGCATGCGTCGTGTAAACCTAATTATTTTTCTTTTAAAGGGTTGGGTGTTCCTCTTCTTCAGTGCATCTACCTTTATATCTTCCCAAAAAACCATTCATAGGAATTTTGTAATCAACAATATGTCTATATTTCCTATTGTCGTCAGCAGATATGAAAAAATGTGGTTCTCCCCTGAGTTTGGCCTCATAAGATTCAGAGCAAGTGTTAGTTTATTGTACCTTTATTCAGACATGAGATATGAGACCATTTTCAAATATTCTTCTTCCACAGTTAACTTTATCTATAAGTTTACTGATTACTGCTGGGATTTTTATAAGAAATGCACAAATTTCACCCTTTTGACTATGTTCCTTAAGCTGGACACTCTCCCCACTAATGCTCTTATGACACTTTCTTTCTATGTTGAATTTCTCTCTTTCATGTGCCATGCAAATCTTTTTTTTAGTTGTGTGTTCCTCTCCTTTAGTGCCTCTACCTTTAGATATGTCAAAACAATCATTCACAAACATTATTCACACACCAATATGCCTCTCTTTCTTGTTGTCATCAAGCCCATGAAACATCTGAAAAACTATGGTTTTCCCTCAAGTATGGCCTCTAATATTCAGAGAGGGTGTTGGTTTATTGTGCCTTTATTGTTGGTTATAACAGTCAAGAAATTACAAGTCATCCAAGAGATGAGATCACAAATCTACCACATGTGGGCTACAAATAGTGATGTAGTTGATGGTATTTCCTGTGGGTTTACAGTCTATGATGTTTTCAAACATGTGCATGTAGTTATGCTTGATGAAAAGGGATTTTTACACATTTCCAACTTTTGGAAATTTGGGATCACCGTGCTACTTTGAAAATGTGATGAAAATCACATGTGCAATCCATTTTCATTGGTGGAAAACACTTGGTTCCAACTTGGGGACATGTTCTTCTTAGAAGTGCATGAAAACCTCAGAATCATTTCATGCACATATGAAAATAGCCTCCACGTTCAAAAATATCATCACTACATCAAAGGTTGGCCCTTATAAAGCAAAGCACAAGACATTAAAGCCTATGAATCTAAGAATTGAAGATTGCTGCTCAAAAGAGCGTATTCTACTCTAAACTACTGCTCAGTAAAGCTTATTCATTTCCTATCCTATCGTAGCATGTGCCAAAATAAGGCTACCGGTTGAAATTAGTGAATTAATGTAGCCACCTCATGGATACAATGGTCCTTTCCTATGTGCTTAGTCATCATGAAAAACTAGGAAACCTCGAAACCAAAATGTTTGCAAGATTGAATATTGTCATTTCTGGGCTACAATAGAACCTATGTACTTGCAAATGAAAAATGTCATAAATTTTGATGCAACAGTGGACATAATCTGCCACGAGATATGTGTAGTTGTCCTGAAGAGGATTTTTGTGAACTCTGTCAAACCACATACTGCCCCCTTTTCTTGAAACTCCCATTTTTCCATCACATGAGAGCACATACTATTTTCCAAATGATTGTTGTTAAAGGTCTATATTGGATAGATGAAAACTTGTCACAAGGGAAGCATGATCTGCAATTCTGTATTTTAAGGAATATTGATTCCATAGTCTTCCATAACCATTATTAGGCCACCACAAGTGTTAGTAATCCAACCCATCTGGTAGTTATGCACCTAAGGCTCTAAGTGATAGGCCTATAAATAGTTGGGGAATGCAGTCCACTGTCATAGCTACAGAGTTTCCCCTGAGAGATCACATCCACACTTCCACAACCTTTTGTATTTTCGAACACAAGCATCAACCAATTAACATCATTAGGCTTAATATTTATCAACAATTCTTATCTAATATTATCTAGTGTCCTATTGTATTTTTTTCCCTGAGAGTTGCTATTCTGGCTAGGGTTTATTTAATAAATATTTAGTAGCAGTACACATTCATAAAAAATATGTATGCATAAATATAAAGAGTCTCAACCATTATATAATGTATGCATGAATATAAAATTCCCATAGCAATAATACTTCAGTTAAAGCACAACAACTTAGGGTTGACTGTCGAGTAGCAATGAATGCATCCAATCAATATTCAATACAGGGTTGATAAAGCCATACACACTACAATTATGTTGCACTGAACAATCCAAACTTACTATATTAATTTAATGTCTATTGGATATTCTAAGTTTATTTCACAGGGCTCTGAATTATCTTAGACATAACCACAGACCTGGAAATGTCTTTGCTAGTCTCAATAAATCAGGTTTTTTGTCGAACTCCAGTAGCCTATGAAACTAGCCTCTGCGTTCAACAAAAATATCATCACTGCATCAAAGGTTGGCTTTATAAAGCAAAGAAAAAGACATTAAAGCCTATGAATCTAAGAAATAAAGACTGCTGCTGAAAAGAGCTTATTCTACTCTAAACTACTGCTCATTAGAACGTATTCATTTCCTATCCTGCTGTAGCATGTGCCAAATGAGGCTGCCAGTTGAAATTAGTGAATTAATGCATCCACCTCATGGATACAATGGTCCTTTCCTCTATGCTTAGTCATCATGCAAAACTAGGAAACCTCGAAACCAAAATGTTTGCAGGATGGAATATTGTCATTGCTGGGCTACAATAGAACCTGGGTACTTGTAAATGAAAAATGTCATCAATTTTGATGCAACATTGGACATGATCTGCCACAAGATATGTGTAATTGTCCTAAAGAGGATTTTTATGAACTCTGTCAAACCACATATTGCCCCCTTTTCTTGAAACTCCCATTTTTCCATCACATGAGAGCACATACTAGATGAAAATTTGTCACAAGGGAAGCATGATCTACAATTTTTTCTTTTAAGGAATATTGATTCCTTAGTCTTCCATAACCATTATTAGTCCACCACAAGTGCTAGTAATCCTTGACCCATCTAGCAGTTCTGCACCTAAGGCTCTAAGTGATAGGCCTATAAATAGTTGGGGAATGCAGTCCACTATCATAGCTACAGAGTTTCCCCTGAGAGATCACATCCACATTATTACAAGCAAATAGTTCTGAAGTAGTAATATGTAGTGTAGAGTGCTCCTTGCTGGTTATTATGGAGTATCAAGGCCACCAGACCAAATTCTTCCAAACCTAGGTCATTGACTCTACTAGTTATTATGTTTTAGTAGGGGTAATGTCTTTCTGGTGTTCTAGGATTTATTCAGCCCTTACTTGTTTTTTTGGAGTAGCAAGGGTTTTGGTGGTGGTAGGAATGTATCATGTCCTCTTCTTTCCTGGAACACAGGGAGACCTATTTTTATGCCCTCTTATTCTCTCAGTGGTTGGTTTGCTACTAATTATCTCAACGTCAATAACACTTTCCTTCTATGGTGTAATAGAATTTGTCTCTTCTTCCTTAATATGAATTAGTAGGTACTTTGTAGCCAAGGGATTCATGAAAATATATTCTTCCTCCTTCGCAATTGAAATGGGTGGAGTCACACAACATTGGGCTCATTTAGTGAAGTTGCAACCATTGGAGTTGCAATGAATTCTTCCCAGTATTTTCTTTCTTTGTTTAGAGCTTGTACCATGAGTAACCTGATAAGGCCATGGTGAGAGATGTCATATCTTAGTATGTTTTCTTTTTGTGCATGGGCTTCCTTATTTTGCATGGACTTGAGTAGGAAGTACGACATATTAACATTGTGACAGTGTCTGAGATGTTCAAGGAAACAAATGTGCATATTCCTCTAAGCCAAATGAAGCACCTATACTGTCAGTAACCTAGTGAATTGACTATCGCTCAAATTTTTTACTTAAAATTAAATATTAGTTTTAGCATTCACTAGATACATAAAGGAACCTCTCAACTATCTATAAATTCACTAGATAGCTTGTTTATAATGTGGCAATTATACCAATGAAGGAATGGTAAGAGGTTACCAAGGTTTAATACATAATCTCTGACCCAAAGCCTACATGATCTCCTTGAGGCTTAGTTTGCATCATCTCAATATTATCTGTAGCCTAAAATGTAGAAACCAAAGCTAGTAGAAAATTTTACGAAAAGAAATATAATAAACATAATAAATATGCTTAACGAAAAGTATTGATACCTGTGTCACAACTAGAACCTGAGAAGGAATAATCTCTTCAAGCAGCCCTTGATGTGTAGCACTAACCTGAAATTTCCATAATGTTAAGACTCATACCATATAAAATTATGTGACATAAATTCATTTTCAACTTGACGTACAAAAATATTGATAGATAGTAATGAATGTGGCACCTGTACATGATCATGTCCATGATCTACAGAATGAGGATCAGGAGCAAGGAAATGTTGTTCTAAGAATGTTGTAAACTAAATAAGTTAAATAAATATATTGGCATAAGTTTTTTGAGACTAAATGTATATACACCAAAAAAACATGTTATATGCACTCTAGCTCATCTTATAAATGTGTATTTTAAAATAGATCAAAACATGCTTTTACGTACCTTGCCCATGGTGTGAATTTGTTGTCTAATGGATCGCTCATAGTGGTCTCTACATGAGGATGCATACTCCAGAAGCTCATCTTGCTCCATCTCCCTCAACACATCATCTGGAATACTCACAAATGAACAAACTCCTACACTAGATGAAGGTTGGCTTGTCCCTAAGCCGACTTCCACCTCTCCTAAAGCAGCTGCAATATGTTCTTGTATCTTCTCCCTCATCTGTGATGCAGCACTGGAGATAATGGATAATTCATCTGGAAGTGTAACTACCCTAGGCGGTCGAGGTGCTAAACGAGGTGTTGGAGGCCTAAACCCAAAATCTCGCATAGCATCAGGTCGTTCATATGTACGACATTTTCCAGCTCCATAGAATTTGGACCTAGTATCTGTATAGTTAGGGTCCATGTGCTCTCGTAATTGAGCAAACAACATCCTAACAAAATATTTTGGCACCTCATCATTATTTGGGAACTTTCCGTATTTATACAGGAACTTCTCATAAATATAAGATGCAATATTGGGACCACTAAATCTTGCAATCTTCAGACTTTTTTGTCTTCAGGCCGTAAGTCAAATAGCGACAAGGCCATTTCTTTAGCGACCGTACTTTTAACTTCATTGTAGGAGAGGATACCAATCACTGACACTCTCTTCCTACGCATCTTTTCAAAAAAAACTTGGGTTGATGGTCCAACCCCACGATAAGTCTCTATCAAACTCTCCAAATTGTGCAAAACAATTTGGAGACAATTTTGATTAGGGGCAAAGAGATTGCAACTTTGCAATTCATTGCACAATCTCATGGAATGCTCCCTCATCCCATCAATAGTAATTAAAGATATGGTATCTTCCCAACGCATCTGCTCAAGAATATCACTGGGATGGGTGTAAAGGGGATCATAGCTCGGATTTCAAGCAAACTCATAAACCCTATGACCTCTCCCCCTAGGAGGGCGACGACCACCGCCTGTAACATGTTAAATTATTGCACATATTAAAAATTAAATAATTTATAAGGAAAATTTGTATTTAAAAAACTTGTATGGTAATTTGAAAATACCTCATGGAAAAACTACTCATCCTCTTCGCTCATACTAGGATTGTTCCCTTCCGAGGAATGAACGTCTCTACTATCCATTGTACAAAACATTAAATTGTTTTATAACACAATTACATGAGACACACAATAAGTTTCACATTAAACATACATCAAACAATAAATTATTCCTTTAGATTTTACCTGAATGAGAAGTATCCAAGTGTGGGATGGATGCCACAGGCTAAGACATTGTTCTCCTTTGCCCCTCACCTGCAATAGGGCCAACCCCAACTCCTACATTTTCACCTATGGAGCATAATGTTTTCACATTAAACACAAGTCATTTGAAAAAAAAAAATTCACCTGTTCAACATTGAATATAACGTAAACTTGAACATTTCAACTAGCAATTGATCTAATGTGTACCTATACCATGTATAATATACCCCTCAAAATGGGCTCTATGAAATTGGGGACGAATGGGAATAGGTCTATGGGGCTCCTCTTGTTCGATTTCATGTCTGGGCGCATGAGTCATATGAGTACGTCCACCTATGCAAGACGAAAAAAATTCACATTAATCAATTTTTCACAACGAACAATAAATATAACCTACTTGAAAACATGGCATAACTAAACAACCAATGTACCTGATAATCATCCTCTCATGAAGGGGTCTCTAGAGGGCTCTCCTGATGCCATTGTTGCTATAGTATCAAATCAAATTTATGCCCCTCATAAACAAATTAGAAAACAAATTATCAATCAACAGTCATGTCATCAACCAATGGATAGCAGGTACTATAGCTCCACCATTTTGAAGCCAACAACAATATTAGTTATATGGTATAAAAATTATGGTAAGAATTTTTCAATGTCTGGAATTTTGTTAGCAATCTCATAAAAAAAGTTAATGTTAATACTTTTTTATATCTATTTCCTGTATCCTAAAATTTTAGTTATTAACCTCAAAATTTCCAAATTTGATTTACAATCCCAATTAAAACCTCTCCTATTTTACTTTGCAATAAGTTAAAGTTATTTTTTTATTACTTATGTTATTATCAAAACCTAACTTACTACTATTGCAAATAAACCTATCTTATCCTACCTATTGTATTTATCAATACCCACTAGTTTACTATCGTATCATTACATATACCTTGACTACTTCACTAAACACTACTTCCATACAACCTATCATTACTCTATTTAACACTTTGGATATTTCATAGCACTTCCTCAATTGCACTCATGAAATGACTTTATTGAAATCCCATATGAACTCTACAAAGTTACATCTTACTCTCAAAGTTATAATCTGTTTTCAAATTTAAAAAAGCCTTGTTTTAACTTATACTCTACCACCCTCATACTTTGACTTATGTTGTCATCGCTGTGTATACGTAATTTTCATCCAAACCCATTGAATTCCTTTGTGTTTTTCTTGAAACTAGAGCTAGAGCTAGTTACCAGGTTGGTTGTTTCCTATGTGGAAAGGGAAAACATGGATAGCGTTTACTAGTAAAAAAAATAGAGCATTATGAACGAAACAACGCACAGTTCAGGTATGCCACCACTCAAAATTTCCAGGAAGAAAACATATTTTTAAAGAATGTCCACAAAAAGAAAATTGATGAAATTGGTTCTTAGTAAACAATTTTAGCTTCTACGAATTTCTGATCTATAACTCAAACCAAATCAACTTGAAATTTCAAATTTATTTAAGTCTGTAAAACATTTTCATACCAATTTCTCTTTTTTTCTCTCTGGTTTTTGAAACACAGTGAGGTAACTCTTTCAGAACTCAAAATTTAACAGTTGAAAATTCTTCATAAGGTTTATACAGAGTTTATAAATAGAAGTGAGAATAAAGCTTTCAAAATTTGAAACTACAAAGCTACACTCTAAAAGTTTAATTTTCCTTCAAGGTGCAGGATAGTTGATGTTCCTCACTAAATTTCATGGATACAATGTTGAGGTGAATAGGACCTTTTCCCATATCTTTTATGGGGAGAGTGCCAATATTGGTAATTTGACCATACATCTTTCTAAATATACAATTATACAAGTTATAGGTCTAGCTCAATAGAGAGAAAAGTGGTTTAAGAATAAGAAAATATACGAAAAAATATGGGCACCATTCTTAAACAATTCTAAGAGAAAACCAATTTGGACCACTGGGATACCAGGAACTTGGCTAAAGAATCAACGGAAGAAACTAGTTTCCCTGATTTAGAAATATATCACATGTAAAGGTAGGCACAATGTCATATATCTATAACACATTGGACTGTTGCAGCATCTTAAGAAAGAGATATGTGTGAACATGACTTACTGGTGGTCAAATAGCCTTACAAAAATGGCTAAGAACATTACAAAACAACCCAAGAATGAAGAGAATATGATGGGCCAAATAGTATTCCATAAAATTCAATCGGACAGTGCCTTATTAATATTTTATTGCACAATCAACTAAACCAAAGGATGAAAAATGTGTTCTTGAAAAGGCTTCAACGCCTCATAAACGTTTGAAACAAAATCAATCGATTCAAACTAGGAAATTCTAAATGAAAATTTGTTTTACCATAATCCAGTTAGAGTGACAAGGTGAATTTTTATAATATGCATGTCGACAATGTTCCAGAACAACATCTAATATCACATTTTTATAATGGGTGGTACATATGTTATTTTCATGACATTTATGCATATTGGTTTAGCATCTCATTCCAGAAAGAAGCATGGCTGTGCACATGATACTACCAATTTGTTGAGTCAAGATGCATTTGGCTCTATACATTATTCTTGCATCGTTTGTAAACCTCGAGCCCAAATTCCATGGGAAACTCTACAAGGTTAACACCATTGTTCCCTTAAGTAAGGTGAAAGACCGTCATAATATAAACCAAATTTACAATAATGCAGGAAATGTGCAGAATCAGGATGGTCCTGTGCTCCACACTCTTTTAAACGTGATTGTTTGTCCTATGTTCAACCGAGAAACGAAATGGGGACTTCGATGAAAAGTTGGTTGAATGTCATTATAGATCATTATTAGATCACTGAAAGGGAAATACAGAGGCATGGAAACGCATTATACCCAACACAATACGATGCATTTCACAGTTCAAATACTCCAGGGACCAGGTCAAACACTAGCAATTGTGATTCCATAATTACACTTTAACTATTTACTCTCAAACTCAATGTAATTGAAGTTAGACCATTCAATTCCGAAATCAAAATTATGCACTCTTGGAATATTAACAAGTGAAAAATTTTTATATTGCCATGCATTTCATTAAACACTGAAATTACTTATTCCTAATCTTGTACCTACACTTTCAATGTTGAGTTTAAAATTTTCAATCATGTAAATAAGCTCAAAATTCAATGTCAAATTTAATATGGTCAGAAGAGAATGACATAAGATAAAAAAACATCCAAAATACTAAAATTGTTTATATCAGCAAGTAGCAAATTTAGCAAAGATATAAGTGAATGTGAAACACAATCATAGATTATTAAAAATCCCTAAACCCCCAATAATCATAAAATTGATAATTAAATATCAAGTCAATAGATAGACTCCATAGATAATGCACTCCATGTTAAGAAGGAAAGTGATAGACAAGGAAGATCCATCGAATAGGCAAACTAAAAGATACAAAGAACTTGTTCTAGAAAGGATGTTAGTAGAGGTTCTCCAGCTAAGAAAACTTGCTATGAGTGGAAATTTTTAGACACTTTTGTGCCATAAAAATCACCTAAGATTGGTCGTTGGCATCATCCACACCACTTGAGGGGAGGGGGGATGCTTTACCAAGGTCACAACATTAATACAAGTGTGATTACCATCCAACTTGCTATTGAACCACACTCCCATGGGCTAAAAGGAACTTATTTAAGAAAGGTATTTCGCTTTAATCTAGATTATGAATGGATTCTAGGTTCATTTTTCTTCAAATTTATCTCAGTTGATGGTTTTCCCTAACCAAAGAGGTAGGTAGTTTTTCTAGGTAAAAATTTGTGTTCAAAAGCTACATTACAGATGACATGATGTCAAAAAGTGGCTACTAAGTGAAACACATCATAAATGAAAACCTCATCAAAAGCAACATATTTGGAAAGTGTTTCCTTATTTTGTATAGGTAATGTATTGTGGGAGAAAGTCATCCCATTTTGGGAAAAACCTCCATGTTTCTCAAAGAAATTCCATCATTACTACCCCTGTTTCTCAAAAAATATTTAAAAAAATCAAGCTATCCTAAAATATTCTTTAAATCCACAATAAAATAAAAACACAAACAAAGAATGAAACCCTAAACATAAATCCATTATTTTTTAAACTCATTATACTCAATACAACATTTTTATGTTTGCAGATGTGAAGTTTTGATAGCTGCTTCAAAAGGTTTCAAATTCAGTTGTAGATATGGAGTTCTATGAGTGCAGATCCACTGCCATGAGCTGAAATTTTTACATGGCATCAGAGTTGTTTTGTTGAAATTTTCCATCAAAATGAATGGATAATTTAGGTACCTATAAGAAGGCACTGAAAATAGAATATCTCAACAGGTATGGTGCCCAAAAATCTCTAGTGGTGTAAGTCTCAGTTT
Organism: Pinus albicaulis; assembly: GCA_034641835.2. Classification (NCBI taxonomy): domain Eukaryota; kingdom Viridiplantae; phylum Streptophyta; class Pinopsida; order Pinales; family Pinaceae; genus Pinus; species Pinus albicaulis. Next base: position 579,793,408 of record CM076573.1, on the reverse strand, counting down.
TGACCATTTGGATGTATTGGATGAAATTTTGTATAAATTGCAAACAAAAGTTTAAAATGGTAGGATAATTAGAGGAATGGATAACACCTGGTGAAAACATTCTTGATATGAATTAACCTTCTTGGTTCATATATGAATTGTGAGGGAAGATTAAACCTCATTTACTTATACCACATCGGAATCTTGCAATATTTTAAGGGAGAAAAAATGTTAAATGTGCCTTACTATTTGATTCACCAAAATCACAAAGTTGATTCATAAGCACCCCAAAAATGAGCAGAGAATTTTATATCACCATGGCCTCACCAAGTTAATCCGAGAATGGGAACTAGAGAAGTATAAGAAGACATGAGATCAGTTTCTCAAAGATAATCAATTTGTTGAAAATATTTGTGAGTAAAAAATAATAATGGAGAAGGAAGCCTCAAGGGAGGAAGAGGAAATAGTTGAGATATCTCCACCTCAATCTCAACCAACACAAGCCCCAAGAAAAGAACCCATCACATATAGTAGAAGGGTCACAAGGGCCATGTAAAGACAAAATCAAGATGAACAGAAAAAGGATCAAGCATTTTCCAATGTGGAAAAAAGAAAAAGAACTAAATTATCTTCAAAAAATACCTTGGAGATACATGAAGACCATCAGATATTGTATGACCATATACAGGACAACATAATCAAGATTCCTTGGTTGCTAAGTTGGTAGTCCAAGTGGAAGCTCATTCAGGAAGTAAGAGATCTCACAAACAATGTGTTAAGAACTATTCTGTCTTAAATGAGCTCAACTTTTGAACATTAGCCAGCCTGTCTTGGGGTTTCACAAGAGCAGAGAATTCCTCAAATAGATAAATCCTAGTGGTATTCTACAAGAAATATGGTCACTGGAGCTAGGATGTTAATGGTGTCTTAGAAACGTTTCTCTTCAAGACACTTTAGTTACAACAATTTCACACTTAGAGCCTTCTAGCTTTGGCACCCACAAGTTATATCCACCTCCAATAAAAACTTTTGGTTAACATAAATCACGTGTGCAATCAATATGAAATGGTTTCAATTGACATAATGAAAATGCCATGACAAGGCTTGGAAGTAGTGGGACTGGACTTGCAGGTAGAAACTGAAAAGAGGGCAGAAAATAGGGATCATGAAACAATTCTTCTAATTAATGATAAATGTTAAAAACCATTAAAAAATGTGAATCTTTCTGAGTCATTATTATTTGGTAGAAAATAATCAAAGCCACCTTAGACTAATAGATTCTAGAGCCCAAATTTGCAGTTTCTTGTAATCAATAATTCTATCAAAGAGTCAAAATCGTAAACCTTCCTTTGATATCTTCAAGGCAGGAGGTGGACTCTTGCTGAAAAGAGTATCAAACTTACGTCACAGCCTACTCAAGTCCTACTCACAGAGTTTCCCGTGTCGAAAAGAGTATCAAACGTTCCATGACAACCCTGTCTCACAATTCTACCCCGCGAAATTGGATTCTAACCATCAAGATTATATCTACGTGCTAAAAGAGACTTACCTGGCTAGAAGAATCTATGTGCTCATGGTGGCTCGAATGCTCCAGCGAAAACGACAGCTCCAGTCCAGCGAAAACGACAGCTCCAGTGCAGAATGAAAACGACAGTGCTCCAGTGCAGAATGTCAGGCGAGACAGGAGTTTTGGGGTTTTTAATAAGAATAAAACTCTCGGACGAGAGTTAAAAAAACTCTATGCCGAGAGTTTTACAACTCTTGTCCGAGAGCTTACCCGAGAGTTTATGTCAATACAACTCTCGGAAGAAAAATACTTAACTATCGTCCAAGATTATTTTAACTCCGGTCAAGCCCAATCAAACTCTGGGGCAAAACATTAAAAATCTCTCGGATGAGAGTTTTAAAAACTCTCGGTCGAGAAATTGTGTTGACTATTTTCTCGGACGAGAAATTAAAAATTTCACCCAAATTCTAGCCATTTGCCAAAAAGTGTTTCCCAACTTCGGGATTTCACCCATCAAACAAATTGCAATATATAGATATATGCCTATCTTAATCAATCAAATCGATTAGATATGAAATATATATATATCATTCAAGAATGCATTGCACAAGAAATAGAGACATATGGGAAAATGAACAACAATATTTATTAAAGAGTAGAACGGGGAGGTTACAACCAATGAACGATTTTTTGCCACCAGCTCCAGCTTCATCCCAACATCATCACACCCAATATCATACCAGAAGCATATCAATACTTTCACTCTCTCAAATGAGAATCCAACAACATAAATTTACCAAATTTCTCCCTTCCCTAGCACTAGAATGAGTGCTCAATTTATAGGGAAACTGATGGTAGTTTCTGAATGAATGACTTTCTAATAATAGGCAAGACATGTTCCCAAGTTTAGAGGTGTTAAATGGACACTTGGATTTGAAGTTGACACATATGGACTCTTCTAGAAGGCACTGGCCATGTGGAGATTCTCGGAACAATGAGAATTATGCTCCTAGGTGTCCAACGCACTCTTGAATGTCGAGAAGTGCATTGCAGTGCACCCTTGAATGGAGTATCTTGCATTGCAATGAAATTAGTCCCTTTAGAGGTTGCGTTGGTGAGTCAATAAGTTATATAACATATACTTCAGACCTTGGAAATCTCACAATAGAAGCCATGAATGAATTTTTATTCTCTTATGGCATTTAGAAACTGAAGTATAAGGGGATGCTAGACCCTATTTCATTGGTCCTGGGGATGATGTCCAATTTGACCAGGTCATGGGGGATTTCCCAAATTGACCTATAATAGTCTCAAACAAGATCCTTGGGCTTGGTATGCCAAAATGGATAGCTTTCTCTTAGATAATGGCTTTTCTAGGTGTCATTCTGACAATAATGTCTACACCAAGAAAGTGGGTAAGTCCTTCATCATCCTTGTTCTTTATATTGATGATATTATCCTTACTGGTAGTGATCCCAACTATATCAACCATGTGAATTCTAGCCTCAAAAATAAGTTTGAAATGACATACTTAGGACACTTGCATTATTTCCTTGGTCTTCAAGTCTTGCAATCCAAAGAAGGTATTACCCTTTCTCAGTCCAAGTATGCATGTGATCTTATACACCGCTTTCACATGGAAGATTGTAAGCCAACCCCTTCTCCCTTTCATTCTAGAGTCAAGCTTTCAGTCACTTGTACTACCCCTAAAGTTGATGCTACCTTATATCGTCAACTTGTTGGTAAAATTTTATATCTAACCCATACCCATTTTGACCTTTCCTTTGTCGTTGGTATTGTTGCTTGGTTTATGCACCAACCTCATGAAATTCACTGGAAAGTAGCTAAAAGATTCGATATATTCGAGGTATAGTTCAGTTCGAGATTCATTACAGCGCGGGAGCATCTCCATTGTTGATTGGTTTCACTGATTCTGATTGAGTTGGTGACCATGATGATTGAAATTATACTGCAGGTTATGTATTCACTCTTGGTTCAAGACCTATTACTTGGTCTTGTAAGAAATAAAGTGCCATCTCTCTTTCTTCAGTAGAAGAGTATCGTGGTGCAGTTGAAGCCAGCAAGGAAGCCCTGTGGCTTCGTCATATCCTGACCGAATTTGGTCTTCATCAGTAGCATCCAACTACACTTTGGTGTGATAATCAGAGTGCCATTCAGCTATGCAAAGATCCATTTCAACATAGCGTATGAAAAACATTGAGCTTCACATACACTTCATTAGGAATCTCATTCATGATCATGTTCTTGAAGTGTAATATTGTTCAACCAATGATCAAGTTGCCGATATATTTACAAAGGCTCTCACAGAAGCGAAGTTTACCAAACTTCGATCTATGCTTGGAGTTCAGGAAAGTTATCATTAAGGGGGGATAGGCTCTAATGCCTCCTTCCTTCTCATATTGTGTCACCTTTGTAAATCCTTCAATCCTCTCCCAAGTTGTTCTTAAGGGGGGATGTTAGGATATTTTGACACATAGGAAATTGTCTCCTTTTCTGTCACCTTTGTAAATCCTTCAATCCTATCCCAAGTTGTTATCAAGGGGGGATGTTAGGATATTCTGACACATATGAAATAATTAATTATAACTTGGTCTAACGTAGAGTTAGGTAAAGTGTGTTTCTTTACTATGTACATTTGTAACTTATAATATGATGGTCACGATATGTAGTGATCTGACGATTCACTCTCTCATCGGTATTACCGACACTTGATTCGTGGCTTAACACCCGATTGGTCCATGATCTCTATTTAAATAGCATGGAGGGTCATTTATTCGGTAAACTTTTATGAGAGAAGCTTATGTAAATTTTCTTTCTTTGTATTAATAAATTGCCTGAAGTGGTCGCGTTGGCTCGGGCCATGGATTGTTTCCCTCTTCGAGGGTTTTAACCACATCAAATACTGTTGTATTTATTTATGTTTGTGAGCGGTGACCTTTGGTGTTTGATCTAAGGAACTTACCCTATAAATTCCTACAACTTCTAGAGAGCCTCATTAGGCCGACATGTCATCTCAAGGATGTCAACTTCACTATTTGATAGACCAACTTGTTGCTTGCACATTGACAAGGTCTTGGACGGTCTTTGAATCTAATTTTGACTCAAATAAATTTTTCTTTACAATATGTAACATTCCCAAAAGGGTCTTCCATACATGACAATGACTCAATTGACTTGTAGACTCAATGGAAAGCCCTAGAAGCACTTAGTGGGTGCTTGACCTATAAATAAATTTTCCTTGAGCATGAAACCCATGCCTCAAGAATGACAATAAATTTATTTATCTCTTTACTTCAAATACATAAAAAAATGATTACATATATCATTATGAATACTGAACCTAGTTACATATTTCGACATATCCCACATCCAAAGTATGCTCTCCACCAAATCTTAATAAAAAATGCATGAACAAATATCTTTATATCTAAAATTCCCCATCTTCCCGAGCCCTTCCTCTTAGTTATGGCATAAAATCTCACCAAATGAAATTGGGTCCCCCACTGGCCCATGACCGTAGAAAGTGTGCCATAATACCCTTGACCCTATGAGTTATCTTCACAGGGAGAACAAAAGGTGCATCCAATACACCGATAGTTATTATAATATTGACTTAATGAGAGTCAGTCTACTCCTCAACGAAAGCCAACGAAGTGACCAAAGTGAAAGTCTCTTATGAAATTTCTCCAAGAGCCAAAACTGATCCACATTCCTGTAATTGCAAGGTTTAAGTCTGAAACCTAGATAAGTGAAACCATCCTCCACTGTGAGACTAGTACCCCAAATAAGTTTGCAATGCTCTATATCACCTCCAAATCTTCAGAAGTGTGAATTAATAAAGACTTGGAACCATTTAAATATAAACCATAATTCATTCCAAATCTAGTGAAGATATGATGAAGGGCATACTATTGATCCCAGTCTAGTTTCCCAGACATGAGAATATCATCCGCAAAGAAGGAGTGAGAATTAGATACAACACAAGTGACATGCAGTCCACGAAATATACCTCGCATGCAAGCTTCCAAAATCTTTTTTCTCAAACCATCCATTACTAGGATAAACAATAAGGGAGACAAGGAACAACCATGTCACAAACTTCTTTCTACCATGAAAAAATCTAATGGGAATCCATTTATTAGGACTGCATATTTTACAAAACCACACAAGCCATAATCCAACGAACATTCTCCCTTGACAAACCAATCTTGATAAGGATCATTCTCAGAAATGAATGCAGTCGCATGCTTTATGAAGCTCCATTTTCATGACCAGAGCCCGCTTTTTCTTGGTATATAGAATGAATACATTCCCATGCAATGGAAATCACATCATGTTTTTGTCACTTGGGAAAGAAACCGAATTGCTAAGGAGAAATATGGGAAGACAATATGCCTTAATATCGTGGGAAATGATCTTGGAGATAACCTTGTATGTGATATTACAAAGAGAAATAGGCCGAAAATCCAAGAAAATTAACAGATGATATGATTTGGGGATAAGAGAAATGCAAGTTGAGTTTATGGTACCTGATACCATACAAGTCAAATGAGATTCTTCCACCATATTCAAGAGGTCCTAACCCATGATGTCAAAGAAATGTAAGAATAACTTTCTATATAAACAACTTCAAAATTTTAGACACAAAACTTTAAACCAAAACAATCAAAACTAAATTTATAAACTTTATTGTGAATACAAATTTACACTAAAATAAATCTCTATAAACAACTTAAAAAATTTAACTTATTAATTTATTTATTAATTTATTTATTTAATCTTAAAATTATATTAATTTAGTTAATTTATTTATTTATTTAGTGTATTTTTTTTAATCTTAAAATTATATTGATTTAAATGAATAAAAATCCATTTTAATTTCTAATTTTTCATGGTTGGGAAACATAAATCTCTAGAAATGTAAATTTTTATTTTTAATTTAGAAGAAAAAAAAACCATTACTAATACTTGATGTTTCTCCACACATAATAAATTCATAACTAAAATACATTTATTTTATATTTAACTCTTAGAAAGAATATCAAGAAATAAAAAACACTATAGCTAATTTAGTGAGTCATCCACACGTTTAATGAGTCATCCACACTTTCAGAATAAAATTGAATTCATACTTAGTCATATATCACTTAATCTTACTTAGTCATATATCACTTAATCTTTGAGACCAATCATGTTTAACCTAATTTATATTCTATATTTAACATAAAAGTAATCCCACATCATATATATATATATAAACTTTTTATTATATTTTTTATATTAATTAAATAAATATATATGTATTTTTTTTAAATAAAAAACTACATTAGTCTCACTAAACTAAGCCTCTTGAACAAAAAAATATTAATAAACATTAAATAATAATTTCAAATTATATAAAAGGTAAGAAAATCTCAAATAGTCAAAATATAATCCCTTCCAATATTAAAATTATAATTCTATATTCAAATTAAATAATAACCACACACCATAAAGGCTAGGTGTAGGGGAGTGAACCATCCTATCCTATCCCACCTAACCCATGACAGGAATTTTAAATGGCATGTTACATATTGATAACTTCTAACAATAACACATGGAACCACGTATAAAGACTTAATTCCATATATATACACATGCAATTTACACACGTAATAATTTTGCTAAATATGGGTATTGTTTGTATTATATTTTAAAGCCCGTCGATTTTTTTTACAATGGCGTGGAGAAATGTGGTTCAGTGGCAAATAACCATACGTCAATATATTTACACCAAAATTGAATAAGTTAACACTAAAATATGTTTGTTGAGATTTATTTCCGTAAAAATCACTAAAATATGTTATTAGTGTGTATGTCTAATAAGATTTGGACACATAAATGCATTTGCATTTGTTATTTGAATGAGTTAACATGAAATCGTGAAAAAAAAAACATGAAATCTGTTATTATTAATGTTTATATCGAAGAATATTTGGACACATAAATATATTTGTATTTGTTTTGAAGTAATAGTTTAAGATTAATTTCTTATTAAGTAATTTTTTTTTTCTCTTTGGATTGTCATGGCTAAGTGATAATCAGCTCAGTAAAGATTTATTTTAATAATAATTTAATTATTATAGATAAGTTATAGATTTTTTAGTTTGTTAGATAATGTGTATTTGAGATGATTATCATATTTAATCTGTGGCCAGTAATTACGATTTAAGAGTATCTTTAAGAGTATTTAAACGATCAAAATCATTTAGCATTGTAGCCTAGTCCTTAGCAAAGCTGGATTTTTACTCACAAAGATTTTAACTAGTAACATTTTCACCAGTGAGTACTTTAAACTGTCACCATCTATTCTAGGCCCCATGAGCATAGATAAGTGATATTTATGTTAATAAATGTGTTTACTTTAGAATATTTTATGGAGGTTCATAATAATATACATAAATCAATAGTTAAGATATATCTTTGAAGTAGTTATGTCTTTTTTACTCTTGTAATTAAAAAATGTCATATGAACAAGTGTCATATGAAGTGAGTTATAGTTTTTTGAGCATATCCTATTAATAAATCATGGTATTGGCCCCTGTTATTGTAACTAATCCTATCTACAAATTTATAATTTCCATGGTAGAGTGAGATAAATCTCCATGGTTAAAATTTAGTTCCACACACACAGATATCTATATGTGTGTGTGTGTTAATTATTTTTACAATGAATAATAATTTAAACTAATGTACTCTAAATTATAAACGTAATCACATTTTTCATTGGAATTCAACGATACAATTTCAAACAAGAATGTGATTATTTATTATTTAGAATACATTTTTGAGTTCATAAATGGATTCAACACCTTGAAAAACCTTTGGGGCACTTCAATTCTAAAGATTAAACGACTTAAACTGAAGTTTTAAAAAATCCCCATTTGATTTTGGTTAAAGTTAACTAGAACCATTCTGTCTATAAGTTAGACTACACCATTTAAAACAAAGTTATGATTTCATTAGTTTTTATGATTTTTAAAATTTTAGCAAGTAAGATGTATCATGAAGTAAGTGTTTTGATGCTTATTCACATTTAGTAACTATTTAATTTAGGCGTAGTCTAACTTATAAATGAAATGACCTTTTTTGACCTTTTTCAAGACCATTTTTTCTAATCAAAATCTCACAAAGATTTTTAAAAGCTTGAATTTAAATTGTTTAATGCATGCTTTTGGTGCCTCAAGGGTTTTTCAAGGTGCTGACATTCAAAAATGTATTTAAATAACAAAAAATCTTGAAATTGTATTGCCACATTTTAGTGAACTCTAGTGAAAAAGACTATTTCATCTATAAGTTAAACTACGCTTTTAATTCATATGACTACTCTCGTTAATTATAGATTAATATAAAAATAGTTGATATACTTGATTTAACATAATAATAATGTAGTTTTGTTAATGGAGTGCTAACCATATATACTTAAGAAAATAATATAGTTTAAAATACAAATTTACAACCAACTTTATTAACGGATTATTTAAAATATATTTATTTAAAATAGGGGGGAAATTTATTAGCTTTTATAGTAATGATTCATGATGAATTTGATGAAGGAACACGTATAACCTAAATAAAGGGCGAATTTATCACCTTTTTATAGTAAATGCTAACAACCAACTTCACCAACTCTAAACCGGTAGGAAAATAAATTGAAAAATAAAGAAAAGAATTGAAATAAAACAATAATGTCACAGATAAACATTCAACCGTAAGGGGATAAGTCCAAAGGAGATTGGATCACGTGGCGCAAAAGAAAATCAAAGGTCAAACAATAGAATAGGCTTTTATTTTGCGTGAGGGTGGCAGCAGTGGCGTGGTGCCACTCGTCCCACAGGAAGGTTCGAATTTGGCCAAGGGAGAGAAGGGGGAAAGCCATTTTGAATTCAATGAATTAAAAAAATATAAAGGGTGAGGAGTGTGGGGACTCCGCCTCGAATTCTCTCATCGTACCAAATAAATACGTGTCACGTTAGCAGAGGCGTGTCGAGTGGTGATTGGGCCACGTTCACGTGCAGTGCGCGGTTTGGCGGGTTTTAAAATAAAAAATTATCTGTCAGCGCGGCGTTTAACATCGACACTAGGCGTTGCCACAGCCTGGACCGTACACGTGGCCGAGATGTCGAGGGGCGAGGTTCCTAACGCTACCAGGGCTCTTGGGCGCCAGTCCTTTATTATTAGCGCCCCAGGGGAAATTCTCCGTTAACAGAGAACATGAGTTTGAGTTTGTGTGAGCAGAGCAGAGGGGGAAGACTGGGGATTTTTATTTTTTTAACTTTTTCTGGTCACCGGAATATGATCCATTGAATGTATGGGGTGGAACAATGAAGCGAAGCTCGATGGCGATCACAGGCGGTACAAATTTTTAGCAGAGGAGATTCGAGTCGTCGGAAAAAGGCCCCGCTCGTCGTCGTTGCTCGACGCTGCCACGGTGACGTACATCGTTAATTCCGGCGAGCAGAGCAGCGGCCCGCAGAAGCGCAGCGGCAGGGATGTTCCGGGCGACGCCGGCCAGAATCAGGCCGGGGTCATGGAAAATTGCGGCGTGGCGGAGCCGGGGAACGGCGGCGTTTCGGTCTGCGGGCGGCGCCGGGAAATGGAAGACGCAATGACGATCCTGCCGTCGTTTGCAGACGGCGGGCGTTTGCATTTCTTCGGTGTCTACGATGGCCACGGTGGCCCTCACGCGGCGTTGCGCTGCAGGGAGCGGCTGCACCGTATTTTGACGGTGGAGCTCATGGCGGAGCAACCCGACACGGCCACGATCGAGGAAGCGCAGTGGCAGAGAGCCATGGTTTCGGCTTTCTCGCGCATGGACGACGAAGTCAGTGGTCTGTGCTCTGACCACGACAACGATGCCAAGGTGCCCGACACTGTGGGGTCCACGGCGGTCGTGGCCATTGTTGGGGCGGATCAAATCGTCGTTGCTAACTGCGGGGACTCACGGGCGGTTCTGTCACGCAGGGGCGAGGCGATCCCGTTGTCCATTGACCATAAGGTATACACACATTTAATATATATACTGCCAAAGTATATACACATTTAATATATGTTTGAAAAAAAATTAATATGAGAGTTTTAACTGTAGCATGTCCTCGTTGTCCAAAGACCATAAGGTATATACACATTTAATGTATATATTTGAAAAATAAAGTATATACACATTTAATATATATTTGAAAGAAAAGGTATACACACATTTTATATATATTTGGAAAAAAAAGTATATACACATTTTATATATGTTTGGAAATGATAATATGAGAGTTTTGACTGCAGCCTGACAGAGCAGACGAGATGGCCCGTATAGAGGCCGGTGGAGGACGAGTTATATTCTGGAATGGCTATCGTGTTATGGGAGTCTTGGCCACGTCCAGGTCTATAGGTAAGTAACCGATGTTTTGACGTATATACATTGAATATATGCTTTTGGCCTTTTGGATTCTGATTGTATATCCATTGAATATACTGCGGCGCTCGTGCAGGGGACCGTTATTTGAAGCCGTACGTTATTCCCGAGCCGGATGTGACCTACCGTCGCCGGTCCCCCGACGACGAGTGCCTGATTCTGGCCACCGACGGGCTCTGGGACGTGGTGTCCAACGAAATGGCCTGCGACATTGCCCGGCGCTGCCTCGCCGGCCGCCTGGTGCGAAAACGCGGCGAAGGTTTGCCGGACGCGGCCGTGGACGAGAATCCGGCGGCCATGGCCGCCGCGCTGCTGACGAAGCTGGCGTTTGCGCGGGGGAGCTCCGACAACATTAGCGTCGTGGTTGTCGACCTGAAAAAGCCTCTCGTCGTCTAGAAGGCCGCCGCCTTTGGCGGCGGCGTTAGTGGCGGCGGGCCGCCGTGTTTACTGTTCATAAAAGGGATTTTAATTGACAATGTGCGTTTTTGCGGTTATTATCAGCGCGCTCGCTCGTTTGTGTTGTGTTTTCCTTTTTTTCGCTGTCGCGCCGCCAGCGTTTGCGGGCGGGAGCGCCGACAATATGAACGTCGTGGCCGTCGACCTGAAACAGCCGGTCGTCGTCTGAAAGCCGACGACGGCCGCCGTGTTTATTTTTGTTCATAAAATGTGATTTTAATTGACAGGAACCATTATCAGCGCGCTCGTCTGTGTTGTTGTTGTGATGTTCGTTCACTTTATATTTTTCCTTTCTGTGCATATATTTGCTTGTAATAATAATACATGCATGCTGCAAGCAATTGAAACATTAAGTGCCGTGTCATTATTATGGCTATGACGATATTGCGCCCAACCTATGAAAATAGTTTTGCTACCGGCCCATCATTTTTCCCTGGGTTTCAAAAGGGAATTGTCGTCGCCTTAATTTTTTACCCTTAATGTTAACAATAATAATATCAACTTCGAAGAAATATATGTTTTTCAAATAAAATGGCTATACCATGCATAGACAATTTCAAGAATCTGGTTTTATCTTTGCAATTTGGAAGTTGATGGTGAGGTAGAGGTGGTTTTGGACCTCCTTGCCATGCATTGTGGGTTTCTATGCCTAGACAATTTCAAGAATCTGGTTTTATCTTCGCAATTTAGAAGTTGATGGTGAGGTAGAGGTGGTTTTGGAGCTCCTTGCCCCCCATTGTGGGTTTGCATGGGGTAAATCTTTATCATGATGGATCCTAATAATATAATCATTGGGTTAGAAGTTTTGTTGGGTGTTTATTATTTGTCACTGTAATGGTTATCTATTGGGTTAGAAGTTTTGTTGGGTGTTTATTATTTGTCATTATAATGGTTATTTATTGGGTTGGAAGTTTTGTTAGGTGTTTATTATTTGTCATTATAATGGTTATTTAATTTTGTATTGTTATTTATGTGATGTTATGATTGTTACATTTAAGATTTTTGTAATCTAGAATTTGGAAAAATGTGTTTTTTGGATTAATCACATCATTTTAAGATTTGGCCTAACATTCATAGCATCACATAGCTATGATTATTATTTACATAATGGTGTCTTGTATTTTTATTTATGTGATGTTATAATGTATTTTAGTATGGTGTATTGTATTGTTAGTTATTTGATGTTATAATGAATTTTGTAATTTTATATTTTGTTATTTGAAAATTATTGTTATGTATAATAATACATTGTTATTTATATGAAAATGTAAAATATTGTTTTGGATTAATCACATCATCAAGATTTGGTCTAAGATTTGGTCTAACAATCATAGCATCATATAGCTATGATTGTTATTTACATAATAGTATATTATATTGTTATTTATGTAATGTTATAATGTATTTTAATATGGTGTATTGTATTATTAGTTATGTGATGTTATAATGTATTTTGGTAAATTTAGAATTTTTGGTAGTATATTTTGTTATTTGAAAATTATTGTTATATATATGTAATAGTGCATTGTTATTTATATGAAAATTTAAAGTATTGTGTTGTTGTTGTTTATGTTATGTATATAATATTATATTGTTATTAATTTGATTTTATAAAGAATTGTGTTGTTATTTATGTGATGTTATAATGTATTTTGTTAAATTTTGATATTATATTTTGTTATAATATGACATTAATATTACATTGTATTGGATATAAATAATATTAAATTATTATTTATATGACATGGTAAAGTATTGTATTATTGTTTTATATGTGATGTTATAATGTATTTTTTGTTAAATTTTGAAATTTTGGTATTATATTTTGTTATTGTAGTTATATATATAATATTATATAGTCATTTACATGATAATGTAAAGTATTGTTTTTTTAATGTGTATATATTATTGTTATTTACATGATATTTTCAAATTTAAGAATTTTGGTGCTATACTTTCATGTTATGATTATTATTTATATAATGTAGTATTGTTATTTTGATATTATATTTGTTTGTTGTTATGTATATAATATTATATTGCTATTAATATGTTTTTGTAAAAATTTGATTAAATTTGAGAATTTTTGTACCATATTTTGATATCTAATAATTGTTATTTATGTAATGTTGTATGGTTATCTATATGATTTATGATTTAGTAACTATATTTTTCATATGAGCAATATACATATTGAATTAAATTTGGATGGAGAAATGTTCTAATTATTTTTGCTAACCATCCAAAATAACCCTAATTAACATAGACATGATATTGTAATATATTTTTGTTAAATTAAAAAAATTGAGTATCATACTTTATGTTTTGTTGTAAGGCATTTTTGTTAAATCTAAGAATATTGGTATCATATGTTTATTATTTAAAAATTGTTATATTATTTATGTGATGTATTTTCTTAAATCTAAGAATCATTGTATCATACTTTGTCTATTTTGTTAAATTTAATATATTTGATATTATATTTTGTAAATTTTATAAAATCTAAAAATTTAATAGGATGCTCTCAGATTTTATTTAGTTTAAAATTGTTATTTATCTAACATTACAAAATATCTTCTTGTATTTTTTACTATTTTGAAATTGATTTTAGAATGTTTAGTGTTTTATTTCAATTAAAATATCAAAAATTTTAATTTTATTATTGAGTTTGGTATAAGAGGTGAAAGATTATATTTAACTTATGATTGATTTTAGAAGCGTTCTTAAGATTGATTTAATAACAATTTCTTTCACTATAATATAAACAAAAATAATTTTACCATTGATTATCTTTTCTTAGAAATTGTATTGAATATATATATATATATATATATATATATATATATATATATATATATATATATATATATATATATATATATATATATATATATATATATATCAAAATGTTAAATATATTGAGTGACTTTACATCAAGGAGTGCGATCACCTTCTCTCCACGATCCAATGAACTTTAATATTTTATTTTTAAATATAAAAAACTTTAAAAATAAAAAATATTATTTTTAATGACTTGTAAAATTTTAAAGATTTTTAATATTAACCACACTTTTTTACAATTTTTTATTTTTTTTTACAAATTTTTAATTTAGTGTAATGGTTAACCATTTGTAATGTCTCTAATTGTATATCAAAATTGTAAATTTCTTAATATTGTTAATTCTATCATTTATTTTGGAAGAAAATAATTTTTTATATACATCATTTACATTTTTATGTTGTATATAAATTCCTATGAATATTGATGTGGTCTAACTATTATATGGTTTCTTTATTATTATTATTATTATTACTATTTTCAAATACATTATTATTGGATATAAAATTAAATTATGAGTAACTTGAATTTTTAAATTAAACATAAAATGATTTTTTTAAATGTTATTTTTTTCATGTTTTGATTTTTTTTCTTGTCCTTTCGACCTCAGTATGGAAGAGATTAATGTTCTTTTCTATTTTGTAAACATTTTGATTAGATCAAATTACATAAAAATAAAACTACAATTTAAAATTAAAATAAATAAATTTAATAACGTAAACCTTTTTACAAAATAAAAATAATAAAAATAATATTAAAAATAAAAATAATTTTATGGTATTCACCAATAGTATCTTAATATCTTACCCATTAATCATTAATATCTTACTATAAAATTATCTTTCAATTTTAATAATATTTTTAATTTTATTAATTTTTAAAAAAATTATAAATATTTAATACACCACTTTTTAACTTACATGCAGAATTTTATAATGATGAGAATTTTTTAACTTACATGTAGTAACTTCTGCTTCTTTGCTATCTTTCGTTTTGATGTTAAACAATGTTATATATATGTTTAACATTTTTATTTATATGATGTTATAATGTATTTTGTTAAATTTTGAAATTTTGGTATTATATATGATATGGGAAATTATTATGTTGTTATTTATATGATGTTATATTGTATTTTGTTAAATTTTGGTATTATATTTTGTTATTATTATTATATATAATATTATATTGTTATTTGTATGATATTGTAATGTATTGGTTAAATTTAAAAAAATTGGCACCATATTTTAATATATAATAATTATTATCTATATAATGTTGTATTGTTATGTTGGTATTATATATATATATATATATATATATATATATATATATTAATGATAGATGTTATGTTTATAATATTATATTGTTATTAATGTTATTTTGTAAAGAATTAGTTAAATTTGAGAATTTATGTACTCTACTTTGATATTTATTAATATTTAATAATGGTAAAATTATCATTTATTATTTAAAAAATATTTTTCAATATTGCTCTAAGACACTCCTTAATATTAGACATGATGAAAAATAGTCCTGCGAAGTTTATATATATATATATATATATATATATATATATATATATTGAAAACCTTGTTTTAATTCTCTATTTATTTATAAAAGCATATATTTTAATAGGTCTAGTTGTTCAAGTGGGAAACTAGAAGATGGAGACATTACAAAAGGAAAGTAGGCCTATTCTTTGCAGTGGGTTCTAATTCCTCCCCCTTTGGTCGAGCCTGCTTGCGCATCCTGAATAGTATTGGCAAGGCTCAACAATAAAATTGAAGAACAAATTCCAACCAAAATCTGTTCAAAAGAAAAGGGATTTTTCATCTATTTTTTCACACCTTAAATACTTTGTACATACAAACATATACTCTTACTCGGTTATCGGGTTTTTAGCTATCAAGGTGGCCATATGAGTAGTCGAACAGGTGAACACATCTACGAATCAGGTGAATACAATGTATACTTAAAAGCATGAACTAAGTAGGCTCATTAAGACACATTAAATCACTAGCACTAAGTATTATAGGTCCTCCATGCCATGTTTCAAATCAATGTTCATATTATAAAGCTGATGTCTTAAGATAACCCATATATATAAATAAATATAAAGATTCTATTTCATATATCGTAATTCTTCATATATTGAAGAGATTGTTCTAATTTTTTGTTTAATTATACAAGCATATTGGTTAATTTTTTTTCCCTTTCAAAAATATTTAATACTTTATTTTTTAATATAAAATAACTTTATATTTATAATTCTTATAAGATAAGCTAACAATAAAATATATTATTTTTAATTAGTGATAAAATTTTAAAGTTTTTTAATATTAATTGCACTTTTTAATTATAATTTATTGATGATGATGATGATGATTAACGTCCACTAAGAGCAATGTGGTCTATTGGACCTCAAGAAAAAGAAAAAGAATATTCAAAATAGAAGGGAAAGAAGCGCTCCAAGATCGTTATAGATAGGTTGGCTTAATAAATCAAGAAGATTGGAAGCGTAGCAGATGTTAGGGAATTGAGAGCAGATGTGAGTAAGGTGACAAGAATTGAAAATTGAAAATAAGTGGAGCAGAGGATTTCTCTTCTCAATATTAAAAAGATGTTAAATAATATTACATTGGTAACATCAACAATAAATGGCTGCAAGAGACTCAACTAAAACTGGACTAAGTGAAACTGAACTGGGACACTTAGATGGACGGTTTCGACACCTAGCAAGCGGTTGGAATTAGATTCTCCAACACTCCCCCTTAATTACAACCACATAAAAATTTAATTAAGATACCCGCCGATCTATGTCTCAACGAGGCTTACAATTAAAATTGACTTCAACTAGATCTAGTTTTCTTCTTCTCTTCTTCCAAATTCTATAGCCTCTAAATTGTTTCAGCGTTTTATTCTTGTTGTATTCTTCAAACCTCAGTTTCTTCATTTGCTGGTGCAGGTCTTCTATTGTTCCAGGTTGTCTAAGCATGTCATGGGCTTCTTCAAGGAATGACTTGTACGTGGGTTGTTGCCACATATTGTCTTTTATAGTGTGCTTTTCATCATCAATCTATTGCAACATAAGATGAGAATAATATTTTATCTCTTCAAAACTCCAATACCTAAAAATTTCATTGATGTGTTCATCATGCATGTTGTATTCAACATTCATATCTACAACTTCTGTGTAGACCTCATCTAGACATGGTGTTGCAAGCCATGTTTCAAGGAACTTTAACTCTTCTTCATAATTGATCTGTTTACCTGCACATTGGAAATCAATGGTAAGTGTAAAAACATCTCCAAAACCACATTGGTTTTGTTCCTCTGCTCTGCAATGAGATTTTTATCCTATTATGCTTCCTTCGTTGCCTCTTCCTCTGTCTTTGTTTTTTCTTTCCCTTTGCAGACTTATTTCTTTGCATCTGTCTTTATCTCGGTTTCTATCTCTATCTTTATCTTTGTCGCTATCTTTGTCTTTGTCTCTGTCTTTGTCTCTTCTTCACTAACCTGTGTTGTTGTAATCAATTTGTCTTCCACTGACTCGAGTGGGGTTACTCACCAAATAACATCATGCTAATATGATGTTTTTGTTGCATCATCTGCAACCAATCATCATTAGCCAAAAATTCTCTATCAAAGTTTACATCAACAATATTAATCACTAGATTTACCATAGAAATGACTGCTTCAATAGAAATTTCACTCTCATCACCAAGTTGTGTTGTTGGATTCACCAAATCTTCATCAACAAGATCCATTGTTGGATTCACCATATCATCATCATCAAGCTTTGTTGCTAGAATCAACAAATCATCATCATCAAGCTCTATTTTTGGAATCACCAAGTCGTCATCAACAAGCTGTGTTTTTGGATTCATCAAATCTCCGTCAGCAAGATCTGTTGTTGGATTCATAAAATCTTCGTCTACTTGTAGTTGTGTACAGTGGGGTTCACAAGCATCTTTGTTCTGCTTCTCTGCTGCTTCTGCACTTTCTTTGCAGACATCTGGCTGAGCAAAGTGGGATTTGATAAAATTTTCATCTCGTTGTAGATCTGTTGTTTTAGATCCACCTTCATCTTCAACATCAATGCTCCCCCTTGCACCAAAACACCTCTCAAGGGTATCCTAGGCATCCTTGGCTATCTTGGCATCTGAAATCAAGGAAAGAATGTTTTCATCCACAGATTCTTTTATGCATTTTAATGCAAAGGCGTATTTTTGCCTCTTCACTTCAAATTATAAAAAGATCTCAAACATCTCCTGTTGTCGCTTTAGCCTCTTTCCTTTTCCCATTTCTTGAGTGTTGGCTCACTACGACTCAACAACTCACCAAGTAATACAAATTGTAGACATCGCAACTAATTGCAATAAAAATGGCATTGTTGCTTGGTTTTCACAAACTGACGAGCCTATTATTTCTCAGCAAATACCTTGCTTCCAAAAAAATTCAAAAAAGTATGTACTAAAGCAACACTTTCACGCCCCTCTCTTTTAAAATAAATTATACGAGCCCCTTTATTTTAAATCCTTTTACCCAAATACCTTGGCTTTTCTTTTCTGCAACGAGCTTACACTAGCGCAGCTCCATAACATCGCTTCAGCGCTGGTTGCGCCGAAAAAAAATCGCTACAAGTCTTTACCGCATCGGCGCGAGTATCTGGTTCAAAAGTGTGATGATCGACCCTAGTATTAGGCTCAAAGTAGAACTAATTGGCCCTAATATTAGCCACAAACCATCGTTGATGGCTGATCGGCCCTCTTTTTCCTTCAAAAAGAGCGCTGATAAAAATAAAAATAAAAATAATTAAAAAAAACTTCACTCAACTATTAGGGGATTCTTCTCTGCTGGTTCTTTGTTCTTCTTTTTCCTTTGAATCTTTGCACCTCAACAGTATTCCTTTGTACCTCGTGCTCACCTCGACATTATTCCTTTGGATCTCGCGCCCACCTCATGCTCACCTCACGCTCACCTTGCGCTCACGTTGTGTAATATTCCAAAATTAGCATGAAGCTAATTGGAATATTAATTTTTGCTCCTATGACTTAGGAGATAAATAAATGGGTAAGGAGACCCATACATTGCAGAAAAATGAATAAAATACCTCATAATGTGAAAAGGGATATTCATAAGAGCTGGATTTCACACCCTCGAGTGTGAAAGAGGAAATTTGCATAAGGACAAGGTCAAGTTTGACCAAGTCAGCAACACTGGGATAGGAGGTGGAGAACACTTGGAGAGACAACACAGTATGAATGGGAGGGATATTCTTTGGTGAAGGAAACCCTAATGAGTGGGACCCATGGTGAGAGGGCTTTCACTTTTTTAAAAGGAGGGCAAGGCAGCCATTGTTATTCATGTTATGTATTATTTATTTCTTGCTCTGTTTAGACTTTGTGCATTCTTATGCTGTTTAGCAGAGTTGTAGTGATGCTTAGCACAAGGATTTCATGTTTAGGAATTATTTCTCCTTTCAAAATATGCCTCTTGAAGGAGCTTTTATTTCATTTCTCCACATCTAGGCTTGAGGCAAAGCTACCTCCTTCAGCTACAACGTAGTTTCTATTGAGAGTTGGGTTGTGTTGCAGGGTGTTGCAGTGGAGGTTTGACAACACCACTTCCAAGGCTTGTTTTTCAAAAGAGAAAGCTTTATTTCCTTTGGAACACCAGTGAGGAAGATACTGGAGCTTATTGTAGATTTTGGCACTTGGCCAACACATTTCCTTTCTCCTACAGTGCAGTCCCTTCTCTAGACTGCATTATTTTCAGTGTGCAATTGCAGTGAGGGTCTGCAGGATTATTGAAGGGTGAGATCTTCAGTGATAGGATCAGCCTTTCACTTGAAAGATCCATTGGAGGAGATCTATTTATCTAATGCCGCATCTTCAGCCATCTCCATCCAGTTCCAGTTCTTGAGTTGCAATTGCTACTGCAACTCCGGCATTTCTGCAGTTTTGCATATTTCATCCAATCCTTCCAGGATTGTCTTGAAATAGTGTTTGGGAGCTTAGATCTTCACTCCCAACATTGTATGAGCTATATCATTCCATATCCATGTATTGACATACTCTAACAATAGTTAATATTAATAAAACTGCGATGTCCTAGCCTTGTATAATTTTCTGTGTAGCAGTGGGCTTGTATTTTATGTACATGTTTCTTGAGGCTGATTTTGCCTACCTTGAGTAACTCTTTCCTAAAGATCTTGTATCTATTTGCTGCTATAAGACTAATAATATGGCTAGATGTTCTTCTTACATTTTTTGAGTTGATGTAGCACTGCTCTTTCATTATTATGTTCATGAATTGTTGTAGCTCCACTTTTGGAATATCTTAAGATATTCCCATTGGTGTAGATTTTCCCTATTTTGGGATATTACAATGTTATCAAATCATGATCTTGGCTCAACCTGTGAGTTTCAGCCATTATTCTATCAAAATAAAGGAAGAAGACCAGAATGCTGGATAGAATGAGCCTTCTCTCATCTCTTTTCAGAAGAAAAAAGGACCTCAACAACGAGGTCAAGCAAAGAAGAAGCAGTGGAACCATGCCCTTTCCTTTTGAAAGAGAGGACAAATTGCAGAAAGATGAAGGAAATTGGAGCACAAGATCCTAAGTGAATACCTTGTTGAGTACAAGACTCAACCTAGAGCCTTCAAGGAGACTCTAGCCTTCCCATATTTCATTCAACTGGAGGAAGAAAGGAGCCCTGCAGCACAAGAAGAATGAAGGGTAATAGGTTTGTATTGTCTACTTTTGATGGATCATCTTCAGCAAGAGCTTGGGCAAGAAAACTTGATGCATTCTTCCTCCTACATCCAGTGGTAGAGAGAGAAGTTGTAGAAATTGCAGTGCTACACCTTGAGGGTGAGGCCAATACTTGGTGGTTCAACCATTTGGATCATGCAAGAGTGCATACTTTTTCTGGGTTTACTCAAAGGTTGATTAGAAATTTTGGCAAAGAAATATCAGAGGAGGAGAAGCGCTCACCACCATTGGAGGAGACTTGTACTAACGCTGTCACAACCTTGGGAGAGCAGCCTTCCACATCATTAGTTGGGAGAGCCAACACATTAGAGGAAGAAACTCTTGCAGCCATACAAGATTCTTCCAAATTTCACCAATGTATGCTTAAGTTCTCAACTCCTATTGTTTCAGCAAATTCTATGGAGGGTTGTATACCATTGCATGCTACCTTTTTAGAGAAAAAGAATTTCACTGTGTTGTGCCACCTTGAATTATTCAAGGAATGGAGGAACCACCATCCTCATATACCATTGATGAATTGTATGCCACACTTGAGGTTGGGGTTTGAAAACTTGGAGGAGAGGATGAATATTGTTTCAAACAAACTTACACAAAACTATATGTTCATCCTTGAGTTGGAGCATGAGACAACAAGTACATCATTAGAAAGATTAACAACGTTGTCATTTAGCAACAATGATGAGTTGGGAGCCCAACCATTGTTGGAATATTCCAATGACCTTCCCATATACATAACAAAGGGGGAGCAAATAGATGACGAAGGACATCTTAGGATGGATAACATATATCATGTTTGTGTTGGATACTTCTTGATGAGCCCTACACATCATGATGGGAGTTTTTTGCCTACAACCTATTTGGATCCTTATGGGATCAACTTGGTCATTGAGGAGATTTCATTTCAATATCCCATGAAATGAAAAGACAGAAATCTGATTTGGGAGGATGGTAGTATTCATGGGAAGGGTACCAAGATTGAGCATGATGGAAGGCACCCACATTTGGATGAATGGATGTGGATGGAGAGCAAGAATCTGGTGAGCTACTTGCAAATATATGACACCAAGTAGTAGGAGGCATGGCTGCGTTGGCTACTCTTAAAAGAGTTTGGCCATCATGAGACATATCCTCTTTTAAAGGGTATGGGGAGGCAGCAAAAACTTGTGTTGCTTTGGTTGTTCTTGGGAGAGCAAGGGTAGATTTTCTCTCACACTTTGCATGATGTTGCAGGAGTAGGAGATGGCACTATCATGGTGCAAAGGGGGTACTCCTTGGCCTTAGATGATCAAGATGTACTTCCACTTTTGGAGGAAATTCTTATGTGTAGCAACATTATGGGAGATGTCTTTGACAAGGAGCATGTCAAAGAATGGAGCTATGAGTTGGCAGGAGCTTATTTACATGGGCCAATAGCGTTTTCACTTGGGAGCTTGGGGTTATTGATGGAGTGTCCCAGGGATCACTTCACCATTGATGCACTTGGTGAGCAAGGAGGAAGTGAGAATGATGAAGTAGTGGATGGAAACATCTAGTACATTGATATGATCTTCTTAACTTGGATTTCCAAGCATGAGAAGAATGATCTTCATGCAGCACAGGGTTTATTCCTCTTCATAGGAGTGTTTCATACCACTATGGAGGAATTACTCTCATACATATGCATCATCTTACTCTTAACACATGGTAAGAATATTGTTTTTGCATCCATGGATTATCTAACACAATATTTGGATACTCTTACTGTTAGCCACCTATAAAAAAATTTCAAGCCAGCAGGTGGCTAAATATATTTATGAGCCTTCAAGAGAGAAATTTCTTTTGAAAATATATCATTCTTGAAGCCTCTATGTGTCTTTTTCCTTTGAAGAGATCTTCACTGTTGTTTCCACTGAAAAAAGCCCTGTTTTTTTAAGAAAAAAAATGCTTCAAAGGGCCTCTGTAATTTCCCATTTTCACTCAATTCCCTTCATTTTCATTAGGCCTCCTTTTCCTCTTTAGAACCTCCATATCCCTTGTTGGGTGTGGAGCCTGATTATCTTGTTTACTTTGTATCACAACATTGGACCCCTATACCTTAAATGGGGTGGCAACGCCGCCCATAATTAATGGATGCCGTGGGGAGTCCCGAGGGGGGGGGTGACTTTGTAGGCCCCCCCCCCCTGGCGAGGGGTTTTGGGGGCAGTGCCCCCGAAGCTAAAAACATATGTAAAATTGCCTTGTAAAAGTATAGTAATTTCTAGTCAATCTGGGTCGTTCATTAGGCGGATGATCTGACGATAGAAGTTATGTTTAGTTTAGGGTTTTTTGCCCTATAAGGCAACCCCTCTCTTTGTATGAGGGTATTGTATTGCGGTTGTGTATTACAGGTGTATTCTCTAAGCGGGAAATAGATAGGGAGACTGTGAGAGAGAACAGAGGATATTACAGCAGATCTGCTGTAGGTTTTGTCTCTTCATTTTGCTGTATAATAGAAAGAAAGGACTGGCTGTTCAGGGTGGACATAGCCCAAACTGGGTGAACCACGTATATCTGTGTCTCTCTGGTTTTATGTGTTTTGTGTGCTTGTATTTTCCGCATATTTTATGTGTTGCATTGCTCCATAATATATAATTTTCTAACATCCCTCTAAAAGGCCTCCAAAATCCTTTTAAGCCACTAAAAATCCCTTTTACAGTTTTAAAACACCCTTTTCCACTTTACCGGAAGCCAAGAAATTCCTCGAGAAACACTGATTTTGGCCTATAAACACCCTTTTTTGACTAAGGGGTTAACCCCCTTCCGACTTAGCCCTGAGCCCCTTTCTTCGCATATAACCCGACGCCAAAACCAGGCACTAAGCCCTGTAGGCGCTAATCGTAATCAGAACTTTCTTTTACCACTGTTTCCTTTTTTTCTTATATTCTTCCGATGCGATGAAACTTTGTTCCACAGACCTCCGCTTCAATATTGACCATCGATCTTTAGAGATCCAATGGCCCTCGCATGATCGCCAATCGCAAAGTTTCAAGTGCCATCCCATGTCTCTGCCGATCTGCGATCCCCGATCTAATCCCGACCGTCCATCCATATAGATCCGATGGCTGAGACGCCATCGCGCTCCGCTCCTGAGCCCAACATCATCGCTCCGCCGATTTAATCTAGACCATTGAATCCACAAGAACCAACGGCCCAGATTTAATCTCGCTCCACCCATTTCCCCCCCGTCATCTCCCCTCCAATCAAATCTCGACCGTTGATCCCCCCTGATCCGACGGTCCGCGCTAAATCGCAAAATCAAAACCTCGGAGTCTTGGTCCCCTACCTTTTCTCCAATGAAATTAAATCTCAGTCGTTCATTCCGATAGATCCAATGGCTCTCCTTCTCCCCGCTCATTCACTTTCCCCTTTGCCTCCGCTTTCTCTTTTAAATCTCCGTCGTCCATTTCGTAGATCCAACGGTCAGGATTTAAACCGTCACTGGCTCTTCCCACCTTACCACCCGTGCATCTTCCCACATCGCACTCTCATTCCCACTGTCAGATCTCCCGCCTTTCATCCAACGACTGAGAATGCACATCGCGTAATTTTTGCGTCTGAGGTTTAATGTTTCAAAATCACGCGATAAAAGCGGTTTTGGGAGGACACGTGTCAGGTGGCGGGGCATATATCGTTTTTTTGGAGAGTTTTCAAAACCACTCCAAAGTTGCGCGAAACCAGCAGTTTTCCTCTAAAAACACCCCTCCCCGATATAATCCTCCATTTGATCTCGACAGTTCATTTGATCTAGATCAACGGCTCACATTACATCGCGTCTTCATCCATATTACTTTCGTCTTACCTTCCAAATGACTTCATTGGAAGATCTCCACCGTTGATCTCTTCCAGTGATCTGACGGTCCACATTCAATCTTCCTCCGCCCACTCGGTCCCACCACCAAATGCGCCCGATCTCCTTCATTTTAACCTTTTTCCTTTA